>CM069611.1:26798787-27236287 GCA_035771175.1 Paratinospora sagittata | reverse complement strand
TTGACCTAGTTGCCATTGTTGATGAACCCATGATACAAAATCAGTGATATACATGGCTGAACATGGTGACCTAGTGTAAATCGACAATATGGCCTAAGTATGGAAAATTTCATATTTTAGGGCTTTTGATGCTTTTGGCCTAGAATCATTGAATTGATGCAACTTATGTTAAATTAAGCATGATTAGGGTTGATTATGCTACTGATTTGGTGGTTGTGACCATATCATGAGTTAGGTCTACTTGTGATCAAGTGACCCAATTTGGGCATGTTTATGCCTAAAGGAATTGAAAATTAGTATTTTTGATTAATAGAATGGTTTTTGTATGAGAACTATGCATTAAAGGCCCAAGTCATGTGATTTGAGTTGAATGATGGGATTAGATGAGATTTAGGCCTATTGTCTATATGTGGGCTGATTTAGGGTTGATGTGTAATGTCTATGTGATTGAGCATAGAAATTGATGTATGGTAGGATATTGATGTATGTTTCAGGATCTTGATTGGGTTGATTCGGTTTGGTGGTCGTGTGTGGTTAAATACTCTCGCGAGGCTTGGTTGTGAGTAGACTTCACTTATGATTATATCTTTTATGTCATCATATCACTTATATATTGTATGTTGAAAGCATGAATGTGTTCTAATGTTTTGAATGATGCATTGATTTGAGAAAACCTTATGACTTTGGTTAGGCCCATCTATCTGGCTAATAGGGGGACTTAACCTTGTCATAGGAGGGTTTTAGAAAAGGAAGAGATTGGGGTCAACGGTACGGTGAAATAGACGTGCACTAGTAACCCAAAATAAACATGATTGGGATCAACAGTACGGTGAAATAGACGTGCACTAGTAACCCAATACATGTGAAATGTGGATCCAAATTGATAAGCTTTTACTTGCATCGAACTTATTATAAATGTTTGATATCTATATGTTATGAGCTTTTAATCATGCTACACATTGACATGCATACATGATATTTATTGATGAGTATTGATAGCATATTTGAATTTTATTCACTGGGCACCGTTGGCTCACCCTCATTTTCCTCTTTCAGGTCCTTCTGTCTCGAATAAGGGCAAAGGAGTAGTCATATCTTGAGGGCCTTGCCTGCGAGAGAATCCAAAGCCTCGATGTGAGTTGAGAGACATTTTGATTGAAATGTGCTTTAAATTATGAAGTATTATATTTTGGATTATGTAATTATAATACTTACCACATTGTAGTATGGGTGAGTTGGGACTTGTTGGATAGATCATATGGGCATATGACGATTTTTATTTGTACCCACAATTCTAGACTTTATGTGTATGTCAATTTTAATGGACTGTAGGAATTATGATTTTATTTATGGTTTATTTTTATGGATTATCTTTTGTCTTTGATGATTAATACGGTGGGTAGTTTTATTTAGTACCTTTTGATATTATGTCGTTGTTTGAGATAAGACTCGTAGGGTCTCAACTACCTTACGGGAGTTGAGGAGTGGTTGGAGATGCCTACGCCGGACGTCCCGCCCCGGCATTCCGCATGCCATTCCCTGCGGGGTTGGTGGTCCGGGGCGCGGGGTCGCCACAAAACTATTCTTCTTTAAAGATAAAAAGATCAAATAATTCATTTTGTTTATGTTAGATAAGTAAAATTAATTGTGAAATAAAGCTTAAAAAGTGTTAAATGATAGATAAATAATGGGAGAAAGAAATTAAAATTAGTGAAAAAAACTTAGAGAATGCAATAGTGTTTTTTCAGCCGAATAAGGCCGAACAAAGCTCCCAAAGGTGGGCTCAAATGATTCGATGACCACAATGTTCTGACGAAGACTACAGTTCGAGTTACATCAGTAACCTTCAGTGAGTTAGACATTGCACATGTGACTTATTTAGGTACGAAGTCAATCCTTTTGTATCCCATTTTTAACTCACCAAAAAAAAAAAAAAAAAAAAAAAAAAAAAAAAAGGGTGGGGGGGGCTAACACCAATACAAAATTAATATAATATTAAAAATTTATAAGAAGTAAAAGAATATCATTTTCTTTGTTTTAAATATATATATATATATATATAGAAAAAGAACTATTTGAGTTCTTATCAGATTATTGGGTTTTTTCTCCACGTCTTCCATGTGCATGCCTCAATAAAAGAGTAAGAAAAGGAACAGTAAAAAGTAATTAATTGTTGAAAAAATCTAGTAATCTTTATATAAACCAATAATATATATGATTGGGAATATTTAATTGTAAATATATATTTTTATAAGATTTTTTGACAAGTTTAATTCTATTATCTTAATTAAAAGAAAAGAAAAGAGGGAACAGGGAACTAACTCATAAGCACCGTGTTCAGGTTCTTGCTTTGCGAGCGTTTTCTTCTCTTCAATGGCGGATCGGAAGTTCAAACTTTTACGTCAATTTTCCATCTCTCTCTTCTCTCACAATAATTCTCGCAGATGCTATCGAATCAATCGATACTCATCCGAAAAGACCCTAAAACATAACTCAGACACCACTAGGGTTTCCAAAACTTCAATCACTGAACCCTCCGAAACCTACAATTCGCCTGATTTCGATCACAGAACAGTGGAAGAAACGATCTCAAGCTACGGAAACGATTGGAAACGCGCGTACGATTTCTTCAACTGGATTGATAACGAATGCCATTTCAAACACAATACCAACACTTGCAATCGAATCATCGATATCTTAGGTAAGTTCTTCGAGTTCGATCTCGCTTGGGATTTGATTGATAAAATGCGTAGAGATAAAATGTGTTCACCTGATCAGATTACGTTCCGTATAATGTTTAAACGGTATGCGGCGGCTCATATGGTTAAAGAAGCTATAGATACTTATAATAATCGAATGGAAGAATTCGATTTGAAAGACGAGACGTCGTTCTCGAATCTGATCGATGCGCTTTGCGAGCATAAGCATGTGATTGAAGCGGAGGAATTGTTGTGTATGTCAAAGGATGAACCTTTTTCCGGAAACTCGAAATTGTATAATATGATTCTGCGTGGATGGTGTAAGATGGGATGGTGGAGTAAATGTAGGGAGTTTTGGGAAGAGATGGATAGGAAGAATGTGGTTCGTGATTTACATAGTTATTCGATATATATGGATATAATGTGCAAGTGTAAGAAGCCATGGAAAGCAGTTAAGTTATACAAAGAAATGAAGAAGAAGAGGATTGAATTGGATGTTGTGGCGTATAATACGGTTATTCATGCTATTGGTTTGTCAGAAGGTGTGGATAAATCTGTTCGGCTCTATCGTGAGATGATTGAGTGGGGGTGCAAACCAAATATTGTGACTTATAACACGCTTGTGAAGCTGTTTTGTGATGCGGGAAGAATAAGGCAAGCATATGGTGTGCTTAATCAGATGTGGGAAAAGGGTTGTCCACCTGATGTGATTACTTATCATTGTTTTTTTGGGTGTCTTAATAAGCCTAAAGAGATTCTTAAATTGTTTGATAAGATGGTTGAGAGTGGTGTTAGACCAAGGATGGATACTTATGTGATGCTGATAAGGAAATTTGGGAGGTGGGGATTTCTTCGACCTGTTTTTATTGTTTGGAGGAAGATGGAGGAACATGGGTGCAGTCCAAGTGAATTTGTGTATAATGCTCTGATTGATGCATTGGTGCAGAAAGGTATGCTTGATATGGCTCGTAAATATGATGAAGAGATGTTTGCAAGAGGACTCTCAGCTAAACTAAGGAAAGAGCTGGTGTGAAGCTGGTGTTTGATGAGCTTGGTTTTGCTCGAGTTTACCATTGTAAGGACTTGGATTCCTATCCTTTGGTTTTCTTCTGGAAAGTGAAAACTGCAGTTACATTCAGTTGGGCAGAGGACCACACCATATTTTGGAGGAAGATCTGATTAAGATGAGAAAAGCAAAAAATCTCAAGGTGCCCAGGGCTTATAATTGGATGTACTGTTCAGATATACCCTTGAAACTTTATATAGTTTCTCCGCAGAGAGTTTGAGCCACTCTAAGCCCTTAATGAAGGAATGTTTAGAAGGTAAGGTAACTAGATTTATGTTAAGGCTTGTTTGATATTTGTATTGCTGTTCTATTTATGTTGTTAACTATTTGGAGTTAATGTAGTAGTTGTAGGACCTTACTTTTTTTTTTTTTTTTTTTTTTTTAAATTAAGGGTTTGATTCGGCCTGAAATTTCTGGATTGATTATTTTCATTAATGTTCTGGGGCGAGCGAATGTACGAGCCCAAAATAATTTCTATGATCCATGGTCCCAAATGATTAGGAAAAATTCATCACTACCACTACCATTTTTTGTTTTCCTCTTTGTTCTTTCTCTTTCTTTCTATCCTTTGATGAGCAGAAAAGTTCATTGTTGCTTTGAATAGGACCTGGTAAAACGATAGTCAGTTTGACCTTAGTAAATGAAATCCTTTCAAGAATCTTTTTGTCCATATTTAACCATAATTAATGTATGTGACTTGTTTGTCAATCTTGCAGTGACGTAAGAATGGGTCTATAGAGGGTTTGATGTTTTTTTTTTTTTAATGTTCAAGTTTTTCAGCTTTGGGTTTAGTAAATTGATTATTCAATGTCTGCTCAAGTTTCTATAAGATCAATTTGGATTTGACTTAGATAAGACTCTTAAGTTTTTGGTTGCTATGCTTGATGCAGACGAAAGATTCAAGTGCACATCTAAAGGTTGCTGTTTCATCCTATGGAGAATTGAATGGGTTTTCTCCAAATAATGAATAGATGATATCCTGCTTTTCTTATTTGTAATAATTGGATGCTAATTATCCTGGAGGTAAGTCCCTGTAGATATTTATTCAATCTGATTTGGGTTCAAATTTTTCATTGTTATATTTTTTTCTTTATGCTTGCCTGTATGTTGCAACTATCTGCTCCTTTTGTACTTTAGCTACTACCAACAATTCATCAAAATCAAAACATAGTCCAAGACAAAAAATATGCTTTCCAAGACGTATTCGATGTTTTATCACATGGCTTGAATGATGGTGCGCTGGAAGGGTGGCTGTCCTCAAAAGCAAGAATTAAATGGGTTGCAAGTGACCCAGTCGGAGCCGACACAGGAAGAAGATGAGGATCCTACCAAGATAGGGGCTCTACGCTTACTGAATGCGGTGAAAAAGCAAGTGAAGGAGGGAAATAAGGCCCCGACGAAGGGCCTGATGTATGTTGATCTAAAGAGAAATGGGAAAGCCACCCGTGCTATGGTGGACACGGGGGCCACACACAACTTCGTGGCGAGACCAGAAGCACAACGTCTTGGCTTGAAACTAGAGAAGGATTCGAGCCAAATGAAAGCTGTGAATTCAGAGGCCCAACCCATCCACGGGGTAGCCAAGTCGGTGCCTGTCAAAGTGGGTGAATGGGAGGGGCAAATGTAGGGACAAATATTGTAGATGGAAGGATCATTAATTAGTGGTGTTCTTTTTTTTTTTCAATTTTGTATTGTTCCCTTTTTGGTGATAAATGATAGGATATGAATGGACGCTCCAAAAATTTGAGAAGTCTTGCATTCTTTTCTTTTCTTTTTTAATAGAATTATCACCTAATAGTTAATGAGTAGAGAGGTATTTTTGACATGGTTTCTTAGATGGGGCTGCTGATGTTAGTTGACCTTAGGGATGTGCCCAAGTTTTGCCATCTTTTACAATCCTTGCCTCCTATGTGGAGCTTGTAACTTAGCAAGTCTAGCATTAGCCCACAAAAAGTAAAGTAGGTTTGGCCAAAAGCATAATCCTTTTCAACATCCTTATCCTTTGGTTTTATAAACTAATGTAACCTTAATTAAGATATCTCTCTCTCTTAATAAGTCCTTACCTGATGTTTCTTTGGTAGGAAGGAGGTGTGGGATGAATTGGAGTTTGCATGTTTCGCACATCTTCTTCCTATCCTCTCCAAAAACTTTACCATACATGAGTGTCAGAAAGAGTTTTATATTGGTGTGTATGAACAATCTCTGATTAGCAAGCCTTAAAATGTATTTTATAATCGACTTGATGGTCATCATCTTCATTCTGTCCCTCATCAGTTTGATCTTTCCACCCCATGCATTATTTAACCTAAAGGTTTACATGACTAACACAATGGGAGTTAAAACTGAAACTTTCTTTATTGACTTTAATCTGTATACTGAACCTGTTAGTTTCTATTTCCTTCCATCCAAATATATTTCCTTATTCTGATCCTTGTGTGTGTCTTCCATATATGTGCATTTAGCTCTCTTCTTTTAGAGACTTCCTATGTTCTTCCCCATCTGGACTCTGTCGGTCATTCATTCGATCTTCCATCCTATGATCTTTCAATACTTTGATCATCTATGGTTTCTCCTTTTCCTTCTTCACCATTGACAGTGGAGACAATTTGTCCGCTCTACCATCCCCTCCCTATTCATTTGATCAGCTTTTCCTTTCATTAGGTGATGGTGGCTTTTGGATGAATGATTAGAAAATTGGTCCTTGTGGGTATTTTAATCCCTTGAGGCTGGGAAAGAGGGGTTGAAGGGTATAGAAATATATAAAAAGAAGAAATTATTTAAATTGTTAAATAATATATTTACTATGAGAAATAAATAAATAAATTATATGAGTATAACTGAAACTTTTTCAACCGTTCGTCTAGAATTTGTGCATAATATAAGTGATTCGGTTTAGTTTTGACCCCTAAGCATGACTGCAAATTTGAATTTAAACTACTGTCATAGCAAACATAATCTGCAAGTCATACACAACTGTCCGACAATATGCCATACTGATTTACCAGCAATTATAATCACATAAAATGATGTCTCGAAACACTAATAATACAGTACTCAACCTTGAGAAGGATTTCAACAACTCCTCTGTGCTTTAAAACAAAACAAACATTAACTAGCTTGTCCATGAAAAGAAATCTGAATGCGATTCAAAATGGTAAAATGAAGACCTAATTTGCTCTAAAGCTCCCATACAACTCAGATCCTCAAGGGAAAAATTGGATTTGGGCCTTAGATGGCTGTGAAAGCCTTCTTCCCTCCTCCAGATGATCCAGCTGGAATTACTTTCAACACATTGAACCTTACTGTTTTTGACAATGGCCTGTCATGTAAAGAAACCAAAACAATGCATCAGATTCAACAGCCACAAAAGGGCATCTAAACTATAATCACTAAAAAATCAAGTTTGTCATAAAGGTTCAACCTGCACTGGCCAATGATAACGTAGTCTCCTTCCTTCACCCGGAAGCATGGGGATATGTGTGCTGGTATGTTAGAATGTCTCTTCTCATACCTGAATACATTCAAAATAAAGTTCAATTGTTGTCAGTTCAATAGAAGGAAGTACATAGGTGGAAATAAGAATGCAAATTAGGTCTTACCTTTGGTATTTCTTCACAAAGTGAAGGTAGTTTCGTCTAACAATTATGGTACGCATCATCTTGGCACTGTGGCAAGTCCCAGCAAGGATACGGCCCCTGACGGAGACAGTCCCAGTGAATGGACATTTCTTATCAATGTATGTCCCTGCAAAAATAATTCTGCAATGTTAGAGAGGACATCTCATCATAACTACAATTAGACACAAAACCTTAAATGAATAAAGGCAATTATACACCATCAGCTAGTGAATATGCTACACCAACCTCCCTCCACCATGAGAGGGGAGAAGGGGGGCAAGCCTTCCTTTTTTTGGATAATTAATAAATCATAACAAATAAAATTGATTTCTACTAAACCAGATGAACAATCCATTTTAAGCCTACTAGGCAGTCACAATCGGAAAAAGAAAAGTTCCTCAATAAGATACTTCACTTCTTTTTTTTTTTTTTGGAGGTAAATCCTCAATAAGAAAATACCCCATCCAGGTTTCCATGACAAAAGAAAAAACATTACCATTTAACAAACAAACCAAAGTTACAACACTTCAGTTCTCAAGAAGTTGTGGCCAACAAATGGAGCCTCTAAACCTCCTAAAATTATATCAATGAAATCACAAAATAATAACAAAGTTTGAACGCGTGCTGTAAGAAGGGCAACAATGAGACCATCACGAGCACCCAACTTTTTTGTATTATAATATTATGAATAATATGCACAGTAGCACTAGTGTTTCATTTTTCATAATGGCACTAATATTATTTATATTTGCTTTGATGTTGAAATTTGAATCGAAGCAAGAAATATTAAAGCAAGGAAGCACAGATAGCAGCAGATAAACAATAGTAACTACATTGCTTTTACAATTTCTTGTGACGGTAGTGGTTGTGCTACTGTTAAAGCACCACCTCAACACTACTGACACAACACCAGTAAGGCGGTGGTAAAGGAGCCTTCCTTAACTATTTTATGATCTATACTATGATGTATATCTTAGCAAGGGAACAAGAGAAAAGAATATAGTAAAATATTTGTTCTCTTAATACTGACCATTTTGTAATTTCTATATTTCTTTTAGCTCTTTATGCATTATTCTTTAAAAATGAAAGGCTTACATCTTATCATCTTGCACATAAAATGGCTTTGATTAATACCTCTTGACATATAGCACTCACATAACTCAAGTATCTGCCTAAGATTTCACAACTTACAACATTATGGGTGCATATTATGGTGTAATCTGTATCAAATAACCTCTATATTACTTCAAATACAAGTACAGCAAGAACATAACACAACTTCTTTCCCCAAGTTTTTCAACTCTTGTATTAAGATCCTCGTTTCTCTCATCAACTGAACATAGTTTTGCTACCATAATTCTTGCAATAGAATATCTAACAAAATTTACAAGAATTTCAATTCTCATAAGTTACAAAAGCCCCAGTTGATAGACTAGTCATTTCCTAGGATGGCTTTGAAAACACTACTTCAGATATATGTGATCTTATGCAACAACCAACAGATGATTAAGAGATTTTTCACACAACTCCTTGAATATGTTTGCACATCTGCATTTCTTTCTGGCATTTTATTTCTTCAAGGGGTATGGATTAGAGCTCCTCACAAGTCAAGACTGATGCCATGGTTCATGAAAACAAACCACCACACCTCCACTAGGCAACCTTTAAACCCTTAACAATAGATGATCATGAGCTAAAAAATGGAAAATCTAAGTGAATGACTGAATTTTATGGTAATAATTGTGGGAAAGCCACCGGCTTACAAATTGTTTGATCAAGATTTCGCATTGGCTGTAATATATTCAGCCCAATTTCCAGATCCTTAGAATACCAAAAGAAACAATAGTTTTTTCTCCCACTTTCATCAGCACTTCATCTTTTCCTCACTTTCCAAACACTGTTAAGTCATTATTATTGCATGATGTTTTGTTCAGTTTTGAATTTCAATCTTAGTTTTCCAAACCTTACTACTTCAAAGTTTTTTCCCTACTGAACAAGAATCACATTCTAATATAAACCACATTAGCACAATCCCACAATAACCGCTGATGCTAAAAAAAAAAAAACTAAATAACAAAGATACACCACCATCCACCAAATCATCAAAAAACATATAAATCAACAAATAACGAAATCAGTAAAAAAAAATGATGTTGAATCAGGAGGAGCAAACCATCAATAGCCTCTCTAGGGGTCTTGAATCCCAAGCCAACACTCTTCCAGAAGCGGTTTCCGCCCTTCCCAGGCCTCTTCCCCTTACCGCTCTTCTTCGAACTGTAATAATCACCAACACAACCCCATCACCCCCGATCCAAGAAACAAAAACATGAAAGACGTAAAATAAAAAAGAGAGAGAGGTTAAAAACGAGAGTGTTCTGACCTTAAGAAAACCTTGGGCTGCTTCAGAAACGCCTTCTCCGTCTGAAACAGAAACAAAAACACAACAAAGATCAGAACAAGAAGAAGAAGAAGAAGAACGCAACGTATAGAACGCATAGAACAGAACAATATTAATTCATCAGGAAAGTATTGTGAAAAGCGTTGGTGAACCTGCTCCGCCATGATCGAGTGCTGCTCTGGACAACAGGGGGGGGGCTGAAGGGGGCGGGTAAGGAGAAGGAAGGAGTGATACGAGTTAAGCTGAAAAACCCTAAACGTGTGACCGAATATATGAATAATTATGAAGGAGCCATCGCTAGGGCTAAATTTGGGCTGACCAGTTAGTTCCCTACTTTTGGGCCTAATCACACAAACAGGCTTATCGTGTGGGCCCGACCTCTCGTCTGGGCCCGTATTAGCCCCCCTTGAGTTATGATAGCAATATTTTAGGATTTAAAAGAAGTAAAGAAAAAAAAAAGATATTAAATAGATACTGCTGTTTTTTATTTTTAAGTTACCATTGTAAACAAAGGCCCTGTTTACCACCGTATCTCTACAGTTTTTCAATCATTTTTTATCAGTTTCTTTACTTCAGCTTAGCTTACGTGACTTCAAAAAAAAAAAGTGACGATTATACCCTCAAATTTATCAATTAATGAGAAAAGTACTTGTTCAAAGTTTAAACAAACAATTTTATAATTTTTAAAATCACTTTTTTTCTAATTCACCAATCAAAAATAATTTTTTAAAAATCACTTTTGTAGTAATTAATTTTTCATAAGTTAAAAGTTATAAGACTTTTTCTCCATTTATAGTGCTGAAATTTGTACATATGGATGGGTTCTTCTTTGCTGCAAAATAAATTCCTATGAAGAGGTCATGCATGTACTGATATATGTTATAAGATTCATTCTGTTTCGACTTTTAACCACATGATGTATGTATGTAGGAAGAACACTGCCAGAGTCGACCCTAAATCTAGGTAAAGGAGGAAGGTAATGTTAAAATTTGTTAGAACAACAATGATTATGACCTCATGCATGCAGCTGGACTTAAAACTTTTCTTTATTTTTATTTTATTTTTCCTATTCTCCATATGTCAAAGTCCTTCTCCATAAATAATTAATGATGTTATACATCTCAAAAAGTATGTAATAAATAATCTAATGAATGTGCACATGTAATTATATTATTTTGTAGTTAGATTAACATTTTCGTTTTGATAAAAAGTCACTGTTTCTCTAGTGTACATGATGGAAATGTTATTCTAACTTAAAAAAAAAGCAACTACATGTAGTTATACTTTGTTAGAATTGCATTAGCCATAATTGAATGTGTGTATGTTATCAATGTATGCAGCGCATAAACCATAAGAGTTTAGTTGTAAGAAAAACTGAGAAAGATGGCAAGGGCCTCAACAAAAGGTGACTCAAACCTGAGAAATGTTGAAACATCCAGTGAAAACCACAGATGTAATTAAACTGTAAAAGCCTTACACCATAAGAGTAATATTGAATAAATTAAAGAAAAATGTAAATCTGTATATATGTGTGAATTTCCACTCAACCTACCCGCTGCAAACAGTAATGTTACAATGACAAAAAATCAGATGCTCAGGCATACTTATGCCTCAGTAGGATAATAGCTGCACCGCTTGAAACATGGATGCTTCGCGTACCATCAATGCCATTGCCGCAGTCATCATCTCTAACTGCTGTGAATGAACCCACCAAGTTACTCGCTCTGCACCTAGTAAGATGTAACTATATATTAGTCATGGCTGTTCTATGGACCAATAAGGAAGAAAACTCTGCCTCTCAAGTTCCTTATTCATATTATGCAATAAATCTAATTTACAACCTTCATATGGATGGTATTTCCCACCCCCTTCCTTCTCTTTTTCTACCTTTAAATTAAACATATTTCTATATATAAGTCAACAATGAAAATAGTAGATCAATTCGTGCAAACCTTTTGGCGCTTGGAGCTCCGTGGGGATGGTGGAGGGTCACTGCGTGAGTGCGATGTTCCAACACCAACTGAGTTCTCCTGAGTCTGCATTAATATTTTATATTTGAAGTTAAAGATTAGATATTGGTCTGTGCAATCCTTCACATGATAAATTTAAGAGTTATTTGAGACAATTTCAGTTTCAAGGAAAAGATGGGCCTTAAAGTCAAAGCCAACAACAAAAACATTCTTACTTGTCTTGAGGTATCTTGAGCGACTCTATGCTCAGAAACGTCCACCCTTTCTTGTGACGAAGTGTTTGGCTCTGTTGCAGAGGTATGAGATATATAGGGCATGATCTGGTGAATTAATCTGGAGAGGAAGATTCCATCATCAGTACCCAGTCTTGGTGCTTCCTCCCGTCTTTCAGTATCCCTTGCAGTCCCTCTCTGTGGAAGGGTAGATTCGGTAGTAGGCAGTACTTGGAAGTCAATGTCACTAACATGGATCTGTTCACTTGGGAAAATGGCACTAGGAAGCTGCTCGGATGTGCCAAGAATCCTCACTACAGATTCTTCACCATTTTGAGTCTCCCAACCAGATGTATAGTGATTATTAGAACCTGGAGGTTCCTGCCTACTTGAATTTGGAGTTGGCAGACCTGCCAGAAAACAAAAAGTCTAGGTTTTTCATCAATTGAACAAGCGACAAGGTTTGCCACCGGCATAGCAGAGTTGAATCAATAAAAAATTGGTAAAAGTTACTATATGTGCTGCATCAAAACACAAAAAAGGGGCCAGTTTTGTGCTGAAAATGATGGTGGCAAAAAGCTAAAGTTTGAACCTAAAACCACACAAATGGATCTCTTTGAACCCAATTGCAATCTAAGATTCTGAAATAGGAGTAAATCGTTTCAAAAGAGAGAAACTGTCATTTTTTTTGTCTGAGAAACACTTCTACAACAATTTCACCAAAACTACTGCAAGACAAGTTTCTGCAGAATCTTTTTATTTTATTTTATTTTATTTTATTTTATTATATATATATCAGAAACAACAATTTTTATTATTCAAACATGTATATACAAACTAGACTTTTGAGTACCAGTGGTACTTGACCAATAAAAGCTCACATCATAAGTTTCTGCAGAATCTTTATAAATAACTTTTCCGTAATCACTTATTTAGAATCTGTACTTGGTGAACAGAAGAACTGAAAAATGTGACCTAAGTCTTTGACAACTAATGAACATTTCTTAGACAAAATGTTGGAAAGAAAACCAAGGGAAAATGAGATAACAAAAATGACAAACATAACCAAATTCTTCTGCAATATAAGCCAGAAATCAGCAAAAATACACATTCATGGAGCTTACAGAAATAAGCATGTGAAAGGGCATAGATGCATTGACCAAAGGAGGAAGAAATGACTAAGCTGCAAACAGAACACCACCACCCAGTATTATACCTTGCTAACTGAGAAAAAAGAAAAAAGGTACTATACCTTCCTGGTGGTGTTGGGAAGCTGTATTTGATGGACTCGCCAAAGAAATTGCAGATGCAGCAAGTATGGGAAACAAATTTGCGGTCTCTGAGCCACCAACTCTAACAGGAGCCTCGGAGTTTGATTCTAAATTCTGTTGCTGCATCGCAGAATCAGGGATTGCACGGTGATCAGTCTCTGGAATGTTGTTGTTGCGTACACCAGATGATTGAGAGCCTCTTGCATTGTTCGTCTGCCCAGGTGTTACTTGCTGAACTCTTGCAAGAAGAGGATAGAATAATCCCATTGAATTATTCGATGAATCAGAAGTTGAGCGGCTAACTGCAGCAGGTACTGCAGCAACAACAGTTCTGACAGGAAGCATCCTAACTTCAGCTTCCCTAGCAAATGGTTGTCCCCCAGAGACTCCAGCTGCTACTCTGTGAACAAAATTTGCATTGCTAGGACCTCTCTCTGAGCCTGTTTGCCCAGAAGTTTGCTGTGTACCACTTTGTTCACCTTGGTTAACATTTGCAGTGCTCATTGAATGCCCTAGCCACATAGGAGTGCGATCAACAACTAAATGAAAAATGCAATAAACAAATTAGATGCATTAAAGCAATGGCAAAGTAAATAAGGCACCTGTCCGTATCCTTATGTCAATGTTCCTTGGAATAAACCCAGAACCAAGACTTCCACCCACAAGGCCAGAGCCAGCACTTAAACTTCCTGTATGGTTTGCACTAAAGCCCATCCCCGGTTGAAAAGGAAGAGGCTGTAACACGAAGTAAAATGACATCAGAAATGAAGTTAAGAGCCAAACAGAACATCTGAAGAGATATTTAGATTATTACCTGAACCATGATAGGATTGGGGCCAGATGTGGATATAAAAACTGCAGGTCCAGCATTAACCACGGCATCTGACTGTGAAACCAAAATGTGCAAAATATGATCCATGAGTCAAATAAGGATAAACAAGGACAGTTATGGACAAAAATATACTAAAAACAGAAAGAACCTACTGGTGACTGGCCCATACGCAATGTCATTGTTGTGCGACCTAGCTCCAGTAGCAAAGCACCTAAATTTTGCAATAGAGCTCCAGATCTCATTGCACTAGTTTGAATACCATTGCGCAAAGGTGGAGTTGTCACATTTGCCTGATCCTCCAGTTGTCTTGCAAGTTGCTGCAAATGGACGATAACATGAGATAGAAAAATTATCAAAGGAGATGCAGCTAAAGATTTTAAGAGGCTAGATGAAACATGGCTTCCATTAAAACCTGAACTAGAAGTTCATTCATCAAAATTTTTAGTCTATTAGAATTTGAAACGTGAATGCATAGAGTACAGTTGCCAGAAAACATAATTTATAAGGCTACTCTAAACCTCCAAGATGACTCAATTTAAGTATATGTGTGCCTTATGTAGTGTTTATGCATGAGAAGTTGCAAGCCCTCTGATTCATGCAATTACAACCTAGTTTTTTTTTTACCCTTAATTTCAATTGAGAGGCAATGCTACTTAATTATCTTCAATTATACTCCACAATTTTCTGCACATGATCGGCTCTTCAAATAAAGTATAATCCATAATTTCAATCATAACAAACCTATCAACGCTGACAGTAAAGATCATTGTCCCATGACCTTGCCCCTAATTCCTACTTTAAAGCCCTTGAAGCTCTAAATTCTCTCACCACAATGGCACAATCCTTTAATTCCATTGAAACCCAAAAATCTGTTGTTCAGCCCAATTGCCCAACCAAAGTCTAAAGCCTAAGAGCAAAGAATCAGAATGCCTTATGGCCTTCCAAAAACACTAATTCTCAAATTAGAAAGATCACAAATAATCCATTAACTCATATTTGGAAGTATACAATACTACCTGAAAAATAAAAAAAAATAAAAAAAAACTAGGCAGGGAAAATCTTGCTATTTCAAACTTATAGATAATGAAATTATGCAACTCTAACGGAAGCATGAAACATGGCACTCAAAACATACAGATAGGCATTCCCCAGCTTGTTCAATGAGCAATTGTCTTGTGGACAGCATGACTTCTGCCAACGTTGCAGGTGTTGGCAGCCCTCCTTGTGCACTGACTGAGCCTAATGTGGCATTGTAATTTTGTTCTTCATGGCCATGCATGCCAGCATCTACAGCATGGCCCCCACCTGCCATTTGTAATTGTTTCAACCATCTTAATATGCCAAAAACTTGAGAAAACCAATTCTAGTGGAAAAGATAAAGAGTATGTTTAATGAAATTTCTCACTTACCATTGGCAATAAATTCACGTCTCAGATATATTAAATACTGGGATAAAGTTGTTAAAGAATCAGGAATAACCTAATCAAAAGATTATAAGTGTCATCTCTTTGATAAAAAACAATTAGTACATGCACTTTTGAAAGATACTAAAAACAGAAGAAGAAATAATAAAACCAATCTAGTCTTACCGGTGGCTGTAGAGGTCCCGAAGAAACTGCTGTTGGAAGTTGAATAGCACCATGAAGTGGATCATATTGAACCCTCATGGTGCGAGCGTCAGGTTGTTGTCGAGTTGAGTCTAACATGCTACTAAGTCCAATTGTTTCAAGTCTATTTAGGCCAGCTTCCTGCCATCAATATATCAAATATGAATATAAGTGACATCTCAATTTCCTTTGAAACACTGCAGATGCACATCTCTAAATTAGGCCTGGTGATGACCGTAAAGTTGTTTCTTGTGGTAGCAGGTAATGCCATTTGTTTGGCCTCTTCGGAGGAGGAGCAAAATTTCAAGAAGTTAGACAAATACTTGAGATGAGGCATGGTGTGAACATCTCACGCATTTTTTTTTTTTTTTGGAGCATAGGTATGGATGGGCTTGAACTAACAACCTCATAGCTTGCTTATTATGGGTCCTCTGAGGTGTCAACCCAACCCACAGTTTGATGTGTTTCAAATTGCTTTGAATATGATTGTGTGTGCAAATATATACATGACCACCTTGAGGAAGAGATACTGTAAAAGAAAATTCTTGAAAAAAAAGTGTGATAACTACACTGTAGCCTTTTGCAGTGAAACATACCCTAAGATCCACCCCTTCACTGCTGTTTCCAATATTGGGGATCCCAATAGAACTGAAAACAGCCGAAAGAATCTGCTCACACAGAAAAAAGTAATCAAGCAAACATAATTAGAACTGGTGAATTCAGTACTAATATAAACAATAACTGCTCAGTTCCATTTCTCCTGTAACTCACCCGATTGAGATCTGGCATACCTCCCTCCCCTTGATCAGCTACATTGAAGGTTCCAAGAACCACACTATGAGCAACTGGATTTCCTCGATTTTGTCCAGTAGTTGAAGCAGGATCAGCTGCTGTGAATTTAGCGTCCAGCAATTAGAATTCACAGGTTCACTCTTAAAATGGTCTTCCATGACACTAAGCTGCTTTCTTTTTCAATCTATCATTAGTGTAATAATGGGTGACGGACATGTCATAGTAAACACATCTTTGAGAACTAGACATATCGGCATAGATGTATTATGTTTTACATGTAAGTCAGAAATTTTTGAAAAGAGGAAGAAATAAATATTCCAAAAGTCAAAAAAAGAGAAATATGCCCTACAGCAATATAATAACAATAACAGGCTTGCCTATCAGTTTAAATGAACTGTACAGTGAATGGAGACACCAAAACCCATTTAGAAACATTTAATATAGAACCCCTGAGAGAGGCATGGAGACAAACTAGATACCACCCTGAGTTTCAGTCACTTAAAATTCAGAAGGAATCAAGAATAATTAATGCATCGCAGAGAATTTTTGTAACAATTCGTCACCTTACAGAAGTTCAAATAATTTTTGCACAAATGTCAGGAACCATATACATTTTATGACAGTGAAGCAAGCATGGTTGTCCACAGCACACCACTACTATTATGCTATAGTTGGACAACTCTTGAGTCTTGAGTGGAAATTCCTACTTTGAATAGTCCAAATAATTCTACATGCATCAATGCAAACCTTCAAAAGAGTGCATAGTGATTGCGAAGTACACCATTTAGTCAATTATGTCAAAAGATGAGCTGACGCTTCAAGTGAGACCATTCACTGAGATGGACTACTCGTCTTTTTTTTCCTTTGTTTCTAAATACATACATGTATAAAAATAAATAAGAAAATTGCCTAAATCTTCCAACCATGAAACATCACTTGAGATTAAATGCTTGTATGACTTTTTTAAAATTACAATATTACCCTCAAGCTAAATAACTAATTCTTAACGTATTTCATATGCACTATTAATCAATTTTACCATCAGCTACTTTCAAAGTTTCAATTTTCTTTTCAAAGTTAATACAGGAGTTCCAGTAAAAATCCAAATCTCACCCAAGTTTAAAAGAATAAGCCAATTTCATAACTAATGACATGCATGTGAATCTCAAGTCTTGTCAGTTAGTATGCGATAAACAAGTACACGGCTCATTGGTTGCTCATAGTTCCCTTATTTAGCAACAAAGACCATTTTTTCTCGACAAAATCTATATGATGAAGAACCTGAATTACCTTGGTTACCAAATTACTTCTCCCTCAATCCACACACTTCAAAATGGGCCTAAACATTTAAACAAACAGCTAATCCAAGATTAGCATTGATCATGATTACTTGATTGTGTTCTCACTGTACCTGAAACTCTTTCCTATATTCTGATTTTTTCAATTAGAAATCTAAAATATTAATAGATCCCAGTTCATTACCCCCTCCCCACAAAAAAAAGACCCCAAATAACTGAATCTGTTGCTCAAATCCCATAATTCATTGCCAAGACTACCCTCCTCTTATGAGTTTTGATTCTTTTTTTTTTCTTTGTTCACTTTAATAATTTGAGAAATGAATAATATTTATATGTAATAATACTCATGTTGCTTCTCTCTTGCCGAAACTTTGAAAACAGACAAAAAAAAAACGACGGGGAACAATTAGATTTGTGCAAATAGGCTGAATCATATAAAATAATGACAAGGAAAGGATGCTTGTTCATGCAATTCAAGAAATTGCAAACAAGAAGGTTGGTGAGGGTTAAAAAATATTAAGAGTTCATTGTTTTAAGGCATTTGGGCACACAGCTCGAGGGCCCAGTAGGCTCCATCTCATAAAAATGGCAATAACAGCATGCTCATTCATGCAATTAAAAAACTGCAAACAAGCAGGTTCACAAGAGTTAAAAATTTGTATGACTTCATTATTTTAAAAGACATTTGGGGTGCAGGCCTCAAGGTGCCTCAAGGTGCCCCAAGGATGCAATGACTGTGAGGTGTAAGCCTCACATTTTCATAGTAAATTCAATTTATTGGCTTTGTTTATTAAGTCTTCAAAGTAACCATATCATACTTTTGGAACAATTATAATCAATTCTTTTGATTTTTAAATATTGCTTCTCTCTCTTTTAGGAGAAATTAAAGATTTTTCTCTTAAAGAGAAAAACATTTCTGCATCAAGGGTGCTGCCCTACACTATCCAATTCCAGGAAGGCTCCTAAGTGCTAAATGCTAATTTAACTTAATAATCATAAAAATATTATTTTCACTACTTAAAAGACATTTGAAAAATTATTCTATTTATACCTTGAACTTTTAAAGTTAAAAATTTACAAGAAATTCCATTAGGACATTTTTTTTTATTCTATACGCCAATTATATAGTTGATTATTGTTTTAATAGTTAGAACCCAACATTTGGAAATATTGACTCATCCTATTCTCTCATTTATGATTTTTAATAATGTTTATACTTTAAAGTAACCAAACAATTAATATAACAAAATTATAGCTTGAGCACTTGGCATTGCCGCTAGAATACAAAATAAATAGTTGAATAGTTGCTTATTTTGCATACTTGCACATCTTGTAGCACAAGCAATATGTAACACCAGTGTTATCAAGACGTATGCCTTAGTGCGCCTCAGGTGCACCTTGAGGTGAGGTGCACTTATTGCGTCTCAATACCTGACAGGCAGGGCGCTTTAACTTAGGCTTGCGTCTTAGTGCTCCTTAGGTGCGCCTCACTTTCTTGCTCCTCATTTAAATATATGTATATATATTTAATCATGAAATAAGTATTGTATTGTATACTTTTTTCTCTCTTCTTTGAATAAATATACATGATAAACAATATAAAACATAACAATAAGATGTTGTTACAAAAAGGTTATAATTGTTACTTATTCTTCCTCGCTTTTGTGTTTCCTTCTTCAATTAAATTTTAAATATCAAAAGAAATAAACATAATATTAAGAACAACTATGAAATAGAAACATTAGTGCTATTATGAACATTATGATGTTTGATTAGAAAATTTTAAAACTTTTAATTATTTTTATCTTTTTTGAATTCTTTTACCAAAAAATAATATATAATTAAGTTTTTTAAGAAATTTGCACCTCACTTTACTCAGGCGTGCGCCTTGCACCTTTAGCCTTTAATTACCTTGTGTAACATATCATGGACTTAAAACCAAGGTAGTTAAAGGTGCAAGACACACTTAAGGCGATGAGGGGCCCAAACGCTTAAGAAGCAAGGTGCGCCTAAGTAAAGTGAGGCGTAAAATTCTTAAAAATCTAAATTATATATTAATTTTTGGTAAAATAATTTTAAAAAGCTAAAAAATTAATATAAGTTTTAAGTTTTTCCCATCATACATCATAATGTTCATAGCACTAGTGTTTCTATTTCATAGTTGACAGTATGTGGGACTCGTCCTTGTTTTTTGCTTCTTCTTGGTTGGATGGGATCACATTAATTTTCATCTAGCACCTCTGGTGCTAATTTTTGTGAACTATCCTTCTTCTTTTTTTCTCTCTCTCTCTCTCAATATATATATATGCAGTCATGTTTCTTATCAAGAAAAAAAATTGAAGCAAGAAACATAAAAGCAAAGAAGAACAACTAGCAATTGTGACGCCTTTGTAACAACTTCTTATTGTTGTTATAAAAGTGGAACACAAATTTCCTTTAATGTTTTATGTTCTACATTGTGTATTATGTATATTTGCAAAGAAAACAAAAACAAGTATATAATACTTTTTTTATTTCATGATTAAATAGTTTTTTTTCCTAAATGGGGAGCAGAAAAACTAGGCGCATGCCCTAGTGCGCCCTACCTGTCAAGTATTGAGACACAACATATGCGCCCCACCTCAAGGCGCACCTGAAGCATACTAAGGGACACGCCTTGACTACGCTACTTAAAACCTAATTTAAAATAATATGATGACTTTAATCATCCTTCTTAACAAAAAGATCTTAGTAAACATACGAGTTTAGGATAGTGTCCTAGAATGCACGATAAGATCGTTGGCTAAAAAATAGTTTCTTTTCATTTGCTAGCATGCATACCAAACTTAAAACTACATTGATTGTTTATCAAGCAATTCAGTAAACATTATTCTTTCAAGCTTCCTGTCTTTCTTTCTCTTTATTTTTTGTGGAAAATTCTTATCCACCAAAGAACAACCTATGAATATTACAATCCAAGATTTTTGTCCTATTAATCTCATCCAATGTTGACAATGATGTTTTGGATTGCCTCTGAATCAAAAGTTAGGAAGGATCAATAGCCTGTTATAGGAGATTCATAATATTAATATAACAAAAAAAAGAAAATGGAAATAATGAAGCATAAATTGCAACTTGATCGCATCACGTAATCTACTACTATATATTAATAACACCCTGATGGGCATTATCATTTTGCCTCTTAACTTTTTTCTCTGTCACGTGTCTCTTAACTCTCTCATGAATCCCTTTGCTCTCATGAAAAAATCTGTAGACACTCTCCCTCTCTCTCAGTCTCTCTTAGCGCTCTCGTTCCTATCTTCGCCTTTTTTATTTTTTTGACAAGAAACGAAAATGGTAATGTATCAAGTCTTCGCCTATTTTCAGTTACTGGTCTCTCTCCATCTTCATCTCTTCCTCTCCTCCGTCTCTCTACCTGCCCTCAAAAACCAGCATAAGAGATCATGTGTAGGAATAGGTACCATGGAGGTCTCCTCATTCATTTATTTCGTTTCTCTATTCCCCTACTTTGTTGCAAAATGGGTAATTAATCATATCAAACATGGTGTTAATAATTAGATCTAAGAAAGCGAAGTTGCCATCAAGCCCACCTTGCATTCCCATCTTGAGCAGCTTGCAATGGCTCAACAAATCCTTGTTCAAAGGTACTCCACCACATATGCTCCAAGTATGGTCCATCTTTTCACTCCCTTTTGGTCCTAATTAGGCTCATACGACTCACTCTAGCATCTTCTCTTATGCAACCTCACTTTTTTTCTTTTTAAATCTTACTTTAGTTAACTAATTGTAGTCACTTTAACCAAACCAACCGTGAAGTTGTCAAACCATAAGTAAAAAATAAAAAGACCAAAAAGAAGAAGAATATGTCATCTTCCATTATTTGATTTTATTTCTTAAATTATATAATTTATATTCTATTGTTTCACATGCTCTATGTCTTCCTTCTCTTGCTAAAACCTCTCTCCAAAACTCTTCATTGTGGCATGAGGCATGACACGAGCATTCACTTTTGCTCAAAGTTCATCTACTACAGTAAGAAGGTCAATCTAATAGTCGGTAAAGTGATTCTCCTCTGATTTAGTCACAAGGGAGTGCTTCTACTGTAATTTATCCACGAGCTACTAGTGGTTTGTAACATTAAGCATCATGTAGGTTCTCCTCTTTCTCTCTCTCTATATATATATATAAATTATACACATACCCACACACACACACATATATATATATCAACTCTAGATTGTTTTTTCCCTACCAAGTTCCTTCCCCTCTCTCATGGAATTGGCAACAGTTTCCCCCCCTTTCATTCTGCAATTGGGTTATGTACAGAAATTAAAACTTTCTTTTGTTGGATCAATTATAGATTTTTTATTTGTTTGTTTGGTTATTTTCTTATTTGTATTTTTTTTTTTAAACTAAGATACACAAATGGCTTGATTGAATTCAATTTATATTTCATAAACCTTTTTAAATTCATAGCCTTTGTTATTTTTATTTTCTCACGTTAGGATTTTAGTTCAAATCATATTAATGAGTAAACATCTACAATTTAATAACACCAAGTTTTTTAAAATAAGATTTTTTTTTTTACAATTTGTTTAATTTTATTTTTTAAAATTATATTTATACAAAATGTGCACGTATCATGTGGGGTTGCAAACTTATTTCTACTAATAATTTGAGTTTTCCAAACTGGAGCAATTACCTTAATGAAGTGTTAAAAAGAGTAAAATGAAGTAATTTTATTAGTTTCAGATAAAAATAAATAAAAATAAAACAATTATGGAATTATATAAACAATGGGATGGAACTATGCACATGGTAAGGAAAATAAACATAAAGAGCAGTCATTATATCATGAAAAATCAATCGATAATCGCTCCACATAATTTTATTTCCAATGTTCTATGAGTAACTTCAAATAGTAATTTTAGGAAAACAAGCTAGTGAGCTTTTTCTTAAAGCATAGCAAACCTTGAGGAATTGGCAAGCCATCTGAACCAACGGAACCTGTTGTAGATGCTGATGGAGGGGGAATTGGCTGTCTAACAACCAAATGTAAAGTGTGACCATCTTCCACATCTAAATTGAAATTAAGGGAAGACTCATAATCACCAAATTAATTAAATTCTGATTAGTATACTAAATGATAACTAACTGATTAGACTACAAACATATAGGGAAAGTAACTGTCATAAAAGGGCAAGACAACCAACAGAATTAGAATATAAGCATCTTAGGTAACAAATTAATGCACCCTGAAAACTTCCTGGTCAGCTATGATCCACTCTTCCGTTAGAACTTCACAGTAACCATGCTTGTAGTCAATGGATCTAGAATCCCAGATTTGGAGGATGATTCTTTAAAACTACACAAAAACTATGACCGTAGTGAGAAATGAAGAATGGTCCATTTACTTTTATGCCATCAAATGGGGAAGTAGGGAACCTTCTATATTGCACCATACCTAAGCCACTTAGGAGGAGAGACCGGGTGGAGAACATATGCATAATCTATAGGACACGCACAAAGTGATGAGGGAAATAAAAATAAGACAACCAACAATGAAGATCTCACACTTAATATATCATATAAGATCTCACACATAATATATCATATCTAAGAAAGAACAAGGAGAGGCTGTAAAAGCCAGTTTACCAACAAACCCAACAGTTATCTTTTCAATGTTGAACTATCACAATCCTCCCCCTTAAATGGCCTACACTCATTTTACCACACCAGGCAAGAAGCTGGCTCTAATCAATTGTAGTAGACCACCCTCCAACTACAAACAAATTGACCACTCTAGATATCCCCCCCTCCTCTCTTCTCTCTCATACATGGGGCTAGTCTAAATACCCTCGGTTGTTTGGTCTAACTACCTTTCTACCATGCGAACACCGAAAATCTCATGCCTGCGCAAATCAATTGCCTGTAATCATCATGATCAATGATGATGATGTAGTCTATATGATTAGAAATATTATCAACTTTACAATCTCCCCCTTTTTGCTACTAACCATTTACTTGGAGAATAAAGAAAAATTATTTACTAGGGAAAATAGTAAAATATTGTATCATTCACAATGAAATAATAATTTTTTTTCTTTTTTTCTTTTTCTTTTTTTTGAGAAGAAACAAAGACTTTTACTAAAGAATCACTAAAGGAAGAAGCAAAATAAGCTTTACAAAACTCTACTTTAAAACAAAAAATAAACATTTAACTTTTAACCATGTGTAATTAATTCATACCCCCTATATACATTTAAAAGAAACATAGATATTTAAATATATATTTATACTTCTCTACAATCTTGAATTTTTACCCAAATTCTCCATGTCAAATTGGACTTCTCTGAATTTCTTTTGAATTTTAAAGGACCGAAGTTTAGGGTGAATTCATATTTTTGAGCCTATAGCTTTTAGTTAGTGGTTTCTAACATGGTATCAAAATCAATGGTTCAACTAGGTGGAGCTAGTGTGGTCTTATTGTATTCAAATTGCTCATGTTGTGTGCATTGAGGTGGAGTAAGCTCGTTGAAGCCCAACTTGTTCATGATAATGAATGGTCCCTTGGATTTCTGTCAAACATGGAGATTAATGGATGTGTGTGGACCGAAAGAATAGTCCCACATTGGATACAAAAGATTTCATTATATTAGTACCGAGGCCTTTTAGAATAAGCTGTAACGACACCATCTACCAAATAAGTCTTAGGACCATACATGACAAACATTAATGTGCATGTGACATCCAACAAATGTTTTTCATCATATTAGTATTGAGGCCTTTCAAAATAAATTGTAACTTGTAAGGACAACATCTGACCAATAATTCTTAGGAACAGGAATGGCAAACATTAATGTGCATGCGACATCCAATAAATATATATGATTGAATTCAACACCGCCATTTTGTTGAGAAGTACGGTGACAAATAGTTTGATGAATGATGTCGTGCACAATACAGAAGGATCGCATACATGATTGATTATATTCAAGAGCATTGTCAAATCTCAAAATTTTAATGTGCTTGCCAAATTTGAGTAAGAATTTCATTACAAAAAAAAGAAAAGGCTTTGGGCAATTTAGAACGATTTTTCAATAAGAATGACCAAGTCATTCCAGAAAAAAAAAATTAACAAAAATGACAAAATAAAGTAAATAACCATACGATGTAGATCATTTTTGTCCCCCTTGAAGTCTCCCATTTTTATTCAATCCCACATAACCAAAAGACTCACCATTTGGAGAACCCTCCAAATTCAAAAACCTCTTAAGAGAGATTTTTGAACTTTAAACCAATGAGAAAAGCCATGATAGAGTTTATTAACAACACAATTAAAGTCCAGATTTCGAACGGAAAACATCTAAATACTATAAGTGAAAGAATAATGGAACAACAAATCATTGGCCAACTCTCCTAAAGATTTACAAAGTGAACAAAAGTCCAAAAGAGTGCCCATATATGAGTTTTATGTCAATGGTAGGTGTTTTTGAGAGAAATATATCACACAAAAAAAATTAGATCTTTTTAAGTGGTTCTAGCACTTCATGAATTCTTAAGAAGCCATGAGGCAGGTGTCCCACCATAAGAACCTTGAGAAGAGACTAGAGTTTAAAAAATTTCCAAAAGAAAAGACAGAAAGAGGAAGTAAAATGACTATTTTTATCATAAGACCACTGAGCACAGCCCACTACTAAGCGACACAACAGAGAGGGATTTTTATCAAGTTAAGTGTAACTTCTTCATGGTACCTTTTGATTTATACTTATAGTTTTGCTGCATGTATAACAGAAATCAAGGACACTAATCATCCTAGGTCATTAGTGGCAGTTCTTGATTAATAATTGTAGGATCATTGGTTAGTGTGTACCTTTATCAAATTCATATTTGTTAAGCTGCAATGTAAAATTATGTAATTGATGTCAGTTGCGGAATTATGATAGTGGTAAAACTTTGAAGCTTCATAAGAACCACAACCCAGAAACTTCATTTCGATTTTAGCAGCAGCAAGAATGTCTTGGCATCATAAGTTTAACAATCCCAAATGGCAACAAATTTAAACAAAAAAAGAGAGGATACGATAAGCTGAAAGCAGTTGATCGTCCTTTAAAACTTTTCCACGACATATCAGCCGCTGTTGCTCTGATAGTACCCCAGTAACAATCTCAATCTGCTCCTTCAATTGAGGCACTGGCACCTGCAGGAATATTCAGAAACTTCAGAGAAGAAAATTGTGTACTACATTCAACATTTGAAGGCATTGGTAAAAAGATGAACACATATCTCAACAACTAATGTTTCAGGCAACATAGTTACCATTGGCAATATACTCATAATTAAGCATCAATAATAATTAGTACTGCGATTTTGACACTAAAACAATAAACAATGCAAGAAATTATGAAAAGGGACCTATATCAGCTTGTGCGGACAACAATAGAGAGTGCCAAAGGGTGCAAAGACAAGAGGTAAGACATGAGATAAGAGATTACAGTACCTCATTAATAAACCAAGGACAATATGTAGTTCTTAGAAAGTGACTTGGCAGTGCAATGGTAAAGCTAATGAGAAAAGGAAGAGAAGCAAGTCTACATAGACTATCAATTGAAGCCAACTGCCACCTAACTTAACCCAAGATCAATTGATGGTCAGACACAATGACTAATTGGGTTAAATAGGTTGCTATATCAGCATGATTTGGTCAACTTGGTTCAGATTTTATCCATACCCAACTCAATTTGACCTGGCACGACTAGTTTACGCCCCACTAATGAACAATAAAAGTGGTTTTCAACTTCCTAATAATGTATCTAATCGTTAGACTTCTATCTTCATCACTCTCACTTTTCAAGAAGCAAGTTCTGATGACAAAACTACATGTTACCGCCTCCTTCCCTTAATCACTCTTTTTGGAATTTTGCATCAAAATTGATACCTCTTGGCCTTTATCTACGGATGCATCCCTAAATAATAATGGTAGACACAAATTATGAATATATGCCCTTAATCTCGAACTCCCCGTTTGTTCATGAAGTGAGAGAGAGAGAGAGAGAGAGAGTTAGAGAGTTGCAACATGCCAATATGAACCAAGCCTCTAAAGAAGACTCTTGTCCAAGAAAATCCATTTTCATTTTGCAAACAATAATACTTGTAAGGTGAGGTAGCACGTGTTTATTATTTTTATTTATTTCTGTTTTTTTCGTTGAGTTGTAATTAGTTTTATTTGTTTCTATTTTTGAGTCTTGTTAGGCTAACGTGGTTATGTTTGAATAGGATTTTGTTTTGTGCTGTTAAAAGGAATCCTAGTATAATTAGGATAAGTCTTGCTTAAAGTCCTAGTAGAATTAGGAGTAGCTTTCTGTTTTTTCTATTTAAAGGTTGGCGTTGGGGATTGGAAGACGGCTTTTTTCATAATCAATAAAATTTTCAGCAATTTAGCTTTCTTTCGTTTGCCGAATACATCATTTGGTATCAAAGTGATTTAGTTTCTAGGGCTTGTGGGAATGGTGAGCTTAGGAACTAACCCTAGTGGAGGCGTGGATCACCATAGCGTAGGATGGAGGGAGGCCGTTGAAGAGGTTAAACAGCGTTTGAATGCCTTGGATGGACTTCCTGGTAGGGTCACAGTTGTGGAGGGTTCAATAGCTGGAATCCAACACTCTGTGGAGGATGTGCAGAGAGAGTTTTAAGACAGCTCACTCAGCAATTTGCTGAAATTAACCTGGAGCATGCCCCTGGACAGCATGAACGACGAGTTGTGGATGTAAATAGAGTTGAGCAGGGTCGGCATAGGCCAATGGCAAGGAGAAATGACCAACGTAGACCTAGGCGAGGGCAATCAGAATCCAACAGTTCTGATTCTGATTCCAGCACTACGGAATTTGAAATTTCAGATGATTCATCCCCTAAAAGGCATAGGAGACACCAGCGCAAGAAGCCAGATTACAAGATGAAGGTTGAAATTCCTACTTTTGATGGGAGATCGAGTATAGAAGATTTTTTAGATTGGTTGAAGGGCGTAGAAAATTTCTTTGATTATATGGAAATAGAGAGGGATAAGAAGGTGAAGCTAGCACCTACAGGTTAAAAGGGGGAGGTTCAGCTTGGTGGGATCAAATTCAGACCAAGCGGAGAAAGAAAGGGAAGGGGCGCATTAAATCTTGGTCAAAGATGAAAAAATTATTGAAAGAGAGATTTTTGCCTAATGAATATGAGAGGTTGCTGTTTAATAAATATCAAGATTGCAAGCAAGGTGGCAGAACTGTGGAGGAATATACGACTAGGTTTTATAGTTTGAATGCAAGAAACAACTTGGAGGAAACAGATGACTACTTAATAGCAAGGTATGTAGGAGGGTTGCACACTAATATACAAGAAAGGGTAGAATTGCAACCAATTTCTTTTGTTACCAATGCTATTACTTTGGCAATCAAGGTGGAGAGACAGCTTAATAAGTCCAACAACAGATACACCGAACAAAAACGACCTATCTTTGAAGGGCAGAGTAGTAAACAGCCACAAGATACTAATACCCCACAAAAGCATCATCAAAACCCCAAAATCAGCAGAATAAGGAATCAAACAAGGAGGGTACAGGTTCTAAAATTTCTGGACAGCAAGGTAGGAAGAAGAATTTTAACCCTTATGCTAAACTGAATCTGGGAAAGTGCTTTAGGTGTCAACAATTTGGACATCTTTCCAATGAATGTCCACAAAGAAGGCAGGTAGGGCTTATGGATGAGTTTGAGGAAGAACAAGGGAATGATGACAGTGAGGAAGAAACAATTGAAGAGGAAGTTGCATATGAAGAGGGTGATGATGGAGAACGGGTCTCATGTGTAGTACAACGATTAGTGCTAGCCCCAAAGAGCAAAATCCCATCCCAAAGGCACACCATTTTCTGTACCAGATGTACTATCAATAATAAAGTTTGTGATGTTATTATTAATAGTGGAAGTAGTGAGAACATAGTATCAAGAACTTTGGTGAAAACCTTAAATCTAAAACTTGATCCACACCCTAACCCTTACAAGGTTGGTTGGATTAAAAAAGCGAGTGAAGTAGCCATAGATGAAATTTGCAACTTACCTTTGTCCATAGGGGCAGTTTTATAAAGACCAAGTGGTGTGCGATGTGATTAACAAGAATGCTTGCCATGTACTGTTGGGGAGACCATGGCAATTTGATGTACAAGCCATTCACAAGGGGTGAGAGAATACATGAGTTCACTTGGCTTGGGAAAAAGATTGTTCTCCTTCCTAATCCAAAAGAACCGAAGAAGAATCCTAAAGAAGGGAAGACTTCTCAATAGTTTTCTATGATGGCAACAAAGGAATTTCCTCAGAATCCTCAATCTATGTGGGCGTTAGTGATTAAAGGGGAGCGTAGGACAGATGGACAAGGTGGCCGAATTTGAAGATTTGCAAGGTTTGTTAGCCGAATTTGAAGATTTGCAAGAAACACCTAAGGGATTACCTCCACTACGCAATATCCAACATGCAATTGATCTTATATCGGGATCCACACTTCCTAATTTGCCTCACTACCAGATGAGCCCAAAGGAGTTTGCTTTTAACCACATGAGGAATTATTCAACACAAAAATCTCCATTTGAGGTGGTTTATACGAGTGTGCCAAGATTAACTGTTGATTTGGCAGCTCCACCTAACTCGGTTGGTTTGAATTTAGAGGTTGAACATATGGCAGAAAGGGTTGCTAAATTACAAAAGAAAGTGACTGACAGCTTGCAAAAGGCTAACTCGAAGTATAAGGAGGCAGCGGATCAAAGAAGGAGGAAGAAAGAGTTCAATGTAGGGGATCTTGTGATGGTGCATTTGAGGAAAGGGAGGTTTCCAACAGGAACTTATAACAAGTTAAAGATGAAAAAGATCGGCCCTTGTCGCATACTTCAGAAGATTAATCCAAATGCTTATAAGGTGGAACTTCCAAATGATTTACACATTTCCAATACCTTTAACGTGGCAGATCTTTATCAATTTTAAGCGTCAAATGAGTTTGTTTTATCAACTTAAACTCGAAGACGATTTTCATTCACGAGAGGGGGATCTGAGTAGCACGTTTTAGTTATTTTTATTTATTTCTATTTTTGTCGTTGACTTGTAATTAGTTTTATTTGCTTCTATTTTTAAGTCTTGTTAGGATAATGTGGTTATGTTTAATAGGATTATGTTTTGTGTTGTTAAAAGGAATACTAGTAGAATTAGGATAAGTCTTGCTTAGAGTTAGTAGAATTAGGAGTAGCTTTCTGTTTTTTCTATTTAAAGGTTGGCGTTGGGGATTGGAAGACAGTTTTTTTCAGAATCAATAAAATTTTCAACAATTTAGCTTTCTTTCTTTTGTCGAATACATCATAAGGATACTAAACAAATATTTGAAATCAATGCTAAGAGAAAGAACGCTCAAGAAGAAGCTTAAATGCTAGGAAGCATAGTAGTCAGAATCGTGAATCAAAATCGAATCTTTTGATTTGATAATTAGGTGACTTGAATTAGGATTCCAGTCGATGAACCATAAGATTCATTTTCATTGTATAAACCACGTATAAAAACACATATATAACCAAATTTCTATAAACAAATGAGATTTAATATAAAGCTTTGTTAACTAGTCATTTTAGTCCTAATTAGAGATTCCAAATAAATTATTATTTTGTTAACAATGATCCCTTCCCTAAGGAGTTTATTCTTATAAAAACTTGCCAATTTTAAAATATATAACTTGATTATATTAATTTTCTATTTAAAATTAATACTTTATAATAGTTCAGTTCCTATATGGTTATACTACCTTTCTCTAGGATACGATCTTTAGAAGAACTAATTTCTCTACCTGATTTTTTGTTGAAGAAATGATCCTTGCAAAGTTTAGTTCACCTTAATTTTATTTTTTTTATCAAGGTTAAATAGTTAAAAACCATGCCTTAAAGTCCTATGAGCAATTACATATATCTTAAATTGGCTAACACGTTTTAATTGCATAAATTGAAAGTGAAACATGATATTTAAAATTAAATCTATTATATATATATTCACTTTTGAATGTTATGAATCACTTAAATTGTAAGACTTTAATCGCGAATCATAACTTCGTAAGATTTAAATTGTAAATCATAAGATTCTACTATTGTTTTAGGGTGTTCTACAAGATTCATGGCATTGGGATTCATGTTAAGGATTCAAATTGATTTCCCTTGTATCAAATTGTAAATCGCAAGTCTCATTGATTTGAATCGGGATTCTGACAACCATGCTAGGAAGTAGTTATTCTTTTTTACTGTCTCTCTTTTACATATTATCTTCAGTAATAGGGAATATTTTTGTCATTTTTCTCGCTGCGAAATACAACTATGCCAATCCAGTGGCACCTACTAAAACAAACACCACAAAAATGGATGGTAACCATAGTGCTCAAGATCATAGAAATCTCCCACCAAATTAACATTTAGATTTTAGAACTTAACAAGATAGATGCTTAACTATCAAAACTTTCATGAGTTGAAATCTTTAAAAATGTACTTATGTACTAAACTTGGCAAACCTCACTCATAACATTATTGTAGAAGTCTTCTCCACTTGTATCCAAAGTGGCATACTAGCATCAACACAGTCATAGTTTTTAGAAATCCATTGAAGCTTAGACCTTGAGGCCAAGGCTTAAGCCTCAATGGTATCCTCTTGAGGTTCATGCCTCGCCTACATGAGGCTTGCGCCTCAAGACTTATGCCTCAAGGCTCTATGAGGCTTAAGCTTCACTATATGTGATCATAAGGATCAACCTAACCCCTTTTATTGATTCACATTTTCTTACTTTTTCCCAAAACTTAAACTAATATTGGAATAAACCCACTGGCTTTTTTTTTTTAAAGTTCCAATCTGAATTATTTAAGAGATATCCAAGTTCTAAAACTCCTAGCCCATTACCCAAGGCTATTTTTTCTATATACATTTTCCAATTTTTTTCAAAAACACTTCAAATGACATTAACATAAATACAGTATTTCTTTTTTCTTTCTTAAACTTCTAACGTAAATTATTAGGAGAGATCCAAGTGCTAAAACTCAAAGCCTAAATTTGTCGTGTACTACATATACATTACCAAGTGAACTTCTAATGCCAATATTTCTATAAGTTTATTGCAAGGAACATCATCAAATATATTAAAAAGAAAAAACTTAGAGAATAAAAAAAAGTTAATAGAAAATGTGAAAATTAAGAAGTGATAATATCTACTATTGTTGAATTTTATTTGTTAAGTTTCTACTAATTTCTTTTCTTTATATTTAGAAACATAACATTTAAAATCTTGCTTTATAAAATGTGCTCATTAAGTTTTCAATAATGTTTATTATAACTGAAGCAATTGATATATCAAAATTGTTTATTGAATGCTTGACATTGTTATCAAAAATAGGTTGATTAGATGACAATTTTGGTAAATCATTACATACATAAAAATAGATGAAGATTGTTTATAAATCATGTTTCTCTAGCTATTAATGATATTTGATTTTTTACAATTAATGTAAAAAATTGAATGTACTCCTTTTTATAAAAATGTGAGGTTTACGCCTCACCTCACAAAGGAAAGTCGTCTTGCTTAAGCTTTACGAATTTTAAAACCTTAAATGTAGTCAAGGCAAACTCAGCCGCACCTTGAAGCATAGTGCACATGTTGCAGTTCAATATTTGACAAGCATGTGCACCAACTTAGGCATATGCCTTAGTATGCCTCAGGCATGCGCCTCACTTTCCTGCTCTCCCTTGTTTAAAAGAAAAACTATTTAATCAATATATAGATATTGTATAAGATACTTCTTTTTAATATTTATTTTGAATAAATATACATAATAAATAAATGAAAACATAAAACATTAAAGGAAACTTGTGTTACGCTTTTATAACATCTTGCTATTGTTATAAAGGCCTCATTGCCGTTACCTGTTCTTCTTTGCTTTTAATGTTACTGACTTTAATTCAATTTTAAATATCAAAAGAAATAAACATAATATTAATGCCAACTAGAAATAGAAATAAAGCGTTATTATAAACATTTGAACATATGATGAGAAAGTTTAAAACTTTTTTATGATGATTTTTGTCTTTTTTAAAATCTTTTGCCCAAAAAATAGGGTAATACTATCGATTAATTTTATAATTGAGTATTTTATGAATTTTGCACCTCACTTACTTAGGCGTACACCTTGCACCTTGCACCTCAAGCACTAGGATCTCTCATCGTCGTAAGTGCACCTTGAGCCTTCAACTACTTTGACTAGCATATTTGTTGCAAAGGAATTTTCAAAATTGAGGGGGGAAAAACTAATTAACATGATGAGAAAACTTTTTATTTTGGATTAAAAAAAACTAAGAAAAGTAGAAGAAAAAAGAGGGGGGGGAGAATAAAAAAGAAGACTAAAAGATAAGTTTACACTGCAATATGAAGTTTTGAACCAGATATTTGTACTTCAAAGATTCAAAAGGACTTGTGCAATATATGGAAGTACACGGAATCAGTATGAGGAATGCGATGTATGTAATAGTAATGCATGTTTGTACTTCAGAGCTTCAGAAGAACTCGTGCAATGTAGGGCAGTACAGGGAATTGGTGTGAGGAATGCGATGTGCATTGTTTGCGGCATAAAACTTGGTTTATACATGCAACAAAGCAGTATTTAACCAAATAGGAACAGCAAACCAGAATTTAATAAGTAAAAAAATGAAAGATAAGTGACACTTACACGCTTATTCACTCGTAAAGTGTATGTTTGAGAATCTAAAGTCTTGATCTTTATTTCAACAGTGGTCTCAGAACACTCAGCCTCATCAGCCCGAGGAATTATAACATCATCAGAACTATTACTCCCCATTGTCCTTGGGACTGCACCCAACAACTGAACAGGTTTACAAATAAAACTTAATAAAAAGTTTGATAATAATAATTTTTTATAGAATGATAAAGATAGTACTGTTAAGTGTTTGCTAATCTTAACTATGAATAAACAACTGGTGAAAAGATAGAGATACTTGATTTGAGAGGCATATCCAAGAAAAACAAGTAAACATTAAAAAAAAAGAAAAACTTAAAGCAATCAAACTTAAAATATAAGCACGGCAATCCAAACAAAGTTTCCTACATTGTTCCTGATGACACAATTTAAGGTACCAAACCAACAATTTTGAAGCAAATAACTAAAACAAGACATTCAAGCAAAGGCAACTTAAGTAATGGCCAGGGTAGCTTGTAACAAAGTGAACAAAAAAACTGATTGCAAAGATGGGTGGCTTCCTCAGACAGCCAAAATAGAGTTTGGTTCCTGTAAGTGGCTAATTATGTAACTACTACTTCTATCTACCCAACAAAAGAGTAGATAGACAAAAGTAATAAAACCAATTTTAATGATGGTTTCAAAATTCAAGGTACCACAAAACCCTAAACTCTAAACCCTACACCCTAAACCTTGAGGCTTAGGCCTCAAGGTCATGTTGAGGCATACACTTCAAGGTTTTAACCTTGAGATGCAATGAGGCTTAAGCCATACTTTTTTACATTATTTAATTTTGTCTCAAATAAATCTATGTTTATGAATTTTAAACAATTATAACAAATTCATTTAGTTTTTAAGGATTAACTCTCTTTCATTAAAAAGAAATTAAAGCTTTTCTTCTCAAAGGGTAAAAGAATTGTCCTTGGGGACGTTGCCCTAGAAAGGCCCCATACTGATCATGGTAGTCAAGATGAAGAACTGTAAGATCCTGAAATCCTAATAAGTGAGTTACGCATTAGACGATTGGATTAGAGGGTGGGGCAATTTTATATCAGTTTAGAGTTTTTGGTTGTGCTGATATGTTGTACTGGATGTATAGTTTCTTTGTTTTCTTCCTTATTTTACTTATATAAATATATACTACCTTTTAGTTTTTTTTAAAAAAATAATAATAAGTGAGTTAGCCGAGATCGCAATCTGGATCATAGGATCACTAGAATTAAGATCTTGGTCGAATCACCTTTTTCTCAATTTTTTTTCTTTTTTGCTTCTTTTCTTCTTCTACTTCCATTCATTGGCCTTCAACAATGACACCAAGTTTTGAAATTTTGTCATATATATAATATATTAATTGTAGACGTTGAAATTTGAATTATATTGTCACACTTTATACTTTGACAATTTTTGTGGCATATGGTTGGACACTTACATACATGCAATTTGATAAACCAATTTCACACTTAAGTGAAATTAACTTAATAAATGGTATAGGAAATGCAAGTATTTGAAAGTTGATCTCCTCATCAATATTTCGTAGACTAGGGATCTACATCTTGTGCTACATTCCCAATATTTTGGATAAATTTATGTATTACAAGTGTTAGTTTACTTTTACTTGACATCTCATGCATATTTGAAATGTAATTTAATCAATTTGTAGAATCTTACGACTGACGAACCAATCCTCAAGAACCCCTCAACGATCCTAATTAGGATTTCTATCCTGACTACCTTGCCATTGATAATATATTTTTAAGTTTACTAACAGTAATACAAATACTAACCTTAACAATTTAAAAACTTTTAACAAATTATTCTAATTGCAATTTGCATTAACTTCTACTTAAATGTTGCATGGTCCAATCCAAAGAGAATATGTGATCAACTTCCCGCCATTAAAAAAAAAAAGCTGTTTAAGTTCTAGCATAACAACGCCTAAGATTGTAAGGTGAAATAAGGAGCATCTTGTTACTCAACAAGTTTAAATATCATATAATAATAGTCCAAGCCACTTCCATAGAGTATTGCAGCTGCTGAGGCACCAAATAAAGCTTATACACTCGAAGAATGATTTGACAGGGTTCAATGGTGCTCAACTTCACGTAAGCCGTAACAATCACTCACAGTGACTCATTGCATGCAATAAGGCCCTGTGTAAACCATGTGGCAATGATCTCAAAAAATGTAGGGTTTAGACTCTAGTGAAAGGCATTTGAAGTCTGAACAGGGCAATTTAGGCATGCAACCATGACGTTTTTAATTCTTTAATTCTGTTAAAATCGGTATTTATATACAGATAAAAAATTCATAAAATAAAAGAAAACATACAACTGTCATTATGATTAGTTAATTAAAATTAAGTTGTATTAGTAGACAGATATCACCAACATTCTTGTGAAATCATTGTTCAAGAGAAAAACAAAGAAAAGAAAAGAAAAAGAAAAGCAAGAAAATAAAGGGATAAATCAATGTGATACAATAGCAAAGAAAATGAACTACACATCTAAAGATTTTTCAAAAGAAAACAAGCACAGCAAAAATGAACTCTCCACATCAGAACAGTAGAAGAGTTTCAATTTCCAGACTCAAATTTCAGTCAGCAGCCGATCCTCAAAACGATACAACTCAGGGAATTCAAATGCAACAAAAGAATCCAAAATCCAACCTGAATACAAATCATTTCTCAAACAACCAAACCAATTCAAAACAATCAAGCGCAGAAGTAGTCCACATCGAATAGCTCAACAAGATTAGGGTTCTTACGAACCATAAACATCCAAGGGAAACCTAATAGTCCAAACTCTGAATCTAAACCACACTAAACGATCATTCAAACAAAAAAGAAAAGAAAAAAAATCCTCACAACAACCTAATCATCACAAGAACAATCCTTACTCTAGAAATTCGAATGTTAGACAACAAAGCAAGAAAAACAACCGATCAATTTGAGTACAGACTAAATAAAGAAAAACACAGGCATGATTGGAGAGCTACCTGAGATCGAAAGCGTTGATCAGGGAAATCGAACGGGAAAAACCAGCGAAGAGAGAATAGAATTGGCTTTCTTGTTTTTGTTTTGTAGTTACATACTCATATATGTTTCAACGTACGTTGAAATCGCTTCCTCTTATGAGGAATCGCTTCTCTCTCTTGCTCTGCGGTCGCTGCAAAGCGAGCACGAGGAGAAGAGACGAGAAGGGGAGCGAGTGCCAGTGACAAGAGCAGTGCTGGTAGTGCCACTGGCTACCCCTCCTTTATTGACGGCCCGGTTTATGCGCCTTTGGACGTCAAAGGCTCTGAACGAGAGATCACCATGTCGAGAAATGGCAGGATAGTAAAGAAAAAAATAAAAATAATAAATGCGATTCTGGAGTGGCGGTTTAGATATCTTGGACATTTGGATGGAACTATGGGATGGTTCTGCCTGCCCTCCTAGATTTTTCCAATTATAACATTCCTAGTAAAATAAAAAATATATATAAAAATAAAATGACTAAGTGTATATGATTTCAACATATAATAAACCAGTGATTGGTTGGCTCAATGAATTTGGATTGAGTCTTAATGCCATTTGTGTAAGGGCAAAGCCGCTATTCCGCTATTCTGAGTTGAAGCCTAGGTAAAAAATTCTAAAAAAAAATAAAAATTATGATATATTACAAAAATATGATTGATATAAATATATACAAACCATTGTTTGTCATTTATGAATCACTCTTCATTGATTTGTCAAACTTAAAACTTCATACTTCCACTTAATTAATACTTTATCTCATTTTATGGTATGTGATTCTACGATTTCTCAAGCTCCACGTGACTATAGACGGAGCCTTTGTTTCACTAACCTATAGTTTAGGTGTATATTTTGTTTTCCAAAAAAAAAATTTAGTCCATCTTAAATAAAATTTTTGGCTACGCCGCTGATTCTTGTGTAAAAGTTATAGGATCTGATTATTCTATCTTTACCTTGAACGATGACTAGTCTCACATCTAAAAGGTATGGGGATATCTTATAAAAAATAAAAATAAAAAGATTTTAACTTATAACTTTACTTTAGCACACCACTTATTAGTGTATATTGGATGCCCTCGTATCAAATATTGATATATGATTCAAAGGTGCTGAAAATGTACATGAACAACACTCCTTGTTGCAATAATGCTTGTAATTGACATCAATTATTGATATAATTAATGGATATTAATTTTGCTAAGATCAGTGTGTCCTTTTTATCCTTGCTTGTCATGTTTATATGATGTTTGCAATACTACTCATCTAGTTTTATATGTTTTCAGGATCATGGCAGTTTTAAATTTATGTCAATTAACTATACTTACGCAGGCGGGAGTCAATGTTTTAGACATCCTTCCTAAACCAAAATCTAAAAACTTCTTATAAGGTTATTACAATATATAAACTCATCGTATATGTGTTGCGTTTTGTACGTATTAAGCCTAGCAATGTATTAAAAATACGCATCTTCCAATATTTGATTAAGTTTTAAATGACCATATCTCATGTAAATATTTTTTGTAATTTATATACATATGTACGAATACTCAAAAGCTTGAATTGAAGTGCCTACTATAAATGTACCCATTGGATTAATTAATTTCGCGATAAAAGATCAGGAAAAAAATTAAATAAGTTTTTGTATCAAAATATATAATAAAAGGTGAGATATATCATAATAATCATTTTTTTTTTTTGGAGTATATTATAAAAACCTTAAGCTCACTATATATTTGAAGAATAGACTATTGAGGACACTTTGAAGATATACACCATTATTGAACAAGTTTTCAATTTTGTTTGGGACAAGAGGGTTTGGTAATAATTTTTTCCTTTAATATGCGTAGAAAATAGCCAACAGGGTTCCAACGTGGTTGGTTACTTGGTTTGCTGGGGAGGGGCATTTAGTGTCAAGCATTGACGATCGTGGGTTCGAGTCACGGTGGCACTGCGTTCAAGGCCGGTCCTGACGATTTGGGGCGTAGGGCGAGAAACATAAAATGAGGTCCTTTTATATATTAATAAATAAATATTTGTTATAAATATCACAAATACAATAAAAGTTACAAAATTAATATAATAAAATTACAAAATCAATGCAATAAAAGTTATGAAAATAATACAATTAAACTACAAAATTAGCACAAAAATAAAAATTTATTTCAAATAGAAACAAGTTTAAGAAAACACCACTATATTATTCTGACAACTTCAACCTCGTACTCACTGATAAAATTATTGTACCTGATACAAATACAAAATAAGCAAACAATTTTTTTTTTTTTTTTTTTGTAGAAGTAGTTTTTTTTTTTTTAAATAATGGTTGGCCAACAATAATGAGTACAACTATTTCTCTATTATTCAAAATTAAGCTAGTTCATGAAAATAAGATGTGTTTGGTCTATTACATATATAAAAAAAAAAATTATAGGAAACACTCCTTATTAAGGGGCATGTGACATTTGTTATCTAGTAATATTATTCATAAATTTAGGCAAATATATTCAAAAAATCATATTATATATATTCAAAAAAAATGTTAACAATGCATGCCTAAACATTTTCTTTTAATTTGTTTTTTTTGGCAAAAAATTACGCTACTCATGAAACTGTTGTCACCCACATGCTCAAAATATACATGAATAATGTTGGATTGATTCCAAGGGTGTGACAATGATATACATTTTTTTCAAAAGGATAAGAATAGTTAATATTACATAATTTGCTTTCTCCTTTAATAGACTATTTATATTTGAAATGAATATCACATGAAAGCATATACATGTCTTAAAATACATGCACCCATTTTTTTTATGCCACATAGCTTCACTTAAAAAAGAAAAAAAGATAACATTAAATAACTAGATTCAAGATTCCAAAGACTATCACAAACTCAAATTCTAAAGAAGCTTGATAGTCTATACACACACATATAAATGTATATACAGTAAAATCTTTCTTTAGTCATAATGTTGGGACCAAACTAATTTTATTATTATGAGGAGGCTATAACTTAACTGAGGTGTAGTTACAAAAAATATTATTTTGACTAAGTCATCCTTAATGCAAGTGGTATAAAGGTAAAGTACAACACTATGTTAATAATTAATTAATGAAGTATGTCAAATCTAAAGTATAGACATTGATAAAAGAGAGAGACATAGTTTTAAAAAATTAGTATATGTATTTATATAGTGTTGGGAATATACAAAAGTCATCTTAAAAGTTTAAAACTTTGTATTCTCTTTAATGTTTTTCTCTCCATATAAATTCTATAAATACATTGTCTAACACAACTTACGCAATCCTCAACCAATTTCAAATAAATATTTTATTTCATCCTAAACTTTAAACGTAGCATAGCATATATATATCTATCTATATATATATATATATATATTTGCAATATACAAATAATTATTATTATATGAAAGCAAGTTCATTAAAACGGGACCTAAAAAAATTATAACTTACTATAATGTAAAGTTTATTCTTATTTATAACTGGCCCAAGTTGGGACCAAAAATATATTTTACGAATATAGAGGTTATTCTTGTATAGAATATCACTATAGAAAGGTCTCATGTAGTTAAGCAATTCTAGCTCCATTTGATTGGCTACATACCCCAAAAAGAGATAAGTTTAGAATTTCCCTCCTTAATCAATGCTACCATTCAAGCAAAAAAAAAAAGAAAAGAAATTGTAGTAAGTCCATTAGTCCTCAATTGGGCAGTTTATTTTTTATTTTTGTATTTATTTTTTTTGTTGATGGGCTAGTAATATAGACAATAATTTAGAATCAAACCTTTGCCTTCTAATAATCTCAAAAATAAAACAATAAACCAATGAGGTTGGCTCCAGTGGTTGGGTCAAGCGCCCACAACCTTGAGGTTGCAAGTTCGAAACCGAACTCAAGAGACATGCCTCTATCCAAGGGCGTTTATAGTCCTACTCTGAAGGGATTAGTAGGACAAAAATCATGATACCCACTGACCTAAAAAAAAACACAATAAACCTAGAATGATAAAATCAAAGAATTGCAACATGGGCTGTAGGCATACAGTGTTGTGTATGCACGTGTGTAAAATAAATTAATTAACGAGCCATATATTATATATGGACAAATTTATCATATAGAATATAAGTTGAGAAATTAATACTCTCATTAGTACCAAAGCGTTTTAAAGTAAAACTTCGTTAAGGACAATACTACTTCATTAAGGACAATACTGATATTAATAAAAAATAGCAATTACACAAATATCTTGGAAGCTATACAATTGAGATTAAATCTTACCTTAGGGTTTTTAACATTTTCATCAACTCATGATTTTTGGGCCAAAGTAAAAAGGTACCATGTACCACTTTGATTGAAGCCTCTAGTCGATTAAATATTGAGCTCAACACCCAATGTGGTGTAGGACAGATAGTTGGAGGTACTAAAGTTGATTGCAGGGCGGAGGTTTCAGGATTGAAACTCGTGTCCACTTTAGTAGCACTTACTTCGGAGAGCCTTCCAATGCTTCTATAGTGCTCGAATGCGGATTAGTCTCGTTCGAAGGGTGGAGACACCACGTGAAAAACCAAAATAAAATAAAATAAAAATATTGAGCTCAACACTATTACTATAATTTTAATTTTTCCATAACTCAAGTTGATTTGCAACTTTTCATCAACATTAATAGCTGCAAGTGCCATTCATTCTACTTTCCAATTAGAAAACAGAGTGAACAATAGATTCCTGTTATTTTATTGTCCTTTTTCCTAAACATGTTCCAAACCCATTAGGCATTATAGCTTCCATGTTCCCACTTGCATGTAAACCGGCAGAGGTATGCACAATACAATGCATAGAGACAAAGCAAAAGAACTGATATTACTTGGGCTTGGAAGAAGCAAGACTAACCAGCTCGAGCCCATGTCAGAAATATTAATGGTTCCAAATCCAGGGCCCTCACATGTGAATATTGGGTTTAACTTTCTCAGAACCAACTTGGCACAACAGAACCCACTGCAATTAATGGACCCACAAGAGCCTGTGTTCCCTTATTGGGTCTTTTATTATTTATTTATTTTTATTTTCTTCATTTTTCAGGCTGTAGTATGATTTTATCAATGAAAGACCTATCATTTGTTAATTTGAAAAATAAGAATAGTAATTTTTTTTTAATCAATTTTTTTTTTAAAAAAACAGGTTATTTCTAAGTAACTAAAGATTTAAGAATTATTTTCATATTTAACCAACTATATATATATATTTATTTTTCTTGTTTTTAAATTTTTGAATACTTGCAAGATGAAACAAAGCCTTCAGAATTCAATCATTTATAAATAATTATGTAACAAAAAACAAGAATACAACATATAAGAAGATGGGTGTCATATTTGCAACAGTAATTATTTAAATTAATGTTGGGGTTCCAAACTCGGCTTATGGGCCAGTATTCTTTAAATTATTTTGTATGATGCAGTGAGAACAAAGGATTGTAGCAGACAAGCTCGTAGGGATATATAATGTGGGCTTAAGCCAGCAGCCCTTAAGGCTGTCCGAGTGATGACCTGCCCATTACGTCTCAAGACATGGCCAACGAAGCAACAGTTTCTTCTTGTCGAGCAATATTACTAGATAGCTAAGCTAGCTCCAAATGAACAGAAAATTTCCTGTTAAAACAAACACTAATAGTGATGAAATTAAGTTATAGTGTTCATGGTGATGGTAACATTTTTCATGAACACACATGCAATGAGGAAGATGATAAATGTTGGTGTCATGGGCTCTAGGAACTTGGGTCCCCACTAGCTTCCACTATACAACTTCTCAGAATTAAGGCTTCTTTAGCTTGGACTAGGAAGTAGCGGTGATTGGCCGGTGAAATTTAATAATAAATATCATAGGAGAAATGCTAACTAAAATAAATTTCATAGCTAGCATACATATTCAAAAAAATATTTTCATTAATGCACTATTAGACTTTTCAAAATCATATATCAACCCATGATTTGAGATAGTCTAATGATGTTAATACCAGCTCTTCATACGTACTTAGATATTGTCTTTTAATCAAGGAATTAAACGATTTGAGATAGTCTAATGATGTTAATACCAGCTCTTCATACGTACTTAGATATTGTCTTTTAATCAAGGAATTAAACGACCTTTAAATTTAGTTCAGGTATCTGCATGTACTGTGTTTAATTAGTATATATCTTTGAATCTACGTATTGGGACCATATATATATGAATAAGATTTGGGTCGTCCATTCATTAGTTTTTATCTAACTTTTTTTTTTTTTTTTTAAATATATGGATTCAAAAGCTTGTTCTTACTTAAAATATATGTAATTAGAGTGAAAATTACATATACAATACTTAGTTTATAATTGGCTCTTTATCTCAATTACATAAGGTCAGCAACTTTCTCCCTTTCGCTTTATATGAGTCCATGGATGTAAAAAAAGTTCATATTAACTTTTCTCAATGTGTATATATATATGCTTCTCTCTGCTAGCTAGCTATATATGTATAAGGGGGGACTTTACTGGATGACATTGGAATTATTATTTCAGTAGTACAAAAGTACCATATATAAAAGTTCAACTGATCAATCAAATATTAATAACCATATATATATATATATATAACAAAACCTAAGTAGTTGTATTAATTTCATTTTGCATCCAATGCCAATCATAACTGATAAAGCAGACCAAGGCACGTGTGACCCAACAGAGAACATGTGAGCCCACACCCAAAAGTGACCACTCAACCCAGGCAATCAATTGGGTTGGACACCAAAGCCCCACTCCAAAATCCCTAGTACCCCTTGCCGGCCTACACAAATTCATAAGGGTTAATTGGTCACATAATGCAACTTGCCTACTGCATTCAACCCTTTCTCATCTCTTTAACTTTTTTTTTTCCCTATATTTATTTTTTGCCTTCTTCTCCAAGGCGATCGATCTCTCAGGTCCCCTTTTATCAACCTATATATATATATATATTCATATATTCATGGATCGTTTGATCATAAGGGAGTGATATATATATATATATATCGGTGATAATATTAATGTAAACATTAAGTGTTGAATTAATCCATAGTTTATTCTGTTAAAAAAATACTTAAGCTGATATGACAAGTCCAGATCAGCACACATATATAGAAAGAGAAACCATAAAAAAATAATAGATCAGTAAGTAGTCATTCATAAGCTAATTATGTATATATTTGTATTTATTGCAGATCATTCTAGAAATTTTGAATTTTCATATTCCATTAATTAAAATATTGGTTATCAATTCATTGCGCTCCTACTACACGAGAAATCCTAATCCAGTACTAATGTATATAAAAATCAATTTCTAATTCATGGAATCTTCTTCACATATATATAATATTGTATCTAGCTATATATAGACAAATCTTATGGATTCTATGTATCATTTATAACAAAGGACCATCCCTTAAAATAACAAGTTTATCACACAAATAGATATATGATTTCATTCAATCTAACTCTTGATTCTTATGGATTTGTATATGTATATATATATATATTTGTATATGTATATATATATGGCGACAAAGGGCCACTTAAAACTGATTAAGTTCATCATCATCCATCGTGGTTTATATATATTTTCTAAGCAAGATTAATTAATTAATCAATTACAGTTAAAGGAGTGTCTACTTAATTTGTAGCCAGCAAGTATAGTACTTGAAACAAAGAGGGTAATTAATTTGGATATATAGATCACTTGAAATACTACCACATTATGGATATATACATATATATACTACATATATGCTATGTTGTATATATGTTCCTTGTGCTGTAATGGCTTATAAGATCTGATTGTGTTCTCATTGCCATGCTTGGATATTCATGTTCTATCAAAAGGAAAGAAAAAAAAAACTTTAGATTATATCAAAGGAAACAAATAACTTTAATTCAGTGAATTCTCTCTCTAAATTATGCTTTCATTCTTGGTGTGGTGCATCTAGAATCTGCACTCCCTTAATTCATTATACATATACATACATACATATACATACATACATATATATATATATATATATATATATATATATATATATATATATATATGAAATTTTTGCAAGTTTTCTGGACACTCAACACACGCGCGCGCACACACACATATATATAGATGCAATCAATATATTATCAACTTTTGTTATTTTTTGGCTGCTTTCAGATAACATATATATAGGCTACAAAAGATCCTAGCTAGCTACTGAAGTCCTGCAGGGACCAATATTATCTTGTACTCAATCTTATAACAACAAAGTAATTAATTAATATAATATAAGAATAATAGAATATACTATATATGTATACATGTACAAAATGGACTCTCTATATATATAACCCTAAAAAACTGCATCATTTCTGCAATGCTGTCCAGCTCATGATCTATATGCTCTTTAAGCTTGCCAAGCTGTTTTATTGTTCAGTTAATATAGCCAACACACTTTAGTTGTGAATTGGGGGTTTCCTCTTTGCTGAAGAATAATCCATCCCTGCTATGTCCAAGATGTCTGGATATTGGTCGGCCCCAGCATCCCGGTGCTCGGAAACCGGTGAAGTTTCGACGGAGAAGTTCTCTTTTTTCAGTTTAGGTTGCTCCTTGGAGTAGTAGCCCTTGGAGTCGACAATGTGTTCTCCATTCTTCTCAGTCTGCAAAATATATTAATAAAGCAAAGAAGAAAGAATTTAAGATTTAAAGGATCTTTGTTTAAATTCTAATATGCTAGAAAGCGTGTATTGTATTTTATTTATTTTAATGAGCTGCACCAACCTTTTCAACAGTTGCAGCAGCAGCAGTAGTAGTAGTAGAGGGGACTGTCATGACCATAAGCTTTCTATTCCTTCCTGCACCAATAAAGTGGAACAACCTGAGAGATTGCTTGAATTGAACTTATTAGAAATTAAAGCATGATATTCCAGTGAATTTGTTTAAGTGTTGCCTCATTTTTTTTGTGGGCTTTTATTTATTTATTTTCGGTTGGCAGAAAAACCACTGATGAATCTATATATAACACCCATTAATAATTTGCTGGGGTTGAAAATATTGTATCTGTTAATAAATTAAAAGGGAATGAATGAAGAAATTTGGAGACAAAATTGTTTTACTAGAATACAAGTTGATGGGTTTTGTACTGTATATATATTTTGAAACCCAGTTCTCATATCGGGCTAAAATCAGCCTAAGCTATAGCATGGTGTCAAAACTAAGGGTTATATTATAAGAAGTTGCTCGCTAGAGGATTAGGCGCCAGGAAGAATTAATTCTAGCAGTTTAGAGATATCACTGGTGGCGAGGTCTATGAGACCTAGGTCCTAAGTAATCTTCATGAAACCCTGGAAATCTGTGGTGGGCTTCCTTTCCTGCCCTAGAACTTAATCTTCTCTTCATCATGGTACCTGATGATGAACAATGTTCTTTTTCTCTGCACTGAACCACCTCTTTAACACCAGCACTATTAGCACCAGCACCACCTGCTTCAACTTGACTAATAATCAGCTTATTCTTGTCTTCCTGCACTCAAAATCATAGATTTTCACCATTAGTGTAAATAAAAAAAAGAACAAAAAAAATAAAAATAAAAACTTACTTACAAGAGAATAAATTAATTCATCTTGTTTGTATACCAAAATCAACACTACCCACCTTGTGTTTTTGGTTGCTCAATGACATAAACCCTTGTTCCAAACGAATAGCTATATAGATGCATGACAAAGAAAATCAATATTGATAATAGCTCATCAAATTCATATTATTCAGACCAAGCTGATGAAGAAATAATAGTACTGCATACCATGAGCTTGAACAAGAAGGGCCAAGAAGGCAAGAGAGACTATCACAGACTTCATCATCATTAGGGAGAAGCTCTTAATTTTTGATTTAAAAGAGAAGATGATGAAGAGATATGAAAAACAAAACTGATTCTCTGAATTCACAAAATTGCTCTTTGCTTGCTTGTGGCTTTTGAATGCTGGATAGCAAGCCCGACTGCTCTTTAAATACATAAGCCCTCACAACCCTATTTAATTTCCTTTTTTTTTTTTTAAATTTTATTTTTTTGACAAGAAATATCTTTTTATTTTTTGGAAATCTAGATCTTGCACTTCAGGGTGCAGGCCATCTCCTCAGACCATATCCCTCTTTATCTGCAACGTGGCACACCTTTTTTATTATTATTTCTTTATCCATCAACTTTTGGTTTACACTCGTGCTATACGTAAGATAGCTATCCAACACCGGTGCACCAAATCGTACCACTTATTTTTTTAACAAATATTTATATAATTTTTTCAAATTTCTTTTTGAAAAATGGTTTTGTGAATTTACGGGATTACCCCGGCCTCTGAGAAAACAACAGCCCCACCCATCGAGAGAAGTATGTCCCCCTTGAAGGGAACTGGTTTTTTGGTTTTACATTTTGGACTTCGTGGCGCCCTTATTGCGAAATTATAAGTTGCCGCGCACATCTCCACCCCTATTCTATGCACCTGGCCCCACAACTATATCCCTACTTTCCCTTCATCTTGTCCATTAAATCCTACTCCATCAAATATTTTCTTCATCTTCCTCTCTTGATCATGACCCAAGCATAATTTTCATCAAAATTAGTCAAATTTCAATGTTCTATCAAAGGGTACTATTGTAATTTCACCATTTTATGGGTGGCATCGCGAACTTGTCAGATCACACGCAAACATGCTATGTTGGCCGTACGGATGTGTGGATCAAAATAATAATAGTCTCACGTCACCAAAAAAAAAAAAGTTTATATATTCTATCACATGTAAGTAGATTTCATCTCTTATTAGTACCAAGGCTAAACCTTATACTCAGAACCCAATAATGGAGCTAGAAGTGGTTAAGTCGTTTGCTAACTGACATCGAGATCCAATAACAAACGTAGAAGTGATTATTGATACTAATTGAGATCCAAACTACTGATGCTACACATTAGAGGTGTCAATGGATTGGTTTAAACCGCAAAATCGAATCAAACTGATGTGTTTGATTTAGTTTTTCAATAAGTTCAGTTTGGTTTACCTTTGGAAAAGTATAAACCAATATGTTTGATTCTGATTGTGCTTTGAGACTTTGTAAACCGATCTAAACCGAACCGAACTGATTCTAAAATATTAATATTAATATTTATTTTTAATGTCTATGATTCTTTTATGATATAAATATTCTTATTAAAAAATTATATAATTATTTTTATATAGTAAAGATAGTTTTCAAGTTTTTTAAAAATGCATTAAAAAAGTTAAAATTATCTTATATACACACACATATATATATATATATATATATATATATAATTGATTATTTTAATTTATTTAATATATATACATGTAAAGCTTCAAATCGGTCAACCCAATCCGAACCAAACTGATTATGTTTGGTTCAGTTCGGTTTGATTTGGTAATTCTGAATAAATTAATTAAATTAAATTAAACCGAAACTGATTATATTTGATTTGATTTAAGTTTGATCATTAAACCGATTCAAATCGAACTGTCGACACACTTACTATATATAATCCAATGTAAACAAAAATATCATATTTTCAACGTGGGCGGCTGTTTATATAGTCCGTAACAAAATTTGTAGGCTTTTGTCTAATTGCTGTACCTGGTAGTTGGCGTTACCTTTTTGACTATAGAATTTTCCTTACAAATAATTCTCACTTTCTATCATTCATTTATTTAGATGAAGCTCAAACTAAAAAGAAAAAGAAAAAAAAACACAAAAAATTGGAGCCAATAGCCTAGAATCATCAATCAGTTTTTTTTTTCTTCTTCTGCCTAACGTCATTAGTTCAATTATCCAGTTCATCTACCGGGAGTACACAGCAGTTGTTGCAGTATTTAATAATAAAAATTAAAAAAAGAAAAGAAAAAACATGCCACGTCATCAAGAGAAGTCGAGGGGTGTGTTTGGTGGCACGCCCCTCACAAGAAGAGACAAACGGAGTTAAAACCGACGGCGACAGTCGACTTTGAAAATTACCAGTCCCAACAATAACCGTGTGGTCTCTCATCTTCCGCCGTTACCTTGACGTTACGACGTTAGCGTTTGTCTTTTGGCAGTCCACGGGGAAGTCGACATCTCAAACTACAAAAGAATGACGTGGCAAAGAAACCGCCACGTTGGCACCGTCACCTCACGCGGGCTGTCTGCGCTTTGTCGAGCAGGAAAACAGCGAGGGCTCGCGGTGTCGGGCCTTGAGAGTAGCACTTCTCTAACTACGTTATTAAAGGCCGATTTCTCTATTGCAAACTTACTTTCTAAGCCGTTCGATCTGCTGTTTCTTCGAGTATCGTGCGCCCGGGGATCTTTTTGCTACACTTAAATAGCATCCTCTTTCCTGTGTAACGTCTTGTCTTGACCATTCCTTTTATTTTTATTTTTTTAAAATTCCCAACAGTTATCCCCTGACCCGAACTAGTCTTCGTTTGATGTAAGAGCAGAATGATAAACCTATCCAAACAAAGAAGCTTCCAAGAATCGAACGCTGAAATTTCTCTACTGGGATGACCCTGAAACTCAATCCATTTCTACTGAGCTAAGCACTCGATGATATCGTGATCATTAATCATATGCAGCTCAATTTAACTAAAAATAATTTTTAATATTTCAACTAAAAACTCTCTTTGAATAATATATAACAAGTGCGTACGGAAAGTGTTTTTGATGGATACATTTAGATACCGTTAACTAAACACTTTTTTTTTTTGGTGTTTTCGTGTGGGTACATAAATTTGCTTATTTCAATATGTTCATCATCTGATCTTTTAATTAATTATATGATTAAGTAGATTTATGTCATAGTTAATCTAACCAATTTTTTTTTTGTTTGATTGTAAGTTTAATTCTATGACAATCATCCTCTTTTGTCTAAAGATCATCTAATTATATTTCACTATTATTTTTTGAGTTTCTTTTCCTTTATAATTATCTTATTATTTGTTTTATTTGTAATTGAATGCCCATTACTTAATTAATCTTTTCATTTAGAGGCAATGGGGGCCATAGTACTAATAAAAACAAAGCTAATTAGAACAATCAGTAATAAATTAGCTTGGAATCTTTAGAGCAAGTTGATCAGATTATTTCTTACCAATTAGTGATCACATTAGTCTATTAATTTGTTTGTTATTTGTCCAATTAATGTTTCACATATGGGCCCTTGGTTTGTTTGAGCCTCATTCTGATAAAGACTAATATTTTTTTTTTTTTGGAAACTCTAAAGACTAATATGAACCAAGTATTTTACATTTAATTAATTATAATTTGTGAACTAGTTTAGACATGAATTACTTATATGGTCACTACGATTGTATGTGCATGTTATTAACTCTTGTTCCCTATAATTATATTAGTCTTGCACTTCCAATATACAAGAGAGATTAAATCATTTTCGACCCTTCCCCGCGATCCTACGCATACGATGGGAGCTTGTGCACTGGCTACTTGTCCTTTTTTAGATAGATTCATATATATATATTTATTATTATTATTATTATTTTTATACCGGACTCAACTCAACTTAATTAATTTAACTAAGTAGGCCTTTTTTTTTTGGTAATCTGTGTCTCCTAGTCCAACTTGTGCACACCATATATAGAGAGTATTCGACTAGAAATAAGCATCAGTAAGGAGATATGATGACATCTCACTCAATAGCGTGTGAGTGTCCCACATGTATCCACAACACAAGGGTTTCGTTTTAGTGCGGTAAAAAAAAAAATCTACTTCTTAAATTTCGAAGGCATAGATTCGTCTTCCGATCACCTTACCAAAATCGATTGGTTTAACTAAACCATTTTATAAATACATGAAGTAAGCTACACGAATCTGCATCCTATACTACTTCACTTTGCTAGTTTGCTATATTCTGGACTAATTAGTTTGATTCTGATATATATTTAAATCACTTTCTAAAATTAATATAAATTGGGTAGCTATACATGATTAATTCATATATATGAGTACTTAATCATATTATATTTAGAAAATCCCTTGCCCCTTATCCCATTAATAACATGAGACCCCCTTCATAGATTTTGTTTTTTTGGTTTTGTTTTCATGGATATCCAGGTAGCTAGTGAAGATCACTAGAGATAGAGATCAAGCGCTAATAATATTAGATTTTCTTTGGTCAAAGAACATGTTTTCTTGACTCAAACTTCCAAATAGTAGTAGTGTGTGTGAAAAGAAGATCCCAAAAAAATGCTAGTTCAAAACTTAGACATTAATATTGACCCCCAAGTCCCAATGCTTCACTTTTAGGTAACTAAGATTTGGGTTTCCTTAACATCAACTTACAATAATATTATTATTGGGTAAAGTGGTAGTACTACTGCAAAATGGGGATATATGGGGCTAGGAGCATATCTTGGTCACAGTGGCTGCTGTCGGTTTATAGCACTTGCAGGGTGGGCTCTTGGGAGAGAATTAATAAGCCCCCGCCCTAAAATATTTAAGTACTCTACCAGGCATCTAAAATAAATATATTAGACTGATCATGATATATATATATATATATATATGGAATAGTGCAGTAGTAGCTAGTAGATGATTCTAATACCATTCTCATTTGCCATGGAAGTATATATATTAATGCTTTTAATTAATTACATTGAAATAAGAGTTCAAGTGGCCTGAGAGGCTGTTGGCTTTGGCTTTGGCACCACTTCCCATTTACAAGACAATGGGTTTTTTTGTTGTCTATATACTGAGAACACCTAGTTTTAAGCATCTTTGTTTTAGGAGCAGTTGTCTTCTTGCTAGCTAGCTTTTGCTTGCTAAAACTGAAAATATATTATTGGCAAGATTAATTGTACGCATAGATATAGATATGGAGCGTACCTTATGACCCTATAACCTAAATGGAATTTAATTCCTAGGTGACTAATTAATATAAAAAGGTGTGTACTATAATATTTTATTTTATTTTTTTCTATTTTATGTACCTTTTTTCCACATTAGAAGATTTGATTGCAATGGAGTACGAGAATGCATGTATGATGTAAAAGTCAATATTATTTAAAAGAAAAGTATAGTTGCCCTGTTGAATTGATAGGTCCATTTAAAAATTTATTAATTAATAAAATATTCTAACCATAATTAATGGAAATTATTCTTATCAATTACATACTTGTTAATATATTTTATGCATAGGAGAGATTAATTCTTTATTAGTTTTCATTTAAAAAAAAAAAGAACTTCACTTGCGAAGGAACATGATTGTATATAAAAATGTTATACAGGGAACCATTTAATCATTGCCAAACTAATTAAACTATCATATTTATTGCACTTTAGTTACTCTAAAATCTAAACAAAACTAGTTTCTTTCTGTCGTTTTAAAAAAAAAATATTAAAAATTGCAATATTAAAAATTGTGTAATTGAAACAAAAGTTGATCTTTAGCATTATAAATATGTGGTTGTAGTATCATGAGTATTTTAGTAACAAAAGCTTGAAGTTGTCTACCTTTTGGTGGAAATAATACATAATGTTGTTTATCCTTTTGTACTATATATATATACACATTTATTTAAAATAAAACAAGACATGTGTCTAACTAAAATCATGGTGGACCTACCAATTAGTCTATTCCATATGACATTAATTTGTTTGTTGCATTAATTAATTAGCTAATAATGCCAAATTATAATATTACACTTTTATATACTATATGTCATTTAAATCTTTTAATTAGATATTCATGCACCAAAGTATTGTTGTCATGAAATATTGTTCTAAATTTGTTGTATAAATGTTATATACTAATTCATTAAGTTAACGTGGAATAAGTGAAGATATGAATCATAGAGTTAAAAGTATGACATGGGTTAAATATATAGAGAAATACCTCTGGTGTATTACATGATGGCTCATTCCATTGAAGTTGAAAGAAAAAGCTTATAAAATTGTTATTAGGCTAACTATGCTACATGGATTAAGTGAAGAAATACTTTTGGAGTATTATATGATCCTCATATTCCAATGAAGTCGAAAGAAAAATCTTATAAAGTTGTTATTACGCTAACTATACTTAATAGAATGTTATAAAGAAACAACATATAGACAAAATAACAAAGAGGAACAAAAATGTGTATGGTTAATTAAGATGAATGTGGGATTCAAAAATAAAAAATAAAAAAATTAAGATGAATTTGTTGTAAAATATTAAAAGATAAATAAAAATTAATCAATATATCCGAGAAATATTAGTAGGAGTAGTCTTAATTGGAGATGTACGTAAAAAAAGAAAATTGATTAAGGTAGTTTGGACACTTTTAATAAAAACCATTAGATGCTCTAGACAAAAAAAAAATGATCTCTTAACAATCCAGATAGAGAAAATAATATGGACAAAAATAATCAAGAAAAATATAACTACTTATAATTTAAATGTCTTTTAACATGTTAATAACCAAAGGGGTGTGGAAAAAGTAGATTTATGTAACAAATCCCATATAGCTAGGAAAAAGCTTAGTTAACTTTAGTAGATATTATACTAAAAATATTAATTAGTTAACACGTGCGTGTGTATTTTTTTTTTTTGGCAAAACGATTTATATATAATTATCACTATTAAATGTAGAGCAAGCAAAAGCTTATGGCATGAACTTATAACTATCAAAATTGTATTCTACTTATCAACAATCTTTGGAAAAATACATTCATATTTATAAGTCTATAATTGTGTTATTAATGCTATATAAAACTAGTGTTTGTTACATATGATAGGCATGCATGTATTTTATACTTTTAATAAAATCAAGTAATGGTAAATATTCTTAAGGAATATAGAACATGAGCCCAAAAATAGTAGTAAGTGTAAAAAGAGAGTACTTAGGGATAATAATCAAATGATTATTTAGTACATTATTAATGCTTAATTCAACTTTCAAGTTATTAGAGCAAAATGGCCTTAATATAAAGTAAGATTTGTACGGGCATGTGGATTCGCTAAGGACCATTGTATCTACTCAAAAAATAAATAAATAAAAGATTTGTGTGGGCATTAATTATAAAAACTGTTTTGAAACTGCATGTTGCTACAGCTTCTCCAAGTATATATTGCCATTGTACATTGAGTAGATTAACTAATTGTATTGCATGAGTTATAGATTGGTATATGATATTATAGTATCTTAAATGTATCACATTCCTTTGAATAGGTATTTAAATTTAACACACACACACGCGTATCAGTGTGACATTAATACCAAACTTTGTCATACTATATATATGCCCAAATAAAGGCGCATTGTCTTATATTCTTAATCAGTACAAAATAGCACCAACTGAATTGCAAATCATGAAAATGAGTTGGTAAATATAGGTACAAATGCCTTAAACAACTGTATTAAGTCAAAGAAGCAATCTCATTATGTCTATGCACTTGAAAACTTTCAATTACGATGTAATAATGATTATTTATCATTATATATAATTTAAATATTATGTGCATATTAACAATTAAAGCTTGAAGTTTGTCTACCTTTTTGGGGAAATTATACATTAGTTGGTTTATCTTTTTCTGGTATAAGTTTATTCAAAATAAAACAAAACATCGATTAGATTGAAATCACAGTGGGCCTAACTAGTCTATTTCATATCACATTTGTTCTTTGTTGTATTAGCTAGCTAATTTCCTAATCTATATAATCTTCTTTTGCACTGATCAAATTACTATCAAACTCCTACATCTTTAACTTTTCTTCTTCCAATTTTATTTATTATTTATTATTTATTATTTATTATTTATAATAATTAATTTGCTATATGATTATAGAAAAATGTTAAAACAAGAACTTAATAAATAATAATAAACTCGACAACAATTTGACCGTAGAAGATGCCTTTTATATAGACTGTAGGTTAGGTTATAAACTAATACAACAAAAAAAAAAATCAAATATGATATGAAGTAGACAAGTTAGGTCCACCATGATTTCAATTATTATTCAGGCCTACCATATTTATGTTTTTGTATTATTTTGTTATGATTATTATTTAATGAAATCATGTAGACATTTAATATTTGATTAGAGGAGAAAAGGTATTCTTATACCAAAATATAAAAACAAAGGGATATTCATGGTTATGAAAACCATCAAAATTAAATATATATAAATCATATACTAAAAAATTATAGTTTTAATTGATTGAAAATGGATAAAGAGTTGAAATATTATGGTGTTTGAACGATTAATTTATATTTATGCTTGCAAGATCATGGGTGTCATTTTTTTGATGAGGATGTCAATAAGGGTAAAAGGAAAAAGAAATATTTATATATATTTTTCTTGAATTTAAAACTTCCTTGATAAAATACTTAAAAAATATTATCTATGGTTGGTAATTAAAAATATAAATGGATATATGTTGAAATAGAAAGATTAAAAGTTTATTAAGAGAACAATGAAATTAAAAAAACTTAGGTATTTAGGATTAATTATTATTTAGGAGGGAGAAATAAAAGATGATATCAATCATAAGATTAAAAAAATACTAGCTTAAGTGGATGAGTTATAGAATGATAAATATTCTAAGTATCCCACATTGATGTTACAAAAAAGTTTTATAAGACAATTAATATTAGGCTAACGAACTGTTGTATGAAATAAAATGTGTTTTTTTTTTCTTCCTAAAATAAAATGTTGAACATTAAGAATATGATATGTTAGTATATAGTTTAGTGTAACAAAAACATGAATGTGTTAAATAAATATAGGATAAAATTAAAAATGAATTTAATAAATAGATATACATAAATTGAGTAGCTCTGATTAGCTAGAGATAAAATAAAACAAGAGATAATTAATTAAGGTAGTTTAGAAGTATATATATAATCAAGGTTATTGAATAAGTGTATTGATGTTGAGACTTGACTACTTTATTAACTATTAATAATTAGTTACGTTAGAAGTAGAAGAAATTGTAAAATAACGTGAGCACAATGATCATGATTATACGATCATGATATATAATATTGATTAGGGGAGTTACTGACTGAAACTGTCCATTTAGTAGGTTATATGATCATAAATATTATAATTACAAGAATTTTGTTGGGGCAAAGAAACAAATTAACTCTTCTATAATGTGGTTGGAAATAGGTCTTATATACAACTCTTTAAAAACCTTAGGAAAATGCAAGTGGGGAAGCAGGTACCCATCTCTTCATGATACTCACAAGCAAACAAGATCATCAAGAGGGAGTGACGCAAATCTCTTTTGAAATATTTTTGGCAACATGTAAGTCTACCAAAAAATCTAATCCCATATATCTAATAACAAGGTTGGTGCGCGGGGGCGCCTTATGAGCATATGATCAGCTGATCTCCCTCTCCTTGTTGCTCCCTTTGGTTTAATTTCAGCTCCCATACCTCAGTGTCTCAAGCTCCTTCACATGTTACTGATATGATCTCACATGGTGTGAGCCCCTCTTGTACCACCCCATCCTTGACATGCCTGCCCTTTCATGGTGTGTCATGTCCGGCATATTTGCCGTTGATTTACTAGCCCGTCGGGTCCATCGATGTTTGACTTGATTCGACCTCAATATTTGACCCTACCTTGCTTCTTTCGGACAACAATTTTAATTTCTTCACCACTAATTCGTCATTTCTATGGCCCTCAATATCAGCTATTTAATACTATAGCTCATTCAAGCAAGTGGGCTCATAGTGAATGCTTTTGATTATATATATATATATATATATATATGCTTGTATGAGGAAGGACGATATATGCTCATATACATTTTTTGCACTCATTTTTGGCACACAACCTATTAAGTACATTACTATACCATTGAATCCCACATCACGTTTAAGGGTATCCGATATATACTATAAGATTGTTCACAAAAATTAATGGATACTGAAATTATTGTCTACATTTATCATTTTTCTTTGTATGAGTTGGGTGGTAACTAAAATCATACTTCTCAAAGTGAGAGACACAAGTTTACAAACTCATAGGGCTTTTGTGTATACATCTCGAGACACCAATGAAATCTCACTCCAACCAGACCATATTTTATAGAGTTTTTACATGTTAAGATAGAGAAGTTCTCGTCCGATGCTTTAAGGCTGCCTTTGATTTGTGATTTGAAAACAGAGAGTTAATCCTAAAATGAAAAATTTAGAAAACCATTTTTTCTCTTTTTCTAGAAATAGGTTTTTTATTAAGTAAAAATCTTAGAAAATTAGTTTTGAATTCGATTAAAATTAGTGGCGGATTTAGACCTTTGATCTTAAGGGGTGAAGTAAAAACATATAACATAACATAGTTATAAATAATTTTTCTAAAATATTGAGGGGCGGTCCATCCCTCCTCCCTCCCGCCCTTTCCTCAGGGATCCGCCACTGACTAAAATCAAACACGTTTTTTGTGTTTTCAAATTTTTGGATATATATAAATTATATCTAAATCACTGACCAAACAGTCCTAAGAGACTGAAGTATCCTTACATAAAGTTTTTTTTTTTTTTTTAGTTAGGATCAGCTTTTTGATTCAGCTGAAGTAATGGTGCTTTCTCATCTCGCTCTTGGATACCAGCAGTACCACTCTCATATGAACAGAATATGGTTCTTTGATATTCCACACAAGCCCATCGATTCAGGCTGTCTAGTCGTCATCAACTTGGCCATATTTGTGGTTCAATTTGACTACCATGATGCTAACATTTTGCGTTTAATGTCCCACATTATTTTATTATGTTAGTTCATGCATATGCATGCATGGAAGGATATCGAAGAAGCCATTTCGCTTCGATCGACCCCCTTAATTTGTTAAAGTGTGGAATTTTTAAATTAAAATTTATATATTGATATCAATTAATCATAGAGCTTATAATAATTAATGATGATATTAATAATAGTTGATGCAGTTGGTATGTAGATCATAATAATGAAACTAGTGGGTGGAATGTATATATATGTGCAAGTCGTACCATTTATACATTGCCACTGGTTACCTTAAATATGACATATCACATGTAAGAGTTGGGTGTGAAATTAAGTTTTTAATACACTATTATCATTTATAAATGGACTTAATTATATTTCAATAACCAAATGAAAGATACTTAGTAGCATTAAAAGGTTATAGATAACATATATATATATATAGCTAAACAACTTTCGATTTTTTGGTAATTCAGGTGATATCTCTCGGGCTTGTTTTGTACGCACCGTAGAGACTATTTCACTTAAAATAAACACCACTAAAATGATATAATATCATCCATTGCACTCAATAATATGTAAACAAGGTCGTGCGTTATGTAAGACAAAAGTGTATCTTGAGACTATAACATGAGAATTCGTCCTCCTACTAACTCTTAATATCTTTCTCTTAATATTCTTAAAGCAGAAAGGGAAAGTAGTGATTAGGTAAGTATATTGCAGCGCATGCATGCATTATTGGTTTCACAATAAAATTAATGATATTCTTTTGATGACAAGAGATACTGATAGAATTGTTGAATTAATTACTAGAATTACTGTACAATCAGTCTCTTCAAAATAAATGACCTCATCGTCTTAGGCATACAGTGCCAATAAATCACGTCTCTAAGTATTAATTATTTGACATATATATATATATATAGCAAAAAAAAATGTTAATATTCATTTAATTTATTAGTGCAATGTATTTTTGGTGATAACACGCATGACATTAGTTTTTTGTTTTAGTTTCTAATGTCGCCCTAAAAATTCATTCCTAATTTTTTAAGAAAACAAATCTACGGTACACATAAATATGAGTGCTTGGACTACAATTACATTTTGGTTTTGATTAGTTTAATTTCTTTGGCCTGAACCCATGCCTATTTTTATTTGTAGAAATATTATCACAAAAAATAATAAAGTGATTTCTAACACAACTTACTATTCAAATTACATTATCTTACTAACAGGCGGTAGCTCAGTTGGTTGAAGAACTGATTATAAGTAGGTTTGAGGTCCAGATCTCATTATATTATCAATATTTTTAAATAGATTTGAATTGCAGACTAACACATGACTATATAAGTAGAAGAAAAAAAAGAAAAACTTTTCAATTTTTTTCTTTCTTTCTTTTTCTTGCAAGAACATGTAATACCAACTAAGACATAACTTATGTATGAATATCTTATCAAGCTGACTTTATGTAACTTTTGTATATGCCATATAGATACTCACACATTAATCTATTGCCATGAATATGAACTGATTCATGCTTGATCATCGTATATATGTATTGTGTTTCCAAACCCTGACTATGGCATCTATTTTAATATAACAGCGAATTATTTCATGCTATAATAAGTCTCTCAAGGATAAGATTTTATATGCTAATCTTATATATATATATATATATAATTTGTCATTACTTTAATGCAATCACTTAAATCATATTTAAACGCGACTTTAAATGGCCTCAAAGCGCAATACACATTATTTGTGGAAAGAACTTCAATATTAATTAGTTATACGTCAAATTCTCAATGCCGACATAAGGCAATAATTAAACTATGAGATTGTAGAAAAAATGCATGTATATATATATATATATATATGTGTGTGTGTGAACATAATAATAATAGCATATTAATTTATTGTAATTAAGATTATATTATGTTGATGGACATATACTAACCACTAGTTTCTTATAGATGTTGACATTTATGTCCTATGTCCTATGTCATTTATCATGAATTATCAATTTTGATCACATTCAATGTTTTTTTTTAAAGAAAAATTATATTATATAAAATTATAAACAAAGGGAGGGATACATTAATTAATATTTGATTATTAGCTCTTAAATGGATATATAATAATCCTAAAGAGCACAAATAATCACTAAGGCTTCAAAGTGGTGCAAAACAAACAACTATATATATTTACTTGCTTGAGCACTTTCATCATATCCCTCCCATGACATAGCTTAATTAAACTATCATCATTTTATTTTGAAATGAGTTCCTTGGACACAGTATTTTTGTTTCATCAAATGTTGATATCTTCAATATAATTATCATTAATTATTTTTTGAATAGTTGATTGAGATAAAATGCATTTACACAAATATTTGATGCAAGAACTAAAAAGCTAAAGCAATACTTTTTATTGAAGACATTCATGATAAACTAATTATATATATATTACCTAAATAGATAATAAAAAAGTACATTAAATTATATAGTAATATACAAGGTGTTTAAATATATACATTTTTTTTAAAGTTCTAATGTATTTTAGGATATGAATAATAGAACACCAATAGAAAAATAAAATAAAATCTAAAAAGATAAAACTTGAAAAACAACTTTTTATTATTTTCTAAAAACAACCTGTTTTCTTAACAAAAGGGTAGAAAATTGTTTTCGAAATCTTTTGAACCAATCAAGTTTTTAGGTTTTTAAATTTTCAGTTACAGAAAACTATATTTGAATCATGAAGCGAACGCAATCTTTATATTTTATTACTAAAATGTTAAAAATATTGAAAAGTGCTTTATGGTGTTCAATGGATTCCTCACATGGGGTGACAAACAGTTCTTGGATTACAGTGTTCAAGTTTGTGGGCCGAATAAAAAGGTTGAAAATCGGGCTGGACTGGTGTAGGATGACATTTTAAAATACCTTCAAGCCTAACTTGCAGCCCATTAGCATGTGGGCCCTTGGCAAGCTGCTAACCCACTAGGTTTTTTTTTTTTTCAAACTGCTTTCATAGCTTATGTTACTGTTTAATTATACTTTTAGCTTCATATAACTATATTATTACCCTTGTAGGTTTTCGTTTGAAGGATGAGTTTTGAGTTACAGTTGATATTGCACTATAGTGACATTTGGAAATATTGATCTCTTTAATTTGGAGATAAAAGCCATATGCATATATTGTTTTTTCATTAAACCTCATGATAAAAAAAGTATGATTTGATTTGATATTATTAGGGTATGCATGATCATATTAGTAATATATCTTATAGTCATGGTTGTCATGAGTAAGGATGTAGAAGTAAAACTTCTTGTTTGACAATAATATTTGCAGTCTATTCAATAATTATTGATACTCTAAAGAGACTCAGTCATATTATATATACAAGTTTGCAGCCCCGCCCTATGGGCGGGCTTTTTTTCCATTTACTTATAAGTATATCTAGCAGTTAGGTAAATGTATAGTCCACATATATGAGCAAGGTATAAGTGTTTGTTCTTGGTGTTTATCTAATTTTGTAATCTTCAAAATTGCAGTATTATATGAATTTCATGTGTAAATTATGTATTAGTTGGTTTTGAAAGTATTTTTTGATATGTTTGTCAACGCTTAATTTAATTGGTACGTGACTATCATTTCTTTTCGATTAGTGATAATTTTAGCCTCTTGACACAATTTGTTAAAAAATATAATTTCAATTAAGTGGAAGCTTTAATATGTTAATGTTATTGAGGAGCAATTAATTGACAATCTTTATTAGATAAGAAGTTTGTATACTTAAGTTGATAAGGAGGAAAGGGAAGAAAAAACAAAATATGAAATTAGAAGGTCCCTCCGCAATAATCTCCTGGTCTTTCAAAGCCCCCAACTACGCACGTTTGTAGGCCAATGTCCATAAAAGTGATTTGTAACACATTACTAATAATATGTGTTAGGACAGTGAACCTCTTCTTAAAAACTTATAATTACTTGCGAAGTTTTGACAACAACTTTAATAGTACCTCGAAGTTTCGTTGATGCTTAATCCTAAAGTGTTAACTATGTCTTTTGAATAAGCTTAGCCAAATTGTTGCTTGAACAAATTTTAATGTTGAACGATCATTTAAATTGATAGGAATAAAACTTTTAAGAGCAATTGTCTTATATGATAATAATAAAGTTGAGATACAGGATTATTTTTTACTTTTACTAAATTATACCAAGCACAAACGAAAATATATATGTATGAAAAGTTTGATAATAATATAAAAGAATATATTTATAATTTAGCACAAAAACGACAACCTTCAAAATCTTATAATTTAAAGCACGCAATTTAAGTCAATAGTAAATGATAGTCATAGAGAAACAGAAGGGGTAGGGAAGAAATTACAATTATATGTCAGTTAGCATTATTACACAGATATAAATATGTATTTAACACATCTTTTTTCAGGTTCATCATGATATTAGATGACCTTAAGGTGTCGGCATTAGCCCGAAATCCAGATTAAAGTGTCCCATCATATATACATCTTAGCTTTAAAGATTAGTAAAGCCTAGTGGTTGGAATAAGCTTAGAAGAAGGCAAACTGTTCATGGAACCCCTCTTCAAATGGTTCACTCCAAAACCATGTGTTAACATCTTTTCTTTTCTTTTCTTTTCTTTTTCCGTAGTACTACTATATTAATTGAAATAAAGATCATACACAGTTTAGGGGAAAATGTATTGAATTGTCAAGGCAAAATGACACAAAAAAATGAACATTTGTGAGATATAGGAAAAAAATTGTAGGAGCTAAAGAAAATAAAAGTTAAAAAACAAAAAGTCTAAAATAGTATTAAATGAAAAGAACAGAAAAGTCAAAATTCATTAAATGCAACATGAATAATACTCTCTAAAATCACTTTTATTTATAAATATTATTGTTTCTATTGTTACCATGCTTTTCAACAATTTACGTACGAATTCAATCGCATTTATATATATAGAAGTAAGATGAAATGTATTAATTTTTTCAACAGTTTCTTTTCATTATATTTCACTTTTTTCTTGTAAGATGAAAAATATATTAATTTTTTCCCCGGAAGTTTGATCTAGTAGAGTTAGATGTTGTATTGGATGTTCTCACCATGAAGATATTTGTATGATAAATCATTCCCTGCACATGTTAATATATTAATATAGTGTAATTTAGACTCAGTTCTTGGTTTTCAAGAAGATTCACAGATACTGTCACGACCCACAACCCACAATACGTGACATTATGACCAGTACGGAACCCCCGAGTATACCCACCATCGGTACACTCAACGTCCTGTCAGCCTAATATAAATTACAAATCCCAATAAAACACAAACCTAATTAACATCCATCTAAACATGATCAAGGATTTAATAAACATATTACATATCCAAATTTACCAAAAATAAAATTTCATAAGTTCACAAAATAATACAACCCAACACATCCCATCTATGTGTTAAATATACAAATACTAGGTGTTATCATGTACTTAATATCAAATACAAAAATAAATGTACAACACCTACATCAATCAAAATTAAGGGAGGCTCCGCAGTCAAGCCTTCTCTTTACCCTTCCTATCAGATCCTGAAAGAAAAAGGTGAGGTGTGAGCTACAACAAGCTTAGTGAATGTCATTTACAAGTGGCATGTACGTGCATTTATAAAACATGGCAAGATCATGATGATGAAATAGATTACATACATGTTAACATAAATGCATCATGTCATAAATAAGACAATGCATATCATTTGTAATCATGCACATGCAATCCTAACACCTCTTGAGTACGGGGGTTTCAAGGCTTGGTACATATAGCGCCCGAACATACACACAATACTCATATTCTAATAGGGTATCTGAGGTCGTGCAACACGTAGGATTAACCTAAACTAACCTACCTATACACAAGTCATAAAACCCTTTGCAGGGTACACAACTGGGATCGCCGCTAGACTTACAAGAATTTCTAAGAAGGAAATTCCAACTAGGAGCCTCAACCCGAATTGTCATCCTAATGAATTATGTTCAAATATATTTCATGAAAACATTAAAACATGCATACCATAAAACATTTCTATAATACAATGCCACATATAAATAATTCAAAAGTAAAAGAACACTCACTCTTGATTGGCTAAGTCTAGCCAATCCAATCACCAAAACTCTCCAATTGACTAAATGGGTTCTAGATCAATTACAAGACCCTGAAAAATAATATGGTTCACACAAACTGAAAATCAGTCATAAAGTGTGTCAAAACCCCATGTTCAAACCCAATCAAAAGTCAATTAGATTCTAAATTGGTTACCCCCTTTGAGCCAAATTACATATTGCCCAAATTTGATCATTTAACTCAAATAAACCAAGATTGACCCAAATTCAATGTAGTGGGTTGATCCCATGATCCAACCACTAATATACATGACATTCAATTATAATTAGAGTCAATTAGACTATACATCAAGTCAATTTCATTAATTGACTAAGTCTTGGTCAAAATCTCCAATTAGGCCAATACAAAATATAAAGTCAAAATGAACTAAGTCATACCAATTTAACATAGGTTCAAACATTCTAAACCCATGATTCTACTCAATTTGGGTCAAATTAAACAATCCTAAGTCAATTTTATCAATTGTCTTGATTTGGGTGAAAAACCCCAATTTGGGCAAAAATCCCCAAATCACATGCAAAATTGCCAAGGCACATGGAAATTGCCTAATTACTTAGCTTAGGTCAAAATTAGTCTACTATAGGGTGTCTAGCATGAGAACCCACTGAACTCAATCATCAAACAACCCTAATCATGCCTAATTAGACCTACATTTCATAATTTTTCAGATTTTATATCAAGACCATCAAAAGCCCAAAATCTGGAAATTTTCATACATAGGCCATATTGCCAATTTTACACTAGGCCACCATGTCCAGCCATGAATTTTACTAATCTTGCAACATGGAATCATCCACAATGGCCACTAGGTCAACATAGTTGACATGCAAAGATGTTGAAAAAGTCTAAGGTCATGAACTAAGTATAGGTCATTTGAACTAAACCCCTCTAATTTCTTGCAAGAAATTGGGGGTTTCACCATTAGTGTACTCCTAACACTCTCTAATCACACATATGTGACATGAAAGACTCAACTCCAACTTTGGTTTTTCACAAACCCTCATGCTCAAAATGAATTTATCATGCAACTAATAGAGAGATTCAAGGAGGAAATGGAGGAAAGATGCAAACCTTAGGTGTTCTTGAGCAAGAAACCACCAAACCCTAATTTTTCCTCTCCTTTCTCTCCTCCAGCACTTTTCTCCACTTTCTCAAAGTGCAAAATGTGCAAATGAGCTAAAAAAATCGTGTTAATAGCTTATATAGAAGTGTTTGGGCCTACAACTAAAAATTGCTAAAAACTGTTAAAAATCAGTTTTCCTATTGTAATACTTGTACTTAGATAGTAAGTTTCTTGCAAACTACTGAACAAATTAAAATCTTAACCAGTCAAGAGTTATATGAATAAGTTACCAACATTCTGGTAAAATTTCAGAACAATCCAACGGTGGGATTGTGAGATCCAACTGTTTGATCAAACTTGCATAAGTAGACCTGTATATCCGTGAAATAGTGTTTGGAGTCTTATAACTCACAGTAGATAACTCTGATCAAGATCTTCACCGTCCATGAGCAAGACCTATCAGAGAAGAATAATCGGACAAACTTTCAGCTCAATCGGACCACAGATATAGGAGATTAAGATATTGATGTAATCAGTGACAGAAATTTCTTCCTCCATAGAGTGAGTTCCACTGGATCCAAAACACTATTTTTGACATGTTTCGACGTCGAACAGGTCTCCGATGGTTCTGAAACTTCATGCACACTCTCTAAGACCTAAAATCATGCAAAGACACTCGAACCTACGTGCGTCAAGCATCAAAATATATATACACATACATATATGTTTACATATACGTATACGGGTACACTACGGGTCAAAGTGACGTCATCCTAAGGTATGAGCGTTGCATATACCTTTATATCTAGATTCTGTTTAGAAGATGATGACCCATCGATGTTTTATCTGCAATGTTGAACCTTAAGCTGGTTTGAAATTCACATCAGGTATGAACCCAGAGAAATTATTGCTAGAAAGATCGATAAATTGTAGGTGACCAAATGAGAACAACCAATTAGGTAAAACTCCTTTAAAGTTGTTGCCGACGATGGATAGAAATCTAAGGTTAGACCATTTGAAGATTACTTCATTCAATTCCCCAATAAGATTATTTGAACTAAGATCAACAACTTCCAGTCATCTCTAAAGTAAGTCATACAAATTCATGCAATTCATTATCATAACATAAAGGAAATAATTTTCCCCCAAAAAAAGAGAAGCAAAAACGAAGAAAGGAAAAAGAATCTTAAGAAAATAAACTAGTAATGTTTGGGTTCAATGCTGCAAGTGCTCATAGTTTATTTTTTTCTTCTTCTTCTCTACAACTCAAACACAACCTGTTCGATCTTTAGTTCTTATTTCAGTCCTTCGATTGATGATAATAGAGCTGATCTTGAAGATCTCAATTGACGCCCGTCCTTTGAAGGCTCCTTGTTTGTTTGATTCATTTGAATATCTTGGAAGTTTGATAAACAGGGAACATGCTTCTCTTCCCCAATTTTTTCGACTTTAGATGAATTTCCAAAGCCTCTAAAATAATTTCACAGTAAGCTTCTTAGCACAGTGGATCATCAGAAATTTCCAAAAAACTGTAGAAAAAAGTTGCTAAATTGCTCATTTAACTACAATCATAAAAGAAACAACTCACTCGAACTGTCCTTTGCAAGATCCATTAGAAAGGGTAGCAATCTTCTATAGCTAAAGGAACTTGAGTTCTTAATTAAATAGCTTCATATGTGACTGAAAACTAAAAGCACCCTGCAAACAACAAAATGAAAAGAAGAGTAGAGAGAAAGGGGGCAGAGAAAGTGTAGAGAGAGAGGGTAGAGAGAAAGGACACAGAAAAAGAGAAAAAAATATTTATCTAAACCAAAATAATTGAAGAGGGAGAAAGAGACAAATACCTAAACTAAAATAATTGAGGAGTAATGAACATGCTGACAACCACGACAAACTCCGACTCCTCCTCCAATGATTTTTGGTGAAAATAGGCTGTTCTGAATCACAAACAGACAAAAAAGAAAAAAAAATGATTGACCAAACTTGATCAAGATGATGAACATGGAAAAATTTGAAATTAAAAATGACAATAATAAATAACTAAGAAGAAAGCGAAAAATTTTAAAATTTTAAATGACAATAAAAAAATAAATAAGAAAGAAGAAGGGAACAATTATGGTAAAAATCAGTTATTCTGAAAGTTGTGCATAAAGTATCGTCCACAATGCCGTCGCATCTTGCAACTATGGCGAACTCCCGCCTGTCGATCCCTCACAACATACACATCATCCTTTGCAGAAAACCTAAAGTTTAGGAGATGCAAAATTTCATTACTCGTGACGAAGATCTGCCCAAACTTAACTGGTTCTAATAACTACTCAAGCCAATGAAACTACCAATGCAAAGAAAGAAGAGCAAAAAGAGAGAGAGAATGGGGGTGGGTGGGTTGCAGAGAAGAGGAGTAGAAAGAAAAAAGGGTGGGGGAGAGGGGGGGGGGGTTACAGAGAAAGATGGCTCGAAAAAAATGGACTGCAATAAATGAATGGGGGTTGGGTTATAGAGAAATAGGGGTTGAAAAAAATGGGCTGCAATAAATGAAAGGGGATTGGGTTGCAAAGAAAGATAGGTTGAAAAAAAAGACAAAAATAAATAAAGAGGGGGGGGGGGGAGTAGTAGAAGAGTCGTTGCTTAGAGGGGCTGATGTGACGCACTAAGAAGCTCGCTTTGGAGAGCATTATTAAGTATATATTATAGATATGTTATGTTAATAGAAACCCTAACACGAGTGCATTTTGGCTAGTTGATATATTAATATTCTTTCCACTTTAGCTTTTGTTGTAACCAAAGTTTTCATTTGTACTCTTAAGAAAATTTTTATTTTCTTATATATGAATTGCTAACATTGTCCAGGGAGCATTCATACCCAAATTCAATAATAAAACTTCTTTTCTTCCTTTCTCTTTTTGCACAATATATATATATATATATATACACACACACGTATACATGCATGTGAAAAAATACTCTTATTTTATTTTGTTTCCGGTAATTCAAGCGGTTCGGGCCAATTTTTACGCAACACAGAGACTAACCTATTGACACCATATTAATAGAAATAACTTAACTCAAAAGCTATAACTGTCATATAAAGACCCAACAATGCATATTAAACTATTATTAGCATATCCCACTCAATGGCACCTTGAGAGCATTTGACATGTGACCACGACATAAGAGCATTACTCTAGGCAAAGGCGTGCCACCTCACTTGTACTATACGGCTCAAATTCAAGACTTCGTCGAAAAAGAAAAAGAAAATAAAAATTCTTAAGAAATTATTTTTTAAGAAAAATTTTATGTGGCAAAAAAAATAAAAATCGAGAAGATTGCAAGGAAATTCAATGAACATAAGATTATTGATTACATAAATGCCCACCATTTCAGCTCATATGTTCGAACCAAAATGCTCATGCTATTTGCTAATAGCGGTTAACCACGCACTTCGTTCGTTAATTTCAGTTGCAACTACCGCGCCACCATACCCGCTAAACCACAACTCACAATACCCTCATTTCCCCTTTCTATTTATTCTATTTAGAAAATCACTTGGCCCTTTCCCGTCATCCTTGTGGTTGAACAATGCCTCAACCTTCTCCTTCTCATCAACCACATTTTCCACAAGACCCACCAATGCAATCCATGTAAGTCAGATAAATTCATCCTTTTTTTCTTTTTCTTCTAATGAATTAACTTGTTTTCTTTTATCAATTCCATTAAGAAGACCCAGATGCTGATTTTGTTGTTTACCCTTTATTATTAAATTGGATTTTTAACTTGACAACTTAGATGGGAAGTGGAAGGTCTTACATATGTGATGATAAGGTAAGAATGTTGTTTCCATGGTATTTGAGTTCAAATATTTTCTAGGATTTGGCTTGGGTTTTTGGAGTGATCATTTCATGAGTTCTTTGAGAGGGGTTTCTTTATCATGGGGTTGCATTCAAGCCCACGATCCATTCCTCTCCTATGAAGCTTTCAATAATGGCATTAGATAGGGAGAGTGTTAATGTCTATGTTCGCTTGATATACATAACGGGGGGCCTTTACCTATCAGTTATAGCTTTTAGGGTAAAATGGTTTCTAAAATAGTATCATAGCTTTATTATTCTAGAGGTCCTGTGTTCTAACCTCCATGCAAGCATTTGCTCATTTTTACTCATTTATTAATCTTGTCTTTCCTCCCTACTATAAATCTAGTCCGTGTGTCATTATGCACATGACAAGGAGTGTTAATGTCTATGTCCGCACATAATTGAGCCTTTATTTATCAACTATAGCTTTTACGTCAAACAGTTTTTGATAGAGCGGGATAAGGAGTGAGCCTTTATTTATCAACTATAGCTTTTACGTCTAGTAGTTTTTGATAGAGCGGGATAGGGAGTTGGACTTGCTCTTCTTACTCTTGTGACACGAGGTGTATACAAGAGAATTTGCATTTTCCACACTGTAAAATACTCATCAATACTAATAGGACAACTCATTATATTCTGTAGATGTTCCTCCATTTATAGGTTTGGGTTATGAGGTGTTTCAAGTCCAACTCAGGCTCTACTTTCTAATTCCTCCATACCAACAAGGAGAGAGGCCTTATTCAAAAACAGCATGAGTAATTAACCATGTGGCTAACTTGGCTGGAATTGTGCTCACAAGGTTGAGGGTGGTTTTGTGATAGTTTTACATTGCCCCAGTGGGAAAAGGTTTATGCTAGAGAATCTTCTTGACCACTATTGAGGCCTTTTCTATTAGCTTAAGTGATGAAGAAGAGCCTTGTGAGGAGTTTGCGGGTCCGTTGGTCGGGATTCCTAGAAGGGAGATTCATAGCCCTAAGTTCTCTGCAGTGCTTCTCTGTTTTTCATGACTCTAGGCTTTATGCAAAGGAAAGAAGTGTTTTTCCTATGGTGTTATTTGCTTCTTTATGGCGGGAATGGTATGATCCCTCCGTCACCCCTCCTGTCCTTCTACCTCCTTCCTGGGTTGTCGAGTAAGTACCACACACAAGGCAAAAGCTCTTGCTTGATCAACCCTCCATGGCCAAGGGCCACTGATTGTGCTTGTGCCAGCTGACAATTGAATCCAATTTTTCCCATTATTTTCGTATCCGTAATAGTGCGAAAAGAAGGCCTAGCTCCAAGTTGTTCAGGAATAGTGGCGTTGAGTTTCTCGTCAAAAGAAATGGTTCGATCCTCTTATTTCTCAACTCAAACGACTGAAGCAGACTTCCCGGTCACTAATCACCATTAGTCATTTTGACTTTCACTGCAGATTTTTTCTACTGGATTTAGGAAATGTTGATTGTATGGAGGATTTCAGTGGGAAGTAATGAGGCTAGTCCCCGCCTGAATGAAAAAGTAGCCTAGCCCCTTCCCGGGTATACGCCTTTATTTAGATTCTCCAGAGTAGGATCGAGGTATTATATGGTTCAAACCGAGCAAGAGCTTTTGCCTTGTGTGTGGTACTTACTCAGCAACCCAGGAAGGAGGTAGAAGAACAGGGTTAACCTCTTTGCTTCTCTCATGGTACAATCCTCTTCCCGTGGAGCCCCCCTTTCTCCTCGGTCTACAGAGCCTGAATTACCAGTGAGGACAATGTCATCCACATACAAAAGTGGGACCAGAGTACCATGAGCACCATGAAAAATTAACATAGAGATGTTGGCTTTACTGGCAGAAAACCCAAACCGAATAAGGAAAGAACTGAATCTATGAAACCATGCACGAGGCCCATGGGCTGCCTGCCTTATTGCTTCCGCTGTGTACATAGTTGGAGCGCAATAGAAGAGTATTTCACGATGCAGCTTCAAATGTCAGTTGTCTTTGACTCTTTGGGATCAAGTTATGTGATTGGCATGTTCATGGGTGGTTACTTAAAAGTTTGTTGGAGGTTATTCTATTGCAACTTGGGTGAGGGATTGGCCAAGATGGATGTAGTCTTGACATGTCATTTTGTGAATTTTTCCTTTGATGTCGTGAGTACTACTTGTATTCTAATAGTTTAATGGTTTTGGCAATTTATTATATATCATATCTTGTTTCCTCTAAAAAAAAGAAGAAGAGCATAGTGAGTCTATATTGAACAATATTGGGTAGTACGTGGGCCATTTCAATTTTTCCTCTGTCCACCCCCAAGTGAATACGTATGAATTATAATTATCTTATATTAAAAGTTTCATTTTATTGCAAAGTTCCCTATTTTTCCTCATACCAAGCTGAATCATAAAGGTTTAGCTTTGTCCTATGCATAGCACAAGTTGAGAATCTACTGAAAATTTGCTTGGTTCTTTTTTCTACATGTATTATCAAGGTACTGTGATATTAGATCAAGAAGAGAAAAAAAACTGAAAAGAAAAATACAGATGTTTGAATCTGTTTGTAATCCACATTACATAAAAAAAACGAAACTTGAACTCAAAAACTTACTCATGCAGAAATAGAGAAGGAGAAGAAAATACCAGCAGGACAAGGCATTCACCATGTGGCCGTAGCGAATCTAATGAACACAGGGGCTATGGAGGAATAGCCCATAACTGGCAATCTGGAAATCCACTTTTCAGCCAGTGTAATGATGAAATTACTTTACGCGATGTTCTTGGTTCCAAGAGGATTCACGGAATGTGCAATTTTAGTTCTGTAAGTCTTATTTCCGGTTATATATTATTTCTTTCCTTGAAAATATGTCCAAATATATAAACTATAGAGTTCATTCAAGAACAAATCCTGAATTATAGATATTGAAGACCAAATTTTAGAATATTTTCTTCCTCGTGTAATGTCTTCTTTTGGTGCTAAATTTATGCCATATTTTTTTTTTCTGCAGACGTGCTGTTCTTTGTATGTACTTGACTCATCTGAACCTGAACTAGTAGTTCCACCCAATAGATCAAGAAGCATTGTAAATACTTCAAGGCATGCTTCTTTATCTACTTCTACGGTTTTTTCCGGAAGGCATCCGTTCCCATTATTGGAGGCTATTAGTAGGAGCATATCTAGAGGCTGCCTGCAAACCTCTCATCTTGTGCAATCAAATGTAATTGATCATATCGGACGCAGTATTTCAAGTTCTGGAATTCAATCAAGATCGTCTTTCAATAGGCTGTTATATCATCATTTACTTCATTCTTGGATACCTCGACATTTGCCAAATGCGATTTCAGGTCGTGATTTCAGGCCCTCCTTTTCCAATCTCGGAGATACATTTAGGAGTGAAAATAGCCATGCTCTACTAATTGGTCATGTTTCTTCAACTTCCTTAGAGATAGGATTAGAGAATGAGGTTGATCTGAGACAGCAGTATCTTCAGATGGTCCTACTTATGCAAATGCTGGGCTTTGGCATTTTGGATGGCTCATTATCATTGAGATTAACCACTGGTAGCAGAAGACAGGTCAGTCCAGTAACCAAAGCTCGCCATTTAAATTTCTTTGGTACACAATTCTCCACTATTATTTCAAGCATTTGAGCCATATATAGTAATCAGAAGTTTAATGTTCATCTCATTAGACCATAATTTCCATAGTTTAGACTTTTACACTTAACTTGTGCTGGATAATTTTTTGAAATTTTGCATTAGTGTATCATGAACGTTGCTTAATTTGAATACCGACTTAACCTTCGATAGAGTGGAGTGGAAGAAGCATCATGTAGCTGATCCCATGTAGATGAGAAAAGGCTTAGTTGCATTGAATTGAGTTGAGTTGAGTATTCATGAACATTGCATTAGGACACCGAGACTTTTTAACAAACAGAAGATTTCAGAGAAAAAATTTCCTCTTTTGTTTTTAAATTTTTTTTTTTTTAAAGGAGTTTATCTCCAAATAGCACCAAAAAATCTTTTCTTCCTCTCTTGAACCAAACATGAGGTTCATATCTTTTGCATTTTATCATGAAACGTAGTTGATGATCAATTGAAGCACTCATATGGATAATTTTTGGTGATAATTTTATAATTTCCTTTGTCCTTTGTGCATAGCAAGTGCTTAGTCTTGTGCTCATTAGTATTCAGCTTCTCAGTTGTATTATCTGCCCTCATAAAGCTTATGAAATAGTCACTGATGAACATGGACAGGATATTCTAATTCTTAGCCAATCACCTGTGCTCAATACAAAAGATTTGCCTGATCGTCATTTCAACATGAGACTAGACGTTGACAACATGTCTTATGAGGTGATATCTTGCATTCCATTTTCTCCCAAAAGTTCTTTTTTTTTTTTCTTCTCATTTCTTATTTTTTTATCTCTTGATCTTCCCTAGGAATTGCTGGACTTGGAAGATCGCATAGGTAATGTCAGCACAGGGCTGTCTGAAGAAGAGGTTGGCAGGTTTCTCAAGCATAGAAAATACTTCTTATTCTCACAAGAAAATGCTTTGAAGGAATCTTGCAGTATTTGCCAGGTATCATTGCTCATTTTCTTTGTTTAGACGGTTTAATCTTCGTCCCAAATACTTAAAAACAGCTGACTTCTCCTAACAACGTTTCATCGGATGGCAGGAGGAATATGCAGAGGAAGATGAGTTGGGATCATTGGAATGTGGTCATGAATTCCATGTTAATTGTATCACACAGTGGCTAAGATATAAAAATCTCTGCCCTGTTTGTAAATCCACTGCTTTAGCTGTTTTCCCATCAAATTTATGAACTGAAGTGTCTCATCTGTAGTTTAAACTTCATTTCTTCCACAAGGAAGTTCTTTGATGCATGGTAAAAACCAAACACTTTTGCCTAATTTTCTATTCTCTTCATCTACATCTCTACTAATTTGACTACTTTTGGCTTATAATTATTTGCAGATTCTTACTTTTTGAAGCAGTTAACTGACATTAGTTAGAAATGGTGGGCGCCCGTGAAAGATGTCGATAGTGGAAAACTGTCTTGAATTGAAGGCTTCTATAACATTTAGAATCAAGATGAAGATGGTGATGCTGTTCTTCTGGCAGTTTAAATCCAGAAGGATCAATATGTACAGTTGTAGTAGAAGAGAGGAACACAAAAGAAGAAGAAAAAAAAAAAAAAAAGATGGGCAGGAGCTTCTGATTTCAGAACAAGTCTAACAATGAAAATATTTGTAAAGAAAAATACTTGTTAGTGAAAATGATATTTTCCTTTCTATATTTTTTAACTAGGATGTCCAATGTATATATTAAGAAATGTTGGCGAGCTCAGTGCACAAGACTATTATCAATAAAGGTTCTAAGAAAATCTCTATTATAAAGCTTATTATACATATACATATAAATTTAAAAAAAACTCTATTATAAAGTTTTTATATTAATTTTTTACATCAAGAAATATTTGCAATCTTATATTATTAAATTAAATGATTTTAGAACTAAATCATTCTTACTTATAAAATGAAATATATAAATATATACAAGATTCATATAAACTAACAAATTTTTACATATATTAGGAAGTTTTTAAAAGTTTAGTTTTGATTAATTTAAGTAATTCAAATTTATATATTTTAATAAAAATCTTTGTTATACATCTTTGTTATATTCCAATAAAGTTTTTAAAAATCTCGTTTTAATCAAATTATGAAATTTTATATTATATATATATATAAATAAATCTTTATTCACTGTTTTAAAATTATATTGGCTTTTTATTTATTTTGATAAAGTTTTTAAAATCTTAATTAAGTAATTTAGATTCATATTCATCTCTATTAATAAGAAATCTTCACTCAAATTTTTTTATATTATATATCTTTTTTTATGTTCAATCTAAATTTGAAAGTTGTTGAAAACTTACTTTAACTAAATTAAGTAGTGATTTTAAATTCATATAAACTAATTAAAATATTTTTACTTAAGTTTTTTTATATTATATCTTTACTTTTAAATTCATAAATGGTTAAGAAAAAGAAATTGAAAACTAAAGTATAATAATATTACATGGAACTGCAACGAGTTATGTGGAGCAAATGGTGTGCTTCAACGGTCGATTTTAAACCTTCCACGTATGCTTTAACTGTTGAGGAGCTTTCATTACTGCCCAAAAAATAAAAAATAAATATCTTTCAAGAGATCGTTGAAGACGGAAGCACAGAAGAACTGAAGAAGAAGAAGAAGAAGAAGAAGAATCTGATCAATGGCTTCTGCATCGGTTAGCCCTTTCTACTATATAGCCAGCCCAAAACACGCCTCTTCCTCTTCCTCTTCTCTCAAATTGAGCTATTGCCGTCGTCGTCGCCGGCCGGCCCTCACGCTTCAGCGACTCCCCTCCGGAATCCGGGCGAGTTCGGCGGTCGTTCTAGAACCTGTAATTTCTTCTATCTTCCTCTTTCTCTCTCTCTCTCTGTCTCTTCAATTAATTGTGTTGTGCTCTTAAGTAATTTTAGCCTGTTGTACAACATTGTTTATGTTGTGAAGGGATGTGATGGGCTTTGGTGGTTTGAATACCTTGGTAGCTTTTTCAATGTTTTCGTTTGTTTATTTTACTAATTTATTGATTCGCGGGTATGTAGGCCTCTAAGAGCACCGTACTAATCCCCCGCGATGTGTGCGAACCTCCCTATCCTCATATCAGAAATTCAATGAGTAATGGCCCTCATAATCTAGATTATCTGAATTAAACTAAAATCCCCCCATAATTCATATTCTGCACGCCTAACCATTAGGCTCTTTCTTGGTCTTCGGGACCCACTTCATAGCAATTGCTTTAGCATCCTTGGTGAAAGATTCAGATTAAGACTGAGATCTGAATCATAGAAAAACAATTAAAGGAAGAATGAAGAAGAACTGCAGAGAAGATGTTAAGCTTCTCTGTAACAAAGAAGAAAAACAGATTAGGAAGAAAAGCTCAAAAAAGAATGATTCTCATTAGCTAGCTGCTACTTTATATACACATCAAGAATTAATCTTAATCCTACGATTGTAACTAACCTGAGCTCTTCTAATCTACACCGTTAAATCAAACAACAAACTAACTTAGTTACAACTGTTCAATTACAACAACCAACTGTTGACTATACAATGGTAACAGACTCTTGCGAGTGACAGGTGTAGCTTGAACTTGAGCTTTGAGCTAAACATACTCCAATACTTGGAATGTATTCTTGCATTCATTGCACCAACCCAATATTTTTGTCAAATAGTCTTCTAAAAAAGAATAGGACGCAAAATTGCAAACAATACATTGTGTACTAAATTTCCATCATCAGCAACAACATGATTTGGAAGCACTTCAAAATCTCTGAATCTGGCAGGGGGGTGGGGGGGGGGGGAGGATTTACAACTCTCTGAGGTCTGCTACTGAGACCCGTTGTACCTATATTGGTACCAACTAGTACACTGGAGGAAGGAAACACCTCATTATCAAAAGAAACTGGGATGGGAGAATGAGAATCAGACTGATTGTTGTCCCAATTCCATGCATCCTGCTCATAAAAAATAACATCGCTACTAACAATAACTTTATGTGTAGAAGGATTATATAACTTATAGGCACCAAGTCTCTCACTGCTATAACCAATAAGAATGGTTTTCTCTCCTTTATCATTCAACTTCTTCTCAATTGCATCAGAAATATTCACATAAGCCAGTGAGCCAAATACTTTCAAATACTTTACATCGGGTTTCAAACCACTCCAAGCTTCTTCAGGGAGTCCAATGTGGAGCAACTTTAGTAGGAGATCTATTCAACAAGAACACAGAACATGACACAGCTTCAGCCCAAAAGGTGTGAGGCAAACCTTTGGCTTTCAACATACTACGAGCCATTTCCATAATTGTTATGTTCTTCCTTTCTGCAATTCTATTATGCTGAGGTATGTATGGTGGTGTAATCTCATGTTCAATCCCATGTGTGGTGCAAAACTCATTAAATGCCTTGGAATTATACTCACCACCACCATCAGTCGGCAATACTTTGATGTAGCAGCGGCTCTCCTTTTCAACTTGAGATTTAAATATTTGAAAACATTCAAAAGCCTCAGATTTGTTTTTCAAAAAATATACTCATATCTTTTTGCTGTGATCATCAATGAAGGATAGAAAATATAAATTTCCACCATTAGATGTAGTCTGCATGGGCCCACAAATATCAGAATGAACCAATTCTAGTCTGGAGCACCAAGATGTGGAACTTGTAAAAGGTTGTTTGTCTTGCTTTCCAAAAATACAACCCTCACAAAATTGTTCAGGATGATCTATAACTGGCAATCCATTCACCAAATTCTTTTGAGCAAGTAATTTCAAACTTCGAAAATTTAAATGCCCAAACCTCATATGCCACAGCCACGCCTCATTAGAAATAACTGCATTGAAACAAGGGTAGACATCATTTTTAATCTCAATCTACATGCGATTCTTACCAAGAGGGCTTTCAGAATGAGTGTACCTCTTGTATCAAGTATGGTGAGTAGATTGTCCTTCATCTGAATGTGATAACCTTTCTCCAACAACTAACCCAAACTCAACAGATTAGACTTCATACTAGGTACATAAAATACATCAGAAATATACTGATGATCACCATTCTTCAATCGAATAAGTATGCGACCCTTACCCATAACTGGAATTGTACGATCATCTGCAAATTTTACTTTTGAACGCACAGACTCATCGAGATCAACAAACAAGTGTTTCTTGCCACACATATGATTGGTGCATCCAGTGTCAAGAACCCAAATATGGTCATCAAGAGTCTCTTGAACTGAAGATACCATCAAAAGTGTTAGAGTACTATTATCATCATGTTCTTGGGCGAATGATGCTTGTTCTTCAGAATTTGTTGGTTGTCGATGCCAACAATCAGCTGCATAATGACCAAATTAACATTGAATGCTCGATTTATCACGGCCTCGTCCACGACCACCGCGACCAACGTCTAGCACCTCAACCACTTCCAGTACCTCGACCACGACCTTGGTAGCTTGATCTCCCTCTATTTTGATAACTATCAAATCTGGAATCTCTAGGAACTTTATCTGTACTAGAGGAACCTCAAGGCCTTTTCTGTAGGCTTCTCCACACTCTTTTCATTCAACCACTGCTCATGAGCCTGTAAGAACCCAGTCAACTCATCAACTGTCAACAAGGATAGGTCCTTAGATTCTTTAATTGCAACTATGATATGCTCAAACTTCATGGTGAGAGATCGAAGTATCTTTTCAACTACGGTGACTTCTTCGATCTTCTCATCATAACTTTTCATTTGATTAACCAAGACTTGCACTCGGTTAATATAAGTCAATAGACTCTGCATCCTCCATCTGAAGCAACTCAAATTGATGTCTCAAAGTCTGTAGACGTACTTTTCTGGCTTTGTCGGTACCTTTGTAGGACTTGTCTAATATTTCCCACGCTTCTTTAGCTGTAGTCTCCCTCTGCACCTTCTCGAATGCCACATCATCGAGAATTTGAAGAATAAAATATAATGTTTTTTTATCCTTCTTTCGATTTCACGTACCGTATCATGCTGATCAGCCGGTACATTATCACCTGAATCGACGAACCCTTGTTCGACTATATCCAGTAATTCTTGATAAGCAAATAATGTCTTCATTTGCTTATTCCATCTATCATACTTTTTCCATCAAAAGTGGGTAGGGATGGTTGATTTAAGCCATTATGAGAAAAACCAAATCAAATCTGGAGCCTGTGACGCAACACACACCAACTAGTGAATTTAGAATTAACAAGAAATTCTCACCAACCAAAATACTTATCACCTTGTAATAAAGTGATCTAATGCTCCAGTAGTTGTTTTAATAAACAACTTTCACCAACCAACCTTCAACTCTCTTTCGTTTATTCAAAAAACGTCTCTACAACGTTTTCAACGCCTTCTTCTTTTTTTGTTTTACACTTCGGTTTGCTACGCACCACACTTGTCCAATGCAGCAACAATATTCTTAATGCGTCAGCAACGTGCGGCAATACCCGGCAACACAAATTCGCATATCTCTAACAACACTTGTTGTTTTCAATTGCAGTGGTAACTCTTCAACATGCACACTGCACAACTTAACAAAAGCAGTCCTTAAGCCTCAATAATGGCTGCCCAATACTTTGTGAACCCGCTCTGATACCACTGTTGGATCTGAATCTTTTAATTCTTTATTTCTCATAAACTTCTTACTTACAACTTACTATATGGTGTATTTATAGACACCCAACAACTTACTCCTAATATAATAAGTAAGCCTACTCAAACGCTAACTCAAATTTCTAATTGGACACAATTCTCAAATCCTAATCAGACTTCAACTCTAATATAATATAATCTAGATTATTACAATTCCAACACTCTCATTTATCTAGGATGTGAAACATTATCTTTGCTTTAAGTTCATGCAGCTTATCTTTGTCCTGTTTATTTGGGCCTCTTAGAACACCTAACTGATCTCTCAAACTGTGTGCAAACCTCCCTAATCCCTATCTTTACACACCAGAAATTCTATTGGTAGTGGCCCAATTATTTATCTAGAGTGTGAAACATCTGCTTTGCTTTTCTGCAGCTTATCTTCACTATATTTATCAAAATAAAAGTTTAAGAAAGATGATATTTTTTTTGTAATCATGTCTTTTTCTTTTCTTACTTGGATTAGTTCTGTTTTCTTATTATTGTGTTTTTTAAGCTTTTAGAAGTTTGCTTACACACTAACAATGGATGCAAGTTTTCATTTCAGGAGACAAGCAGTCAAAATCGTAGTCCTACGGAATTTGGCCTGTTTGCATGCCCAGTTTGTTATGAACCACTGATAAGGAAGGGCCCTCCAGGTTTAAACTTGTAAGTTGACATATGGATGAATAGACTGATTCCAACGATTTTACATTGTCCTGCTTGACCATCTTTGCCTTTAATATAGAAGCTAATTCAAACTGCAGGCCAGCTATATACAGATCTGGCTTCAAATGTCAAAAGTGTAATAAGTCATATTCCAGCAAAGATTTCTTCCTTGATCTAACTGTTACTTCTGGAACAAAGGAATACACGGAGACCAAACCAACCAGAACTGAGTTATTTAGGTATGAGAAATCGTTCTTCCATATAAATTAGCTTGTACATGATTTGATCATCTCAAATTTATTTCCTTCATGTTTAAATTTTACTTAGCATTCTAACTTCAATTCCATTTAGTTTAAGTGTTTTTATTTCCATGTGCAATATGATTAGCCTAAAAAATGTCATAAGCACATGCTAGAGCAGCATGGGCTGTGAGTCTAGTTCGTTTTGGCCATTCTGTAGTTAGAGAAGTAGTTCACTATTGTAGGAAGAGATACAGGAATTGTTTCTCTTATAAAATGAAGCACCAAAATCATTTGGGAATATGTAATTGATGAACACCAATATATGTATAGCGTAGTACTCAACAATTGGAAATTTTTGTCTAGCCAGTTGAACTTGGGTAGAAGAGTCTGAGCTGTGGCGGCTCCTACATTCAAATTCTATTTTCCATGTCTGTGGTCAACCCTGTTTTTTGCCAGCTGTATTAGTTTTCAGCTCACTCAGTTTCCTCTTCTTTGTTACAATATACCTTTCTTCAGCATGGTTCATGGAATTAGTTTCTTCTAAGGTCGTAGGCTTATCCAATTTGAAGTTGGCTCTATGCAACTCATAGATCCCATGTGATTTGAATTGGCTTCTCTATTTAGATTTTTCACAGTTTTTTTTATTTTTTATTTTTTTTATGACAATCCTTCTTTTCCACCTGTTAACACTGACAACTGTTTCCACTTATGTGATGCCCATTAAACTTTCTTTCAATGTTACCTTCCTCCCTATATGTGTAGCACCATTAATGGATGGGCAAATTGAGTTCACTCATGCCAAATCTAATTATGGTTTTCTGAAGTTCATTTTGATAAGAAACTGAGTTTTCTGGACCATCACACTTTATGAGGTTTCTCATTTGTTCTCCAATTTTGACATGCCAATATTCTGGGATTAATTGTTTCTGAAATCCACTGTCACTTCAGTGAAATTTGTTTATCAAAGTGATCTTTTCTTGATTTTTGAGATTTGAGACCAATCAACAGGTTTTTGAGATTTTTCGTTTTATATTAGATTTTCATGTGGTGATAATCTATGATCATTTCTCTAACCATCGACCTCATTGACGATGTTCACTTCTCAAAATAATTTTCTAATCAAAATTTAGTTTTTACTCTGTTTACTGATTTGCATTAATCATAAATTATTCTTGATGTCCCAAAATTCATCAATGTGATATTATCTGTCATTTTCATCAAAATATACACATTTAAATCCTCAAAAGTCCACCCTACTATATCAACTGACCAAAATACTTAGTACAAAATAATCAAAATATCCTTACACCAATTAGGGTATAAATATCAGGTGTGTTACTTTTATCTGCGTAATATGAGAGAAAACTTGCTTTATTTTGGGACTACAGTTTGTTTCATTGACAATGACCACAAGATGTGCACAATGAACTTTAATTGAGCCTCAATGCAGCATTATGTTGTTCTAGTTATGGCATGTCTAACATGCAAATTCAGATCTAATGCAACTATTTATAGCTTGATAGTCTATAAAAGCTTATGATGATTTATTGGTAGACCAATGCCTTATGATTACCTTTGATCTCTCTCTAGAATTCATGTTGTCTTCTCATTTCATTCATGTGAAGCAATGTTCATATATTTATTGGTTTCATTCTTTGAGTATCTCAGGAGCCCACTTGTTTCATTTCTGTATGAGCGAGGTTGGCGCCAAAATTTTAATCGAAGTGGCTTTCCTGGTCCTGATGAAGAGGTTACCTTCTGCCCTTTTGTCTTTTCATAAAGTTCCAAATAAATTTAATGTTTATGAATTATCCATCAGTGTTATTCCTTTACAGTTATTTCAATATTTTTTGGACATGTAACTGTGGTTATAGTTGATGTTGTTGGATAACCACGAAACAGAAAAGGTGTACTACCAAAGTTGTAGGCTTATTGCTGATTGGTAGAGGCCCAACAATATATACAAGTTAATTCCAACAGATGCTACCACTATAAAGCCAATATAACTAGTCAGCAAGCATGAAGGAACTAAATGAGGCAAATTCTTTTTATAGATTTGTTTATGAAGCACTTTTCTTTGTTTGCCTTTCCCTGCGATATGAGGAAATACCAACTGGGTGGATCAGCCCAAATTAATATTTTTTTGAGCAGTATCAAAGATAGAATTGATGGAGGCAATTGTCTTCCACTTCATAGGATGATTTGATAAATTTTGATGTTCCTGTTTTATGAAATGGAATACATGATGTAAAGGATTATCCCATGGGTATTTGATCATCTACTTTGTATATCTTTCTCACGCTACTACTTTGGTGTAATGCAGTTCAAAATGGCACAGGACTACTTCAGACCTGCAGAAGGTGGAGTTCTTGTAGATGTCAGCTGTGGAAGTGGTTTATTTTCAAGAAAATTTGCCAAATCTGGGAAGTATTCTGGAGTCATTGCATTGGATTTTTCTGAGAATATGCTTCGCCAATGTTATGATTTCATTGTAAAAGATGATGCTATTTCAAATACGTAAGTTCTTCTTCCCCAAGGACTTCAATTGCGGTAGCTCTTTTTTCTGGAAGATATGCCATTTATGAGTCTTCATGTTGTTAAGTCCAGCAATCTATCAAATATGCAGTTTTACTAATTTAAGATTTATGTTGGAATTTGCAGAAATTTGGCTCTTGTAAGAGCTGATGTTTCTCGACTACCTTTCCCTTCAGGTTCAGTCGATGTTGTTCATGCTGGTGCTGCCTTGCATTGCTGGCCATCTCCCTCCAATGCAGTACATTTTGTTTCCTTCCCTGACTAATTGATTAAGAATTCATACTTTCTGCGATTGACAAGTATACATGGTATACTAGTCTCTATATTTTACTTTTTGTGAGATTATTCCTTTTTTTCTCTGTTGATTTTGTTGTTTATGTAAATAGAAAAAAGAAAAAGAAAAAAGAAGACCAATTATGCGATTTGATTCCATTTTCAGTCTCATACACGGAGTTCTAACTTTACTTAAAATCAAACCTGACCAATTCCAATCATTGTAATTGTCTCTTATTCGATATTTTTGTTTATCTTTATATTCCAAAAGCTATAGCTAAAGGTGGAGGCCCACAAATGCATATCAAGCTATTATTAACACTTTTCCATCTTGCACGTGAAGAGACAGAAGGGACAAATGCTAATATCGCAAATGAGGAACATGCAAATGCAGATGAGACTTAAATCCAAAAAAAATCTCTTACAAAACTAAACACTCCGGTATCATGTTAGAAACAACTTCACCCAAAATCTATAGATGATAGGTGGCTGCTCAACAAAGCATATCAAGCTATAATTAACAGTTTTTATAGCCAGGGTGAAGGTTAGTTTTTGACCTATTTGGTTAAGTTGAACCATCACAGAGTGTTATTACAATTAAAGCTAGACATAAGTGCTCTCCAAAAGTACAAGAAACTTATGTGATATGCATAAAAGTTCTTAAAGTAACGTAATATTTGTGATATACATAGGTGGGTGGAATGAATCTTAAGTAGGTCAATGCCCTATGTTAACTACCAAGTAGAAGAACTGAAGTCCTACTTTTGTTTGTCAGTTTAAATTAACAACTCTGATTCTCATTTCATTGCATCTTATGTTAACCACCAAGTAGAAGAATTGACGTCGGCTTTCCGGAGGAGCTACAATACCTCTTGTTAAGCCCTTAACAACTCTGATCCTCATTTCATTGCATCTTATTTGGATAATGTAAATATAAGTGAAAACAAAGCTTTTGAAATATTCCAGGGCAGGTATTACTCGTAACTTGCTTCAACAAGGAAGATGAGTTGCCTATTTGCTTTGGTTTTCTTTCCCTCCTCATTTTGGTGTTTGTAGTGGTTTTTGTGATGTGACCCTCCACAATCTTATTTATGTGCTGGCTACTCACTTCCTTAGAAAATTGCTTTAGTTCTAAACTAAACGTCTAATCCATTCAGTTTAATGTAAACCTGCCCTGGTACTTTGCAATTGTTACCGTTAATTGCTTATACGTGTTGTACAGGTAGCTGAAATCAGCCGTATTTTGAGAAGTGGTGGCATCTTTGTAGGAACAACCTTTCTTGCTAATGCATTTGGCAATTCAATTTCCTCTCGGATAATAAGATCTTTCAGACAGGTAATATTGCGTTCTTTATATTCTTTCTCCTCCTTTTATTATTATTATTATTATTTTTGTTTTCTCTCACTTTGCTAGCATTTTTTTTTAAAAATAATTGAATTTAGTTTTAGATAGACGTGCTTTGCTATCTGTGAGAAAGTATTTGTGCCAGTTGTTGTCATCATACAAAAGAAAAAGAAAAAAAAAATTGAAATTTCATAGCTTGGAGACATGTGTTGGTTCTTTTGATAATTGTTAGTCTTGAATAAGAACTGCATTTTTTGGGAGTTTTGGCAAATTGAATTAGGATTCAAATGAAGAATCATATAATCTGCATATTAGATCATATACAACAAGATCAGTTTCTACTATTATTTATGGATTTCATTATGGGATTCATAAGCGTTAGAATTTTAGTTGAGGATTCAATCATTTTTTCCTCGAAGATGAGCATGAATCAAAAAACTCATTGATCTGCATTGGAGTTTTTACAACCATTATTCCTCTGCTCTTCATGTCATGCATTTAGTGCAATATGGATAGGATTATTCATTGCCTGTTTTCAAATTTTTCACTTTTCACTTGTGACAGACAGCACAGCTGACAAATAGCACTTACAATAATCTAACCAAGGAGGAGATAGAAGATTTGTGCAAAACCTGTGGACTTACCAACTATGATAGCAAAGTACAGCAATCATTCATCATGTTTTCTGCACAGAAGCCTTGAAAGCAATGTTCTGTTACATTTATATTGTATTCTAAAACTGTACATTGTTCCATTGGATTACTGTATATAATATTTTTCATTTTCCCTTAAGGAGGCCCAATTTATAGACTGTACATGATAATAGCAGGAGTGAGGTGACTTTCTAGCCTGACAAATATGCCATTGCAGATAAATATCAATTTATCCATTTTCTTGTAAAGGACTTTGAGTGTCGATTTTACTAATATGTGAAGTGGCATGTTTTTTATCAGGTTTCCTAGTAATAAGGTGGAACCTTGAGGTGAGATTTTTTTCTCCCTTTACACTCACAATATGCATGAATGATTTAGAGACCAGTTAAATGGACCCAGTTGGCCCTGTGAGGCCGACCCTTTCATTTATTACACTTATCCAAATTTTTGTGCATGCAATTGTTATCTTATGCATTTGGATGTATTTGATGTCGATAATGACAATTTTTGGCTATTGATTGTCTAATTATAAAATTTTGCATAATTTTAGGGTGAAGAACTTGCAGCGGTCATTGATTACACGGAACAGTTCACCCCCGACAGGGACTTCAGTACACAAGAAGAACTTGTTTCCTGGGTCCAAGAGCTTGGCAGAAGGAATGGATTAGTGATCATAATCCAAAACTCAGATATTGGGGGTAATGGTAGGTGAGCCCAGGTCAATTTTTCTTGTGAGAGATATGGGAGGAGTAAATCCACTGCTCAACAATCTACTCCTGCTAAGAAGGGGAAGAGAAGTCAAACTGGCACGAAAAAGTGCGGATGCCCTTTCATCTTAAATGGCAAGAACCCTCAGGATGGTGAGTGGACGTTAAAAGTTGCATGTGACACTTATAACACCTCGCTGCGAAGTTCTTTGAAGGACACTCATACGCCGGAAGGTTGAATAATGATGAAGTAGAAGTAATGGTACAAATGTCAAAGAGTAATGCCCGACCAAAAGACATATTGATGACTTTAAAGGAAAGAACTGCCAGTAATGCATAGACGCTGAAGGCAATATACAATGTCAAAAGAAGCATAAATTGTTGGAATATGGAGGCGAATCTCAGTTGCAACAACTGTAACACAAGTTAGAAGAAGAGAAATACATCAAGTGGCACATGTACCGATGTTGTTCAAGATATATTTTAGGCTCAACCCGTTTCAATGGATCTTCTAAGGTGTTTCCCATATGTGCTTTTGATGGACTGTACATACAAGACGAACAAGTACAAATTTTCATTACTAAAGATTGTTGGTGTCACATCGACGGATATGAAATTTATAGTGGCATTTGTGTATATGCATCTGAAAACAAAGACAATTACATGTCGGCACTACAAAAAGTGAGGGAGTTGTTGGATGGGTAGTTTTTTCCCTAGATAATTGTGACAGACAGAGACTTGGTCTTGATGAATGTTGTTTTATGTGTGTTCCCTGAAACAATAAGTCTTTTATGTACATGGCACATAAACAAGAACGTGTTGGCCAACTCAAAGGGCAAGTTTGCAAAGAGTGAGGACTTTGAAGCTTTTATGAGGAAGTGAAATGAATTGGTGTTTTTCTGATACAGTGGAGGAATACAATGGTCATCCAAAACCGAACAGAGAGATATTGGTCGGCCAGACATGGCCCTCCTATTTCTCGGGTTTTTTTTGCATTTCAACATTCCACACTGCATTGGGTTGCATTCCATGACATTTTTGACATGTTCACAACCCTGCCGGGTTAGTTTGGGCAGTAGGATACCATTTCTTACTCGTTTGCATCATATACGACACTCCACCGCCCAAACGAGGTCCAAATGTTGATAGACATGTTCATAGACCTACAAAGACAACGTTCCGAGGTGAAATATAACAACCAATACATACACAATAGTATCAACATATAGGAAATTTCATTCACAAAATTTTCAAAAACGTATCAAGATACATGATCGTCAAGTTTCTTCGAAATAGTATCAACAAAGAAATTTATTACATGTACTCGCACCCTAAAAAAAAAAACCCAATAAACAGATACTAATGAAGCTATTGTCTTTTTCACTTGCATGAATATGCTCGAACCCCTGACTGACCCGCTTCATTGCTCCTTGGGATTGATGGCCCCTGCTCTTCTTCCATTGTAGAGGAAGGCCTAGCTTCATCCCAGATGTTTAGCCCGGATAGAACACCAACAATTGACTCCATGACGATTTTCGCACTACAAACTGTTACGTCTGATTCAAGTGTGGAGATCCATTGTAATGCGATGTCCAGGGCTTGTTTGCTTCGCTGTTGTATATATCCCAATGCAAATCAACAATTACATGTGAATAACAGATAAATCCAATTCGATATAAAAAAGAAAGAAAGAAATGCAAATTTTATTACCTGGGTGGCATCATCATCAAACATATATCTTTGTTGAGGGTTGGCAGGATCCTGACGTACTGGGTTCTCAATGATCGGGTGAGATATAGATGTAAACCACTCGAGGTAGCTCGGACCGCATCCCACGTATTGCTTAGACGCTCACCACGTGCTCGAGCAGAAAGTACACCAGTATCTCATCTCTCCCATATCTGATCATAGTAATACTTTACTCACTATTGACCCGCTAATGATCCCCGAATTGCTCGTAATGGACAAAGGGGCCATGGAAGAATTGTCTGTACATGGCCTAACTGGCGAAGAACCCTATCAGGATGGTAGGGTTCTACAGTGTCCATGCATTTTATACAACCATAAAAAAAATCAAACTCCAATATTGGTCGAGTCTCTTTCAAATCAAAGTACAGGTCCCAATAAACCTGAACAAATTCAATATAAATAATTACACCAACAACACAATATTACTCAAAGTCATAATATATATAAAAAAAATTGCATTGAATTCCTAAACTTTTTCACTGACCTCTAGAGGGCGTAACATGTCGAGTGTCTTACGCAGTGTTATCACGTGATCCTCAGCTAATCCCATCTCTTTTTTTAGGGGCCCACAGTTGCGTCCGTGGCAGATTATTTTTATATGAAGGGTTGACACGAGGGCGAATTAAAGGAAAATGGTCATACAACCAACCCTATATACAAATTTTGTATTAAAATCATTATCAAAACATCTTGATATCAATTGATATAGAACAAACAATAAGTATAGAATGATTATACTTCAAGCAAGGTGAGATACCACCAATATGACAAATCGAGGCCCTATTCGCACATCCAAGATGACTATACAAATAACCAAGACATGCAGCACCCCATGAGTATGTATGAATCATGTGCACGTGCATGAGAAATTGAAGATAAGCGACGGGGACCCTTGTTGATGTCTTGTCGCAGAACAATGTGAAACCTAGCAGGAATAATAAAAATTCCCTCGTCGTGCACTCCACTGGGAGGTAGGGAACGCCTCCTTGTTTGAGGATACCAAATAGGGCTTTCAATCAGTGCTTAACCACGAATTGCCCTTTTCCTTCTTGAGCTCATTTTTCGCATCACCGAATGAAACTCCCAGCCCTTACACTAGTAATTCGGCTGCATCGTTGTTGTCCATTGTTATGGTTGAGACGGCTTTGCCTGTGACAGGAATGTTGAGAAGTATCGTAACATCGTCAAGGGTAATTGTCATTTCACCAAAAAAAAGGTGAAATGTGTTCATCTCTGGTTGTTATCTCTCTACAAACACAAAAATTAGTGTCTTGTTGGCGTGCATGTACGAGCAACCAATCAAGGGACTCAACCCAGATCCCTCTAGAATTTCTTGAAGTCTTTCTTGCTCGGGGTGGCAATTCAGATCCCACTCACCCACCTGTGCTCCATGATTTATACACCTAAGTAGGGGTCGATGTTGTAAACAAAAAAGAAAACCAAAACAAATATGAATGGTCAATATTAACAAGAAATAATCGTCAACAACAAATTTACTATACACTAGGGATGAATACTTATGTCGCCAACCCATATTTTTGCAGTAATATGATTCTTGAAACTAGTAAGAACAGAAGGATCGGTAGGGCTTCCCAGAATTGAGACATGGGCACTAGCATCTTCTTCAGTGCACTGGCTGTCCTAGCTAGTGTGTTGCGTGGTTGTCTCATCTACTTCTTCCTTTTCTTGTTGTACTTCTATTGCAACATTGGCAATGGCTACTAAAATGATTTTCGTATGCCGACGTCTTCTTCTCTCAGATGCAGTAGGTCGAGTGCGCGACCCACTTTGCCCAATAGAAGTGGTATTGCGCGTCCTCGACATATCTGTACACAAACCAACGGTTAATTAGTATTTTAAAAAAAAAGTAAATACAAAAAAAATTAACATTAGGGCCGACCACTGAGAGTCGACTTGTACACATTAGGGTCGGTCACCATTGATGAGCTTCGTTCTTGTTTATTTTCCACACAAAACACATTTAAATACACACAAAAATACTCAATTTTATGAATAACGGGGCATAGAAACCAAAAAAAAAAAACCTTTAAAACATGCATTTCTTACTGATTTGAAGGATCGAAGGTTGCAAAATCTTCAAAGACAACAAGTGGCAATTCGCTCCAAATAGGATCCAAACGATGCTTACCTAGCTCCAATATTCTTCCAACTAAGATCAGAAGATGGAAATGGTGGGTTTTGAAGTTAGAGGCTAGGGTTTTGGAAGAATTTTGGATAAGAAGAAATGATGGAGAAGAAGATGAAAAAAGAAGGGTTTTGGAGGAATTTTAGTGTTGGTGAGGTACGTTGAGAGAAGGGTAGATTAAGGATTATGGGTTTTTTGGCTGGGGTGAGAAGAGGGTATGTAGGTTAGGGTGGGGTTCTGCCAATGAGTAGGGTGTAGATAGTTTATAACTAGGGTCCATTTAGCTGCTCTCATGATTTATTACACTCCAATTAAAATGATTAACAATAAGTTAATTATTTGAATAAGTTAGAACAGTTGAGGATACCTGCTTCTTTATTTTTCTCTTAATTCCCAAGTTGTGTATTCAACACCATGTTATTGCTGATAAGAGAAGTAACCACAGTAGTTGTTCTAACACCCCGAGTTAGTTAACTGTTGCTTCAGACCGTTGCAGATCCATTTCATCCAATATTCTTTCTCCAGCTTTACAGTTTGTTTTAGATCCAGATCACCGAATGGATGAACACCACGTGTACATTTTCTGTTTTTGCTTCAGCTCTATAAATTAAGAGCTCCTGTAATTGTAATGATGCGAGACTTATAATATTAAAACAGAGAAAACCTTTCTCTAAAATCTCTCTCTTTTTCTGTTCTTCATCTTCTTCTCCATTTTCTTTATAAAGTCTTTTATGGTATTAGAGCCAGCGATCTGAGCTCTCTTCAATCCAAATGGAAGCTTCCAATCAATCTTCTGGTTCAACCTCCGCTATCCCCAATGCTGCTACTGCTACTATTGCCAAGTTACCTAGTCTCAGCCAACCCTTAACCATCAAACTCGATAGAAGCAATTACTTACTGTGGAAAAACCAGTTGCTGAATGTTATCATTGCCAATGGTCTAGAAGATTATATAGATGGTTCAAAACCTTGCCCACCCAAATTCCTTGATCTGCTGCAACAACTTCCCAATCCCCTTCGCAATACCTAGTAGCGTTTCAACAGGTTGATCATGAGCTGGATCTATGCATCCCTTACCGAGTCCATGTTGAGTCAAATTGTAGCGTATAATACTGCTTCTGATATTTAGAGCACGCTGGCCAGGACGTATGAAGTTGCTTCGCAATCTCGTCTCCTAGAGCTCCGACTGGAGATCCAATCCATCAAGAAAGATGACCTTACTGCAGATGAGTATTTACTCAAACTTAAAACAATTATTGATCAACTTATCTCCATTAGAGAACCAGTATCAGATCGTGATCAACTTATCTATTTCTATCAAGGACTTGGGCCGGAATACATTCCTCTCGTTACTTTTCTTAACTCTCGTTCTGTGCTTCCTAATTTAGAGGCTCACAGCCTTTTGCTGAGCTATGATTTACGGCTTCAACGCCAAAACTCTGTTGATCGGATTAATATCCCTCATGCGAATGTTTCCTATACTAATAACAAGAAGAAAGACAATCAATCTTTCTCTCCCAATCAGCTATTTCAGCAGCAGCCAAGTTTCTCTTCTCAGTACAATATGCGACCATCTTCTCTCCCTCCGAGATCTTTCTCTCCTGGTATTCTTGGCCGTCCTCAGGGGCCAATGTATAATGGAACTTAGTGACCTCCCAAGAACAAGCCATAGTGCCAGATCTGTGGCAAGAAGGGGCATATTGTTGTGGTGTGTTTTCATAAAATGGATCCTGCTTATCAAGTTCAACAACTTCGACCTTCTTTCCGTCCTCAATAGCCAAGAGCTCCCACCCTTACTGCACTGCTTAGTTATGCTCAAGCTACACCTACTTCAGTCACAAATCAAGCTTGATTCATGGACTCGGGTGCCACTTATCATCTCACACCAGACTTCAATGCTCTCCAACAACCGATGCAATTTACTGGTAAAGATCAGGTGATGGTTGGGAATGGTATGTCTCTCCTTATCTCTAACATTGGTTATGTTTCCCTTAATACCTCTCACCATCCTCTTATCCTCAACAATGTTTTACATGCCCCTGCCATTACTAAATAGTTGGTTAGTGTTGCAAAACTTTGTGCTGACAATAATGTTGTTGTCGAATTTCACCCGACCTATTTTCTTGTGAAGGATCCATGCACGAGGCACACTCTTCTTTAGGGACCACTTGATCATGGGCTGTACAAATTCCTGTCGTTTTCCAGTTCAGTGTCATCTTCTTCCATCATGTCTTCTCAAGTATCTGTTGCGGCTCTTGCTTCTTCTCTGTTTCAACATTCTTCTTTTTGGCATAATCGATTGGGTCACCTTTCTTAGTGTTTGCAATGTTATTTCTAGTACTTGTAATTTGCCTTTCTTTTTAGTTTCGAATATGTCTGTGTGTAATTCCTGTCGCTTGGCCAAAAGCTGTAAGCTACCGTTTGTTTCTTCTTCTTCTTGGACAATAAAACCATTTGATTTGGTTCATTCCAATCTTTGGAGACCTTCCTCGATTATCACTGTAATGGGTGCTCGGTACTTCATGTTATTCATAGATGATTTCTCGCATTTTACATGGCTCTATTTACTTCGGACTAAAGATGAGGCTCTTAAATATTTTTTACAATTTAAATCCATGGTTGAGAATCAATTTAATACTACCATCAAATCCTTACAAAGTGACTGGGGTGGAGAATATCAATTTTATCTCATGTTCTTTCCTCATGTGGCATCTTACATTGGATCTTTTGGCCATACACCCCACAAGAAAATGGGAGAGTTGAAAGAAAGAACAGGCACATAGTAGAAATGGGTCTTATACTATTGGCCCATAGCAATCTCCCTCTTGGTTTTTGGTCCTATGCATTCTCCACAAGCGTTATCTCATTAATAAGTTGCCAACACTAGTGCTGTCCAATTTCTCCCCGTTCAACTTGTTGTATCATAAACCTCCTAGTTTTCCTAGGGTACAACACTTCACACAAGGGCTATCTTTGTTATCACACTGAGTCAAGTAGACTTTATACTTCACGCCATGTCGTGTTCAATGAAAATTTGTTCCCTTTCAAACCAACTTCTCCATCCTTATCCAAATGTGTCAGTTCACTACCTGTCTTAACAACCCCTAATATGCATCAACCACCACCTACCTCTGTACCCGTATCACCCTGCCTCACTTCATTTACTGATCAGTCACCCTCTCCCATGGCATCATCCCCTGCTAAGGCTACTACTTCATCACCACTATCACCGTGCCTACTTCATTGAACACACATCCAATGGTGACAAAAGCGAATGATGGGCCCTACTAGCAGAGGAATGTTCTGATTTTGTTGAACCAACCAAAGCTAAGCAGGCACTTCGTTCTCAAGCTTGGACAGCAGCTATGGCTGCTGAATTTGATGCCTTGAGCTGTAACAATATTTGGCAACTGATGTCATTACCTCCCGACAAGTCTTTGGTTGGATGCAAGTGGGTATACAAGCTGAAATTTAATTAAGATGGTTTTTTACAGTGTCATAAAGCGCACTTAGTTGCCAAGGGCTTCTATTAACAATATGGTTTGGATTATTTTGAAACCTTCAGCCCTGTTGTTAAACCACCAACCATTCGAATTGTACTAACTCTTGTTTTATATTATGGGTGGCCTATCAAGCAACTTGATGTTCACAACGCCTTCCTCAATGGTGATCTTCATGAGGAAGTATATACGAGTCAACCACCTGGGTTTATTGTGTCCTCGAAGCCTCCTCTAGTGTGCAAGCTCAACAAGGCCATCTATGGATTAAAGCAGTCGCCACGGGCATGGTTTACAAAACTCAGCTCTTTTATACTTCAATTTGGTTTTGCAGCCTCCCGTGCAGACTCATATATGTTTATTTTTTGCCGCAATTCCACCATGATGATTCTATTAGTCTATGTGGATGATATAATAGTGACCGGTTCTAATGTGCAGCAGATTACCTCTCTTATCTCATCCCTTAATTCTCAGTATGCCTTAAAGGATCTTGGTTCACTCAATTATTTCCTTGGTGTGGCTGTTACATCTTCGCCAAATATGTTGCACCTCAATCAATCCAAATATATCATGGATCTTCTACGCCATGGACAAATGAGTGATTTTAAACCTCTATCTACTCCAATGGCCTCTGGTGTTACTTTGTCTCGTTATGAGGGGACTCTTCTTACTGATCCTACTTCATACCGGAGCATTGTAGGGGACTTGCAATACTGCACGATCACAAGATCAAACATCAGCTATGCTGTCAATCGTGTATGCCAATTCATGCCTGCTCCCACCTCGGTTCATTGTCAAGCTGTGAAGCGTATCCAACGCTATCTACAGTCGACAACTTCTTACAACCTCTTTCTCACTAAGCCACCTGATCTTAATCTCATTTGTTACACTGACGCCGATTGGGCAAGTTGTCTAGATGATCGACGCAAAATGAGTGGGTATTGCACCTTCCTTGGCACTTATCTAGTCTCTTGGTCCTAGGCAAAACAACGAGTTGTTTCGTGCTTCAGCGCCGAGTCTAAATATCGTGGTCTTGCAAATGCCGCTACAAAAATCTCTTGGGTTGAGTCCTTGCTTCGTGAGCTACATATATTGTCATTTTCTCCCCCGATCTTATTATATGATACTATGAGCGCTATTCATCTAGCTCCGAACCCTGTTATGCATGCTCGAACTAAGCCTGTAGAGATAGATTACCATTTTGTTCAAGAGAGAGTTGTGAAGGGCTCCTTAAAGATTCATTACACTCCTTTCAAAGATCAAGTGGCTGACACTCTAACCAAGGCTCTACCATCTGCTTGGTTCAATATGCTTTGTAGCAAGCTCACCGTAGTAGTCCCCACTCCGATGAGCTTGAGGGGGGCTGATAAGAGAAGTAACCACAGTAGTTGTTCTAACACTCCGGGTTAGTTAATTGTTGCTACAAACCGTTGCAGAACCATTTCATCCAATACTCTTTTCTCCAGCTGTAAAGTTTGTTTCAGATCCAGATCACCCAATGGATGAACACCACATGTACATTTTTTGTTTTTGCTTCAACTCTATAAATTAAGGGCTCTTGTAATTGTAATGATGTGAGACTTGTAATATTAAAACAGAGAAAACCTTTCTCTGAAATCTCTCTCTCTCTTTCTGTTCTTCATCTTCTTTTCCATTTTCTTTATAAAGTCTTTTAATTGCCACGATACTTGCACTAATGAGAGACGTTTGCCTTGTGTATCCCAAACCAATCAAAAGCCAAGCTCATGCCTAATCTTCCTCCCACAAAAGATCTAAGATATAAGCATTGATATCATCTATAACAACTTGTACTCGAATCCCACTATTTCAGAAAATTATAATGTGAGCCTTTTAAGTCATGGAAGTCCAATATGCCAAGCTAGATGGGAGAAGTGTATGGTTAAAAATCTGGCAAATTCTACTTATATTTGACAATAAATTTTGTTTTTCTACAACTTTTAGGTACATGTCACAAAAAATCAACTAGCAATATATATATATACACCGCATGCAACATAAAAATGGATAGATGTGAGTTTCTATCCCAAACCATTTCACCTACCTATGACCATGATAATAAAAAGTAAGTTGGTGTTCTTAATTGCAAATATTCAACTTTATACAAAATGGTTCAAAATGCTTCATTTACCCGTTCATATACACATGCACCAAAATGATCTATCATATAATATACCAAAAGAATTCTACCCACAATTTGGATAAAAGACGTCCATCTAGGGATCACTAGTGCCCTCCGCACCATCCCAGCAATAACTTGAAAATCATAAGAGTATGAGCTCCTACTGTCCTACATGCCCAGTGAATGCATAAAGAGTATAAGCTTCATTTACGACATGCCCCGTGAATACAAACTGCAGCCCCGACCCTTCTGGACCCAGAAGAGGGGTTACCACTTACTAAGTGCCTTTTAGGTACTCATCAGTAACACATTCACCTGCTTTGTTTGGTCTAGCCGACTTATTGATAAGTTCCACTTGGTTCTCAGGTAAGCTTGTCTAGCTGGCCTACATATCAAATTCAAAAAGGAAAATAATAGAAAGATATAAATCAAAAGCAATGTTTTCTTTAAACTGTCTATTCTACTTTTTCCCACATCATTGGAAGGTGGTGGGCATTAGATGCATGATAGCACTAGTGATTTTGGTGAATTGCATTCACACCTAAGGTTCAATGCCTCGCTTTTCAGGTTGTACGTTGAGTTTGGCAAGAACCCCTGCCACCTTCAAACTCTTTTGAAATGCATGGGAAGCTCAGATTGGTTGTGATATGCTCTCAAGACAGCTTTGTCTGCCCATCGATTTGAGGATAATTAGTCGTAGCTAATTCGCTGTGTACCCTGAAACGTGTAAACACCATTATAATAGCTAACTAAGTAAGAAAACCATGATTAAAGGCATAACTTATAACTTAGAATTTAGAAATATAAATAATGCATTGATAATATAGCATATGTGCAATGCATGAAATATGTGACTCCATATATGGCCACATAACCAGAGACTACTTCCACACTACTGGTACGCCCCTTAATTTCTTTTTTGAGAAGAAACTCTAAATACTTTATTAATAACATAAGATTCACTACTGGTACACCCCTTAGACATGAGGAGATACAAGTTTCCTAGCCTGGCCAAGAAAGTCATTCACCCTACAAAATAGGGCTTAGCCTCTTCATATGTCCTGATTTTTCCAAACCACGATTAGCCAATTTTTGGATGTCCCTGTTAGCTCCTCGCATGTACAACTGAACATGTTAAGGTCTGCAGTAGTACTTTGGATCCAACACTAACTCCCATGAACAAGTCCCTTTGTATAAAAGCTAATCCTGTAGTCCATGTGCTACTCAAAAGGTTTTACCTAAGTGCATACCCTATACAACCAAGGGTTAACTAGAATCACCTCTAGTATGTTCGAGCGCCACTAGTTACTTTGGTTTTTAAGGTGTCCCCATGCCACCAGATAATCCATGAGTCCTTGTTAGCGACTCCAGAAACTAAAGTGTTACTCACCCGTAACAATATATTCAGCTTTAGAGTTCACTGCCTGAATTTTTCTATTCCCCTTCTCAACTCATAGGCCTAGCCATGTTACAATTGAATCAGAAAGGAAGTTATGAATAACACCAAACCATTGCCCTCACCATCTGTCCATTAACTTTTACATAAATGAAAATTAGCTCAATATCTAATCAACTGTCTTGTCAATGGAATTCAAAACTGGAAGTGGATTAACCATCGAAGTGGTGTCTTTAAGTTATAACTGGCACTTTGTCTTCTTCAGCAATCAAGGCATTGAGTTTCTCTCTCTTAAGTCATTGTTTATGATGTATAATGTATTTTTGAATATTTTTTATGTTTTTTATTTTAGCTTTTTTTCAGAGAAGTTCTTATTTTGATATATTTAATTTTTAGTGGTAGTTCTAGATAGTTTTTTAAAATTCGTTTTTTTTATTTAAGTGTATTAAAAAGTGTTTTAGAAGTGTCTAAATAGAGTTCTAATAGGATTAGGAAGTTATTATGTTATAGATAGGTTAGAAAACTTATTTTTAGGTGTTTTAGATAGTTTAGAAGTTGTTTTAGGGAAGTTATCTATATAAGGAGCTCCAATTACGAAACTTAGGGGAGGAAGATCAATTAATTCTCTTTTTTGAGAATTCTATTCAAAAGAATTTATTTTGGTTTATTTTTTAGCATTTTCATTCTTGCTTCAGCGACGAATCTACATCAAAATTGGTATCAGAGTCAGGTTAATCTTGTTTTTTTCGACAATGGCGTCGATGAAGAGAGGAAGATTCGCAGTCAATCCTCGGGTCAATCGACTTGAAGAATTTATCACCAATAATGTCAAAATCGTGAATCAACTGTTGAAAGTTGTTTTACGTTTGACGTTGTCCCAGCTACAACTTCAAGAGTTGGACGTTGTCTAAAACAGGGAGAAAGTTGCAGATTCTCACGACAATCCTACAGTTTCACTCCACAATTCGGAGCAGGGATCCGAATCCGATCGATCTCATGCGATTAATCTAGATCGTAGGAATCACTGCCATCGTCAGCACTTGCCAACATCACAACCTCGCTATGAGGTTTGTTTCACACCAACTGATAGAAATGAATGTCATAATCAAGAAAATCCTTTTGATAATCCATCCATATTTGATGAATATGGTGATGAATCTGAGGAATAGATCGTTGTTGGTGACCAGGGAATGTTGTTCGTAGATCGACAATTATCCTTGGCTCCAAAAGTTGAGGAGGTTGATGCGTGGATCGGAAAAGAACTTGAGAACTCGTTTGGTAATCAAAAGAGTTTTCATGGTGATCTCCAATTTGATGAACTAACGGATTGGCTATTTATAGTTGAGGAAATATTCAATTCCAACAAAGTTCCAAATCAGAAGACGGTTCCACTTGTGGTCACTAGATTCAAGTCTGGGACAACTTCTTTCATGGTACAATTACGTGGTCATTTGCTTTGGATGTTAATGTTTTAAGTTCTTCCATGAACCACAAACTCCCATCCCGTGAGATTCAACAATTTAAGATCAATATAAATTTATCATTAAGGATATTCTCATGGAGATTATCATTGGTTAATGATGGATTTATACTCAACTCGAGTTCAGCTGAGTTAAATTTAGTATAAATTCATCATTAACCAATGACAATTTCCATGAGCATATCATCATATATACAATGTGATAAAACAGTTTTCAAGCACAAAACTAACAATAACCTTGGCTCATGGCATGGTCAATGCCATCCACCTCCTATGCTTGCACCAACGCATTTTGAAAACATGCCATAAATAGTCAACCATTTCATTTCTAATGAATATTTACAAATACATATGCGTGAGCCATGAATTTTTGAAGCACATCGCTCAATTTACCCATAATTCATGCAACATGAATTCAAAAGCATGTATGCCATGCTTGAATTCTTTATTTTAAACCAACATGAGAATGATTCTCAAGTAAGCTCTCAAATAACATGTTCAAAGGAAATATAATTGTCAATAAGCAATCAAAATATAATCAAGATTTTCGTAGTCAAAAGTAATTAAAACCATCAATATAAAACCCATTATGAAAATAAAAGGGTCAGCTATCCAATTTTCCACCCACAAACTTGGCGATTTCACTATTCGAGCTCCCAATTGTAATCTTTCATGCTAGGACTTTCAAAGGCCCTCTTGATTCACTCACATGCAAGATCCACCTTTTTTTTTTTTAAAGAAAATACAATGTTAGTAGTTAGTTGTATAACCGACTCCATTACTAGACTGCATTCTCGGGGAGGTATCAGGTCCCTTCCTAACCCATTAAACCCCCTCACCCCCTAAGGTGAGGCAGTGGTAAGAGTTGAACCTAGAACCTTTGGGTTCCAAAGCCACCTCTTTACCAACTGCACCAACTCCATATTGGCACACACAAGATCCACTTTAAGATTGATGACTGTACATGGTTCAAATGCCAAATTAAAGAAGGGTGTAAATATTAAGAGTTTTACAAATACCAACTCACTCATAGTAAGCCCTTCATTTTCCAGTTATTCAGCTCTAGGCAATTTCTACAACTCATTCAAGCATTTCATCAAACACTTTCCAAGCTATTATAGCTAACTACTATTTAGTATGTGTTTAGTTAAGAAAATAACCAATAAGACATTTAAATCACAACCCATTTCAATACGTCTTTATCTCACATGGCTTTGATTAAAGCAAGTGTGATCTTCCAATAAAACACACGCGACTAGATTAAGGAATTGACCTAATGGAAACTTATACCTTACAAGTGTAATGTCAAATAATTGGTGTAATTTCTCCATGCATTTTACAAATAATGCAGGGGCTTTCATGCGCCGGGTTGCTCTTTTTTTATTTTTTATTTTACAAATAAGTCTTGTGTACCCCATCAAGGTAAGGTATTAGACATAGGGGCTTCGGAAACCAGTAGTTCATGCAACTAAGGAGACATCTTTTATTAAACTTAAAAGGTAATAAATCCCCTCTAAGATTTTGAAAGGTGTTTTACCTTTTAGCTATTTTATGAAGCAAATACAATATACTTCATCAAGAAATTAAATGCAAGATATGGAATGTGGAAATAAAAAGACGCTGAATGAGGCATAAACCTCATTTTTTCCTTAAAAATGCCAAAACAAATCTAAAAAATACAAAGAAAATGTGAATATCAATAACACATGAAAAGCTTTAGAACTATTACTAGGAATTGTCTTTTTATGTAGGCTACCATGTTTTCCAATGACATTCACAAACCTAATATGTCAATTTATCAGTTGTCCTAAACAGTACCAAAACCTTGAACAAACACATACTATAAGTCTTTTTTTTTTTTTTTTTTTTGAGGTCAATGGGTATCAAGGACTTACATCCCCCCTAATCGCTCTGGAGCACATACTATAAGTCTAGGTGCCAAATATTTCATCATTACCTACTAAACAATACAAAAGTAGAAACTTAATGGGTAAAATTGTAAAATAGAAAGTTTTGAAGCCATTAGTTCAAACTTCAAATTCGGAAAGTCAAAATCTTATATCTAAAGCTCCATCAAATCATAAAAGCTTAAATATTACATTCCTAAAATAATAAACATACAATAAAATAATACATTCCTAAGCAACTTTTCAAGATCAAAGATAACAAAACCAACTAAAGAATTTCAAAACCTCAAACCTCAAAATAAAAGAAAAATAGGAAAAGCATCAAAAGAAATGTGAGTATAAAATATAGTTTGACTTTTTTGTATTTGATGATCTAACTCAACTCAACTAAGACTTTTCTCAACTACATGGGGTTGGCTACAGGAATCTACTTCCTCCACTCCACTCAATCAAAGGCTAAGTTCAAAATTACAAGAAATTAAACCTTTCTTAATTATCTTTGTCCATGTTATTTTAGGTCTACCTCTACCTCTATTGTTAATTTTTGTATTTGATGACGTTCCTCAAAAATAAAAATAAAATAAAATAAAATAAAATAAAATTTGTAAAAATGAACAAGGATTGAAAATGAACAGTAACGAGAAAGTAATTGCAATGTTCCTTCAACGAGAAAAAGTAAGGTTCAAAACCTAGATCTTGAGTTCTACCAAATGAGAGAAAACAACACCTTAAGCACCACAAGAGCTTGATATTTTTGTCCAAATAGTATAGTAATAGGGATAATTAAAAAGGAAAAAGAAAAAGAAAAAGAAAACAAAGTTTCAAGAATCGGGCTGCCATGGTTTCTGGCAAAAGATAAGCCTTATGCCACACCACATCTCAAGATTGTGAGACAAGCCTCAAGGTGGTTTCAATGCACCTCGGCCTTGAAGTGTCCCTCGAGGCATGCACAATGACCAATATTTAGAATAATGAATAAGATATGAAGTTTATGCATGACTCTTTGCACGCACACCTTTGTGGAACAAAGACATCCATGTTCAACATGATTAGTGGTAGACTCAAATGTGGTTCACACCAATAGATACAAAAGGAGCTTTATAATGTCAAATTTGCTTTTCTATCATAACATGAATTAGAAAGCAAAGAAACAATCCTATGGATTATAAGCTTATCAAGTTTTAGAAGAGAAAAAAAAAATACTTTGGAACAATACTAAAATCTACAAAACAATATATTCAATTATTCATATAAATAACCCAAAATTAGATACTAATAACAGCAAATTCAATATGCATTAATTGTACCTGTTTGTTGGTTCAAACATCTTGGACCAATCATGAGTTCCATGCAGCAGGTCATCACGACCTAAGGTCTACCATAAAAAGTTTCCTTAATATTTGAACACATTATACCTCCAGGTTGAGTCTCCCTTGCAAATAGTTTTTCATCACAAACTCAAGAGCCTTCCCTGCCATAGGGAATCTTTTCAACTTGCCTCTTAACTTTGCTTGGTACACTGTATGAAAAGAAACAATAGGTTCATCAAAGCAATATAGTTGTATCCAATAACCAATATTGGGAACAAATAACATGATATCCAAGATGCAGGTGATATACCTGTTTAAAGTGTCAAATATCTTAGACCAACCATGAGTTCAATCCACAACCTATAAAGTACCATCAATGTTCACTTTTCAAATTATTATATCCCCAAGTGGAATCTCCCTTGCCAAATAATTGCTCATCACAAACTCAAGAGCCTGTATAGCCAAAGGAAATCTTTTCAACCTGCCTTTTGATTTTGCTTGATTTAAAATATGAAAAGAAAAAACATCAAGTTCGCACCCATTTACAATCATGGCTTCAAGTAGCAGGAATACTTCTCTCAACTTTCCTCTCCTAAGCATGGCCTCCAAAATGATATTATATATAACTGAACCTGGGGCAAGTCCATTGTCCAACATTTCATCATGTAAATGGAGGGCAGCAGATATCTTTCCCTCCTTGCAAAGGCCATAAATGAAGGACCCAAATGTTACAAGATCCATCTTCAATCCCCTGCGGCACATATCTGTTAACAGTAGCTCCAGCAAGAAACTATTCTTCGCTTTTATGGAAGCATGTATGAGAATATTGAAAGTAGTCGTATCAGGGGAAAATCTTGTGCTTGTGAGATCTTGAAAAATCTGATATGCAGTTCCAAGTAACCCTTTCTTTGAGAGGCCGTCCAGAAGCACGTTGAAGCTAATTATGTTTGGATAGGGTCCATAGCAATTCATTGATTCCAAGAGCTTAAAACATTCAGATAACTTCCCAACTGCACAGAAATACTGGATCAAACAAGTTGAACCAACCACATTGAGCTTGACACCTTCAAATTCCATTCGATACAAGACCCTTCTGATCATTGACGAATCTCCAAGCTCACATGCTGTGGACAGGATTGTATTGAAGGAAACCAAGTCAGGACCTCCTCCAGCCCATTCAAAGCGATCAAAGAGTTCTAATGCTTTGTCTGTATTTTTCTCCCTGCAGAAACCTTTCAAGATTGTGTTATATGTCACATTATCCGGTTTGAAACCATTTTCCATCATTCTCACCACCAGTTCATATGCTTCTATTGATTTATTTTTGCAACACAAACAATGGAAGTAGACATTATATGTTGGAACATCCGCAATGGAGCCACTGAAAATAATACCAAGCAAGAGATCACTTGCAATATTGATTTTACCTGCTTTTAATAAGCCTCCAGCCAAAGCAGTATAAGTGAAGGGATCAGGAAAGAACCCCTTCTGATCAATAACTCGAATAAGCTCAAAAGCTTCTACAATTCTGCATTGGCGACAAAGAGTGCGAAGAAGTACATTATAAGTGATCAGATCTGCATCACATCCTTCTCTTTCCATTATACCTAAGACATCCAAGGCGTCGTCAATCTTCCCATCGGCACAAAGAAATTTAATAATAGTAGTATAAGTGATGACATTAGGCTTGCATCCATCAATCTGCATCTCATGCAAAACGTGAAAAGCTTCTTCCCACAACCTTTCCTTGCTTAACCCATGAACTAAAGCCGTATATGAACACTGATTACAAATAACTCCCTTCTTCTTAAGAGAACATAAAAGGGCCAAAGCAATATAACTCTGATCAGACTTGCACAATGCCCAAAGAATCGGATTATAGCTATATATATTAGGAAAGAATCCCCTATCAGAAAGTGTGGATAACACAAAAAATGCACCATGAACATTTTTGGCTTTACAAAGTTTAGAGATCAAAGTAATTGACGCGGATTCCCTAGGAATATAATCCAATTTCAACATCAACTCCAATATGTACAAAGAATCCACCAAACCCCCACAATTCAAAGACCTTTTCAACAACTCCGATAAAAACGCAAACGAAGGAACAAAACCGCTACTATACATCTCTTCTACTAAACAAAACGCATCTTTCAAAGCCCCCAACGAAACCAATCCATTCAAAAGAGTATTGTAAGTCGAGGCATTTGGTGACGGACCCAACCCTTTCATCCCAACGTATACAGAAACCAAATCTTCTATCGAAACGCGTTTCGACTTCAAATAATAGTACATTAAAGCATTATAATCATACACAGTCGGCTTTCCAGATACATTTCTCATGAGATTTAGCGTGTTCAAAGCCTCTCCGAGGAAACCACAGATTGCGAAATCCTGCATTTTCTGCTGCAATGCGGCGTAATACGAATTGGGGTTTACACATGGATTTTGAATGCTATTTTCTTGGCTGGTAAAACTTTCTTCGGAGGTTTGGAGACTACACAACGCGGAAAAGTTGGAAACTTGATGTAAAAATCCGATTTTTCTACCAATTTTAGTGGAGTTTTGCGTTGCATATATTGAAGAAGAAAAGCGCATGTTGATTGATTGATTGATTCACAAAAAAGACTTACTTTGAGGATAGAGAGAGCTGCTCCGACCTGAAGATACGAAGCAGAGATTGAGCTTCTTCTTCTTCTGCTACGTTTCTTACTTCGAGGAAAACCCTAGAATCCGCCTGCTTCTTTGAAGTTTGAAGATCGAAGGTCATGGTTTATTGTGTTACAGGAAGATGGAGAAGAAGAAGGGGTGCGAGTTCGCTTCTCTTCTGTTGTTATATTTCACTTCGTTGACACTCGACACGAAAAGGAAAACGGAAATGTAGGAGGGAAAGTATCGATGATGAGCTCGCTCAAATCCAGGAAGAGGCCTCGAATTTGAAACTTTGGAGTCTCGGCTACTGAGAGTTCAAGACGCCTGCACTATTTTTATCTCCCATCCCTCCCATTGCATAAAAAAAAAATAATAATAATAATAACAATATTATGTTAATTTGAGATTTTAAATGGGAGATAACAAAAATAAAGTATACAATTTTTTTTTCCAAAAAAGGATTGTTGGTTTGGTTTGGGTTTTTATTGATTTAATTTAAATTGTACAGATATAAAATAATAGGTAAAAAATGTTGAATTAAGTTTTTTTTTAAATTAAAAATAGTTATTATATTTATTTGAACAAAATTCATATAGAAGGTGACAAAATAAAATATAAGGTTAAATATTTGTCAAATTTTTTTTTTTTTGTTGTAAAATGGTTATTCTCTTTCAGTTAAAAAATTAAGGAAGCAACTAAATATACTACAAATATTACTTTTCATATCACATTTTATTTTGCTACCCCACCCAATTGTTACCCTCTTTTTTTACCCCAAAAAATTTTTCAAAACTTTCCAAACTAACCTCATTTAAAAAAAAAAAATCTCCCTTTCCCTCTTCGTTTCCTCTTCTCCAACGAACCATAAACTTCATTATCGATCTTCTTCCCTCGATCTACTCCCTCAGTTCTTCTTCTTCTTTGATACTCGATCCATAAACGTTTCTTCTTCATCGACGCCATCGTTCCCATATTTCTCGTCAAAAAACAAACCCTAACTCGAAGTACCTTCAAATCGAGCTTAGCAATCTTTGATAAATTTTTTACAATTTTTTTGTGTATATTTTGGTTTTTAAATGAAAAAAATGGTCATCGGTTCGGGCATTAGGTTTAGTTGGACCTAATGCGTAGGTTCGGTTAGACAATATTGAACCTTATACATAGGTGAAGTTCTATCCCACCGAACACATGTATGAGGTTCGGTCTGATCCGACCGAACCTCATATTTTCGGTTATTTTTAAGGATATTTGTGTAGTAATTATACATTCACGACCCTTGAATCAACATGAGCTCATTTCGTCATACCTTCCACCTCATTTGAGCGTCAATGTATCATTTTCCATCGATAGAAAACAATACAAGGGTTAACGGTGCGTCGACATACAAATTGTATCAAAAACCACAAAAAACACTAACAAACAAGTTAGACCACCACCATAACTTACTAGAGGGGTCATTCCCTCAAAAAAACCCGAAAATATTTCGACCGAACTTAATGCATAGGTTTGGTCAAACACAACCAAACCTGTTGTCATAGGTTCGGGCACGCAGGCCCAAACTGATGACGATTTTTTTTATTTAAAACGCAGAATACACAAAAAAAAAATCGCAAAAAACTCATCAAAGATTGTTAAACTTTGTCCCAACTTGAATCATCCACCATTGTGCTTTCAAATGATGTGAAGATCGAATGTTTTGATTGCTTGGAGGTTTCTACACACTTTAGGAAACTACTAAAAAATACCTCAAAAATGGCTATAAAATCTTATAAAGAGTGTTTAGGGGAAAAAGGGTATGAAGATAGCAATATAAACATTAGAATGGAAGAATAATTTAGGGTTTATAAGATGAAAATAAAGGGTTTAGGGTTTGTGGGATGAAGATAAATAGTGTAGGGGTTTATGATGAGGTAAATTTAGTAAAAATAGGATTAGGTGGAAATAAAATTAATTTGAGGATAGTTTAGACAAATCATACAAGAGTATTTTAGAAAAAAAGAATTGAGATGCGGTAGGAACATTAAAACTTGTGGTATATTTAGTTGCAAAACAAAGAATAAAAATTAAAGTAATAGAAAAATGATCTATTGATTTAAGTTTTTATTTTTAATTTAAAAAATATAAGCTCTATTTTGTTTTAATAAAATTCAGGCCTTTAAGGTTTATAAAATAAATCATAAAATAATAAAGTTTGAGGACAAAAAACTTTTGAGAATAAACGTAATTTGCAGAGACTCTTTAATTTGAATTTATGAAAAAGAAACAATTCCACCGAGTTCTATACATTCTTGTCACTTTGCCACACAGACAAAGCTGAGCCTGATTTTCAATTTCACATACGTATGTATGTGGTGAATTCACTCCACAAATACAACCAAACAATTGCATTAAGTCTTTACCACACCAAGACAAAGACTCAAAACCAGCATGCCTTTTCCCCTATGTAGACTCCTCTGTTCCATTACAACTTCTTCTCCTACACAAAAATATCCATGAAATATTCTACCATGAATCTGATCAAAACACTTAAGCTTTCCAGTAATGGCGAATTGTTGGGAGAAGGGCTGTTCCTTGCAGCGGTTGTGTTCATGGTGGCTTGGTACGCGATTATGACCAAGAAGTTATTATATAGAAGACTGCCACCGTTGCCCCCAGGTCCCCGTGGCTTGCCATTGCTGGGAGCCTCCCATTTCTCGAAAAGGACTTGCATGTATACTTCGCCAAATTATCGAGAACCTATGGTCCAATTCTGAAGGTTTGGATGGGTCAGAAGCTATATGTTGTGGTTTCATCACCAGCACTTGCAAAGGAGATTCTAAAAGACCATGACACCACTTTCGCCAACCGCGATGTTACAGTCACGGCCTTTGCCTCGCCTCATGGCGGCATAGATATTGCTTGGTCACCTTACTGCCCATATTGACGCATGATCCATGTGATCTGCATGAAGGAGTTGCTAAGTACTAATAGTCTTAATGCTTTGCAAGCCCTACGTAGAAGAGACGTCCGAAGAACGGTTAAAGAAATTTATAAAAACTTGGGTACTTCAATTAACATAGCTAACCAAGCATTTTGCACTACTCTTAATATTATGATGAGCATGTTGTGGGGTAGTACACTTAACAGTGAAGAAAGAAGCACACTTGGTGGTAAATTCCAAGTGGTTGGAGGAAAAATAACATAGATTTTAGCTCAACCGAATATTTTGGATTTCTTTCCGGTTCTAGGCTTGTTTGATATACAAGGACTAGAACGAGAAACGAAGAAGCTTGTGTCATGGATGGATAATATATTTGATAATGCCATTGATATACACATGAAGATGGATAAAGAGAAAGGAGAGGGAAAGGAAAAGAATGAATGCAAGGATTTTCTACAGTTGCTTCTTCAGCTTAAGGAAGAAGGAGACCCAAATAAGCTCGTCTCCACAACTCTAGTCAAGGTCTTGTTCTTGGTGAGTTTTCTATCTTTGAGGCCAATTTTAACTTTAATGTTAGGTGGACTTAGATCTCAACTAGTACATATATATATTGTGCCCGATACCTTTAGGCCCAAGCGTGAGGTTTTGCTTTAAAAAGCCTTGGAACTAACGATTGTGAGATCCCGACTTATATTCCATATGATGAACTTGCTCGTATCTAATATGGGACTACAATTTTGGTCTACACATACCCACCATGTAGTATTTATCTAATATGGTATTGTTGTTTACAGGACATGGTGCTTACTGGGACGAAGACAACGCCGGAGCTTAGTTGAGTGGGCAATGGTAGAAATGATGCGGAGGCCAGAGATAATGAAAAGAGCCAAAGAGGAGCTAGACCAAGTGGTGGGAATTAACAACACATTAGAAGAGGCTCATTTGCCACAACTGGAGTTTATGAATGCAGTGGTGAAGGAGGTCCATCGGATTCACCCAATAGTACCGCTGTTATTGCCTAGAATGCCGGGTCAATCATGCACGGTTGGTGGCTATTTAGTACCAAAGGGAGCAAGAGTGTTGGTGGATGCATGGGCAATTCATAGAGACCCTTCAGTTTGGGACAATCCAACAGAGTTTAAACCAGAAAGGTTCCTAAATACTATGGAAAAATGGGACTTTAATGGTAATGATTTTAGGTATCTTCCATTTGGGTCAGGAAGAAGGATATGTGCAGGAGTTCTCATGGCTGAAAGGATGACACTACATATATTATGTACACTCTTGCATTCATTCAACTGGCAATTCGCCGAGGGGTCGAATCCTGATGATCTTTCAGAAAGATTTGGATTAGTCTGAAGAAAGCAAACCCTGTTATTGTAGTTCCTACATTAAGACTTATCTGATCCTGCACTCTATAGTTAATTGAGATGGATGCTGCAAAAATTTGAATCTTGTACTGTACATATAGATGGTTTTGATCTGCATTCCTGTAGAAGCTATTGTGACATGTTTTGAAGATACGTGAATAAATAAAGAGAATAACTCTTTTTTGCTTCTGTAGAAAGGATATTATTCAACTCAACAAACCATTTTCTCAACTCTATGGTATTAAATCTACTTGCTGCTGCTGTCCTTGGAAGCTTAACCTTATAAGCCCACCAATTAAACCGATTGATTAAATAAGATTAAGCTTATAAGTGGACAAGTAATCAGATGGATTGAATCAATAATGCCCGTTAAAAGAGAGCATTTAATTATCTCAACTTTAAAAATTACTGAATAGGAAATCAAGTGCTCACATCTCAGTTTTTCTCGTGCCACTAAATCCTGATTTGGATGTTTTCCTAGCTAGTAAAGGAGCAGCCTCTACTCATGTGATCAGTTTGTAAAGACACATTTGGATTCATTGAAGAAACAATTTCCAAGCACTATTTGTATCACTGACGTATAGAGACAAAACTGAGCCTGATCTTGAAGCTAAGCATTGATGAACTCAAAGAAACTTATCTTATGATGAAGTCACTACTGCAAGTGCAACCAAGCAAGTGCACTTCATCCATCTACATAATCCCAGAAGGTCTTCTTCGTCCACCAAGATCAATCCGAAAGTCACTACAAATTCACATAAGTACGGGGTGAAGTCGCTCCAAATTCACATAAGTATAGGATGAAGTCACTCCACGAATGCATCAAGCAAGGAGTTTTCATCCACCAAGCCAAAACCAAATCAAAAGCTCTCTACTTATAAAGGCCTCACAAGCTTCTATGGCCCATTATAACAACTCTCTCTCCTAAACTGGATTACTGTGAAATAGTTGGTAACAATTGATCCACGAATATGATCACAAATCTGATCAAAACAATGCTTGAGGTTTCTGTCCTTGATGGAAGAAATAGTTATCGTGAATTGTTGGGTGAAGGGTTCGTCATAGCAGCAGTTCTGTTCATGGTGGCTTGGTACGCAATGGTAATCAAGAAGTTGCATAACAAAATGCCGCCATTGCCTCCAGGTCCTCGCGGCTTGCCATTATTAGGGAGCCTCCCATTTCTCGAAAAGGACTTGCATGTATACTTTGCTAAATTAACAAGAACCTATGGTCCAATTCTGAAGGTTTGGTTGGGTCAGAAGCTCTGTGTTGTTATTTCATCACCAGCTCTAGCAAAGGAAGTTCTAAAGGACCATGATATTGTCTTTGCCAATCACGACGTTATAGTCACTGCCTTTGCCTCCTCCTATGGTGGTACAAGTATTGCATGGTCACCTTATGGCCCCCACTGGCGCATGATGCGTATGATCTGCATTAAGGAGTTGCTAAGTACAAGTAGTCTTAATGCTTCGCAAACCCTCCATAGAAGAGAGATCCGAAGAACGGTTAAAGAAATCTATGCAAATTCTGGTACTCCAATCAAAATTTCTAACCAAACATTCTACACTGCTCTTAATGTGATCACGAGCATGCTGTGGGGTAGTACACTCAATAGTGACGCGAGAAGCACTATTGGTGCTAAATTCCGGGAGGTTACACAGATTATCTGAAGTTTTGGCAATACCCAATATTTCGGATTTCTATCCTGTTCTGGCCCAGTTTGATTTACAAGGACTTGAATGTGAAACAAAGAAGATTGTGTCATGGATAGATGATATCTTCGAGAATGCCATAGATATACACCAGCAGAAGTTGAATATAGAGGAAGGGGAAGGAAAGAAGCAGAACGAATTATGCAAAGATTTTCTCCAGTTGCTTCTTCAGATCAAGGAAAAAGGAGACTCAAACAGGCCCATCACAGAAACTCTGGTCAAGGCCATGTTTTTTGTAAGATTTCCATTTGTGTTCAATTAGGTGAAACATGACACGCCACATAGTGGTGCCCATGAAATATCATACTTGATTTCTATCTCTGATACTTGTTGGTCGATTAGGTATAACTAGTTGACAGCTATATTTTTCAGGTTATTTGGTCATTTACCAATAGAGTAAAGCTAGAGCAACACTTTTCGAAACACTATCGATTGTTCGCTATTAATTTTTCTCGATCATTTTGAGGAAGATCAATAGTATATAATCATTTGTGTTTTAAAATGTGTTTCAGAGGCTTTTACTAAAGCATTTTCTAATCTAATATGGTATTAGAGCTTTGCTTATTAGGATTATCTAGGAACACTTCAGCTATTGTCACAAAGCTGCCTAGAGCTCCACTTTGTGATTGAGGAGGCAGGTAAGAGCATTAATGCTCAAAAGGGCAGCTTGCAAACATGTTGATATATTGTGCTATAGAATATTTACAGCATCTTAAAAGTTTTATTTTTTCTTGAAATTTTGTTTTTGTATCCAGTGTTTTCTGCTTAAGTTCAACTTCATCCATTACTCACTATTGTTTACAGGACATGGTAGAGGCTGGAACGGCAACAACGTCAAGCTTAGTCGAGTGGGCAATGGCAGAGATGATGCGGCGACCGGAGATCATGAAAAGAGCCCAAGAGGAGCTGGACCAAGTAGTGGGAATCAACAACAGATTAGAAGAGGTTCATTTGTCACAACTAGAATTTATGAACGCAGTGGTGAAGGAGGTCCTACGTTTGCAGTCAATCGGGCCACTGTTAATGCCTAGAAACCCAACGAAAAGGTGCGTGGTCGGTGGCTATTTAGTCCCCAAGGGAACAAGGGTCTTGGTGAATGTATGGGCAATTCATAGAGACCCTTCAGTTTGGGACAATCCTACAGAATTTAAACCAGAGAGGTTCCTAAATAATGTTGAGAAGTGGGACTACAAAGTTAATGATTTTCGCTATCATTTGGGTCAGGAAGAAGGATATGTCCAGGAGTCCTCTTGGCTGAAAGGATGACTCTATCTATATTGTGTACCCTCTTGCATTCATTCAACTGGCAATTTGCTGAGGGGTCAAAACCAGACGATCTTACAGAAAAGTTTGGATTAGTTCTGATGAAAGCAAATCCTGTAATTGCAGTTCCTACTCCAAGACTCTCTGATCTAGAGCTCTACAATTAGTTATATGGTCATAGAATTAGAATAACATACCATAGATAGTACTTCTCATTTTCAATATTGTAGACCCTGTTGTAAATGTTATGAATAGATCATAAATAAATAAATAAAAGAATGACTCTTTTTGTCTAAAATTTTGATAGCACAATTAAAACTACTTGTAAAAAAATAAAAAATAAAAATAAACATAAAAAAATTACGTAGTTAAAGGCGTTATGCTTGCAAGTTGCATTCACAAGAGAAGAAAGAAAGATATTCTTATTTCATGATGCGAATGAAATCACTTCAACTAAAAGTTAACTCATGATAAGAAGGAATCTCCACAAATCCTTTTTTTTTTTTCCTTTCAAACTATTACTAATTAATCACTCTAGCTTGACTTAAAAGAATTTTAATCACTATGGTGTGAATTTGCTGAGAACAGCAGTTTGGTTAAATACATGAATTGAAGGGGAAATTTATTGGTACATACAAAGATTTCTTTGTCAAAACCCATTAATATTGAGATCATTTAATTAATAATCTGAAGTTAAAAATTAATTGGTAGGTATGAAGATTTCTAGTCTAAGGTTTTCTCAAGAAAATTGAAGACTGTTTAATTTGCAGAGACTAATTAGGATTTATTGGAGAAACCAAACCATTAAGGCAAGGTGTTATCTGTTTCATTTTGTTATATATAGAGAGAGCAAAACAGAGGCAGGTGTTGAAGTTAGCATGAATGAACACCAAAGAAAAATTAATTTGGATAATGATGAATCGCTCCAAACGCAACCAACTTTTATCTTCTTCAATATTCATCAAGATAACCCAAGAAGTCACTATAAAATTCACACACGTATGTGGTGACGTCACTCCCTAAAATACAACCAAAAGGAAGTCTTCATTCACGCAATGACAAACCCAGATCCAAACTTCTTTAAATCGAGGCCTCACAGCTGGCTTTTGTAGTCCATTGTCACCACTTGTTCTTAGTTTGATATCAATTGATCCATGTGATTAAACACAAGAATACGACTTGAAAACAAATAATTTAGAAATCGACTTTTTATCATTTTTTTTTAAAACAATCCTCACATGCTTTTGTGGTCCATTGTCACTACTTTTTCTTTGTTGATATCAACTGATCCATGTGATTAAAAATAAGAATACAATCTCAATACAGATAATTTAAAAAATAATTTTTTATCATTTCTTTAAAAACAACCCTCACAGGCTTTTGTGGTCCATTGTCACTATTTTTCTGATATCAATTGATCCATGTGATTAAAAACAAGAATACGATTTAAAAATATATCATTTAGAAAACGACTTTTTATCATTTTTTTAAAAACAACTTATTTTAGAGAAATGGGTAAATGTCCAAAAATACTCACTTAAAATTTTTTTTAAACACTTCTTGTGCAACACCCTTTCAAGATCTTGTTTGATAAAGACAATGATATAATACTAACACAAATATGTTAAATGCAAAGAAAAAAACTAAGAAACACAAAAAAACAAGAAAGTCAATCTACCCACAACACTACTATAGAAACACATTAATTCAAGAGATTAATTCTACTTTGTAAATCTTAATCTTACATCTTCTTCTTTTTATAAGATTTCCTTCTCTTGCTTTTTTTTTATTTTTTATTTTTTCTTGGTTTTCTCCCCTCTCCCAAAATAAAGATGTAGAAAACTTGTGAGAATGCTCTTTTTCGCTCAAAGACTATTATATGGACTCAAAACAAAAATAAAATAAAATAAAAATAATACATACAATATTTGGGCTAGACCCAAATACATTTGTTTTAAGTCATAACTTCAACACCTATTTTCTTAACAAAAAATTGAAAAATTATTTTCAAATCACTCGACCAAAGGCATTTTCCATGTTTTTGAGATTTTAAATACAAAATATTTTATTTGAATCACAAACAAATGAGGCCATAAGCTTTCTTCTAAAATAGATGGTCTTGCTTGTGTTGGAAAATGGATAATTAAACATAGTTCTTTATCATTTTTAGCTAAATATTAAAATAGGACCCACAAGTGATTTTGAGTAAGACCAAGTTGATTATTAATCTTTGACATGTAAAGATCAAGAATATATAAGTATTTAGCTATGACCATTTATATATGAATGAGAAATTGAGTCTAAAGTAGCCTACTTGATATCTGTAAAGTGGTAAAATTTGAAAACAATCTTTTAGTCTCATATGAAAAAGATAGAATTCTAATTATTTACTTATAAGTGTAGATAGAGTAGTACACTTGAATTTTAGCTAACACATGCACACAATGAAGGCTTAAGGGTCTGGCGCATGTGCTAGGGCGATTGGGCGACTTAGGGTGCATTGGGCGCACATTGCACTTCGCACGTACTCATCATCGCGAGGAGCTAAGGAGCTTTTTGTTTTCGAAGATCGAGGCAGATCGGACGAATGAGATGCGTCCGTGAAAAATTGAATTTAGGACGTCCAGATACGATGAATGTAGTTATCTGTCTAGGTGCGATGTATGAAGATCCGACGGTGAGGGATCGATTGCGATGAGCAGAGCCGTTAGATTGCACCTAAATCGATCGGATATGATTCAATGGTGTACGATCGGGCGCTTCAATCAAATCGCGTCTAGAGGCGATCAAACTCTATCCAACGGTGCAAAAACAGGCACATGTACAATCACGATTTGCCTATAAATAGAGCCCTCCAAAACTCAAAACTTCATCCCAAAAAATTCTAAAATCTTTGAATTTTTTTCTCTTCTATCTTCTCTACTTTTAGCATTATTTTGTGAGTGAGTACAACTAATTTTGGTTCAATTATTCTTGTGAGTTGAAGTGTTGTTGTCATAAGAAGGAAATTATTGTATCTTGGGAGACAAGTGTCATACACCGTGAGCATCTAAGCGTAACATAATTGTCTTAAGGACATAGAGTCACACTCTTCGTTTACTCTACTGGAATAGTAATTGATCTAGTTTAACTAAACAGAACCTTGTCCCTACTACCTTTAAATAGTGAACGGGAGGCAACTTACTGCTCTTAAAGAATAGTATTTTAGCGAGACTATTGTGACTCTACTACTTAAACTGGATACTAATCTAATTTGTTATTTTGAAAGTTATTTTTCAGTGAAGATTACCACCATATAGCCAACAGTTTGTGGCATGTTGTAAGAGGGTTGTCGCAAGGTGGCTTGGTGTAGAATGGTGATCAAGAAATTGTAGAGCAAAATGCCTCCATTGCCTAGGTCCACTTTGACATGTGTAGCAAGCATATACACGTCCAAAAGCTCAAGCTAATGGAAGATAATGGTTGGGCCATCCACATTTAAGGCACAAAGTAGTCCACATCATGGTGAGGATAATCCCTTTGAAGGGAAAAGGTAACCATGTTTTGTGGTACTATTTGCGAAAAATTCAAGTCACATAGAATCAAACTAATACTCATATCAATAAGATCTGACCTGACGGCCCCTCTCAAAGCTGGCCCACAGTTAGTCCATGCGGTAACTCTGAACTAATGAGAGAATTTAAAAAAAATAGGTATCCACCCCTTCAGAGTCCTGCCTCAAATCTTTAGCCCCTTGTAATAAGCTAGCCGCTCGAACCATTGAACCAATGTCTTATTGACATATTTTATGGCTCTCACTCAACTAGTACTAATATCGCCCCCACTTGACTACCTTTAACCCTTACTTTTGAACTGAAGTGTAATTTTTACTCCTCAAGGCATTAGTAATAATGAGAGAGAGATCCATACTATTTATATATATATATATATATATATATGGTGTAATGAACTCTATTATATATTTTCCACGTGGAACTCTCCTTTCAATCCATAAACATCTAACAAAGAGATGATAAGTACGAAATCATACCACTTGTTGGGTGGCCTATAGCATTTTACTAATAAAGATATTGTCCCATCTATAACACTTCCTGCCTAGTTATGGGATTTCTTAATGCTGTATAATGAGAATGAAATATTAACTTATAATATTTCATGTGATATTAAACTTGTTTATAATCGATGGTGTGGGACTATTGTTTTAGTCCACAAATACCTAACATCTTGGCCGTCCGTAAGGTTGTTTTTGCATTTATTTAATAAGCTTATATAGCTGCATACCAAACAAGGAAAGGAAAAATAAAAAAAAAGGTTGGTAGGTCTAAATTAAAAGCTCATTGCATGTTTGCACTCCAAGATTAAAATATTAATAGCACACTTGAGGCCACTGATTTTAATTTCTTACTAATTACTATTAATTAATTAATGTCTCTAGCTACTAGCTTTACTCTTTTAATTTTTTTTCTTGCTCTACAACCTATGGTTAAGAATTTAAACTCAAGTAAATGAGTTTGCTGAGATATGTATCATTATATATATATATATATATATATATATATATCATGGGTTGTTGCACATTGTATATTCAGAATGAGAGAAGGCGCAATTGATCGATGGGCATGTACCTCTGATCAGTACTCTTCACCTTCTTGAGATAATTTGGTAATGGAACATGTCAACATGATCATGATAATTGTCTTACAACAAATAATAAAACCACACCCTTAACTGATCAATACAACAAATTGACTCTTTTTTTTTTTTTGGAGATGCTAAAATTAATTCTTAGACTATAGTAAATTGCATATATAATATTATATAGAAGAAGAAGAAGAAGCATTCTTTTCTTTTCTTTTTATGTGATGTCTCTATTTTTTATGCAAGACTAATCTACTTTTGAGTACTATAAGAGCATTGAGCGGCTCTTCTTAAGTGAGCGTTCGTAAGTGAGCGCGACTAAGGTAGGCACGAGTTTCGAACGTGAGACTTCCACCTCTCAATTACTTTTAAAATAGAACTCCGATCATATGTGTTGCACCACGTTAAATAAAAAGAAGAAACATTCATTCTCTCCTAATTTGCTTTCAGAAAAGGTTTCTTCCGCATCAAAAGGTATGATGATGAAGAGGGCATGTGTCAATGTTTAATTTGATTGTTCGATTCTTGAACAACATTATTCAACCAATAAATCATTTTAATTACTGTTGGTTTCTTCACAAAGACGATGAATTACAACATTAATAATCATCATATTAATCCCCCCTTTAATACCTTTTTCTTTTCATTAAAAAAGAAAATAAAAGAAAAATATAAGCAAATAATGATTCATGAATGGGAAACAGCAATTAATGCCCCAATTTAGTCCCCAAAACAGTTATTTTAAAGAAAAATAATCACCATGTATATATATATAGTGTAAGATTAATGTTCAATGGATGAACAACATACATACATACATATATATATAGTTCACTCAGATCATCATAATCTACAAATTCTTCTTTAATTAGTAATAACTTGTCTAATATTACATTAGCTTTTTTTAGTGATTTTCTAAACTGAACTTGAATATCAGGATCGTTTTGCAACTTGGTAACTTTAATAATAAATGTACAATAACTTATCTTTATCTCCTATTAGATGTAGCCATTTAATTGTTCTTGAATGTTAATTGACTTGTATTAATTAAGCATATAATTACCACAAAATAGTAATCTTTTTTAATAGAACCAAAAGGCTGACATTTGACTAGTGTTTTAGTGTAGTCTTCCCGTCATTACATCGACTACATCAGCCAATTATGATGGCAAAACTATCCTAAAAGCTACAGTTGACATGCGGACCAGAGGCTGAAGGATTAGATATATAAGAAGAAAAAAATACATTGTTAGTATCATGTCAAAAACTATTCAACGGTAAAGTTATAGCTGTGAAGGCCAACTTATGTATATTAATATATATATATATATATATATATATATATATATATTTTTAGGGTCAACTAATATTTTAACTTTTTGCTATTTTTATTACGTACGTACGGTTCAAAAATAGTTAATAACAGTTAAAAGGGAAAACAGAATTTTTGTTATATATGTCCTAGTTGTCTGCTTTTGTGCTAAATATGAAAGTGGGATTTCAAAGTACAGGTATATTTAGCAAAACAATATATATATATATATATATATATATATATATATATATATATATATATATATATATATATATATATATGTGTGTGTGTGCGCGTGTGTGGAGACTTGCATGTTTCTTATATCACAAACTCTATTTATTTATTTTTAATATTATGATAAAAAAATTATTTTTAACATCTGTCATAAAATTACGTGTTATTTATTTATTTATTTATTTTTATTTTTTTATCTTTCCGCTGCATATGTTAATTAAACATTATATATGCCATGTGTAATACATTTTAATACTAAAAAATAATAATAATCCAATGCAAGCAACTCCTGCCTACCTACAAGAGGTACTTTCAAAGAAGAGTTTATTGTAACTAAATTTATTATAAGCAACCTTATCCTATATTTAAAAGGTTATTTTCACAACTTAAATCTGTGACCACCTAGTCACAAAGTAACAAATCTTAATACACTTTGTATATATATACATACATATATATATATATACATATATATCTCCACTTAATTGCCTTGAGTTTCTTCCAATAATCTCCCTATCACTAGAGAAGAGATTCACATTTATACATTTTTTGTGAGCATATACTCGATTAATTGACATTATTTATACGAGGGGATGTCTATTATTTTAGTTTATACACGCTTATTATTACTTTTGAATTAAAAAAAATTGAAGGGTATCCATTATCCACGATATTATTCTACGTGAAGTAAGTTAATTTTGCTACTTTTGGATTTTGTTCGTTTTTTTGGAGTAGTTCTGAAAATTCTATGTCAGCCAAAACTTGGTTTTCTACGACCTAATAATACAACCTTAATTGTCAATATAGAGGTGATACAATTGGTAAAGAAGTGGTTTTAAAACCTAAAGATTTTAGTTCACTCTAAGGGATGAGAAAGATTAATGGGTCAAAAATAGACTGATACCTCACTAAAAATGCAATCTAGTAATGATGTTAGTTATACAACTAACTACTAATAATATATCTTCTCAATAAATAAATAAAATAAAATAAGTACGACCTTAATTTAAGTACTTCTCTAACCAAGCAAAAATAAAAAATACCAATAAAAAACAACTTCACTGAAGATAAAGAAGGTCCATGTGAATCCAAATTTCAACTTTAACTTTGACGCAAAGTCTTGCAAAAATAAATAAAAAGAGAGAAATAGATAAGAAGGCTCATAGAAAATACAAATTGCACATCAAATGTGTCATCCATCAACAGCGCCTTGCTTTTCTTCACATTAATGTAAACACATGCATATTACATTTTCAACACCACTAGCACAGAAGCAACAAAACCAAATGCAAAAGTAAGAAATACCGTTGGCATATATTAATTAAATTTGAAACATGTAAAACGTTCTTTGACTATTAAATTAAAACATTCATTTCATCTTAAAACTTCAACATCATTCTTCTCTTATTAAAGCCCATAATAACTCTCAACAATCTTATCTCCCCCATCACACCTACATAAAACGTTTTCTTCTTACTAAACCTTCTTAACCGATCATCATGCCTTTCCTTCCGGCCAATCTCGTCGCCTCGACTCCGAGTTTAAACTTCGATGAGCTCCGATGGGTCATCCAAATCCGGCAAACTCTCGAAGAAGAAGGAGAAGACGAAGACATCTTTGCCGTCTGCATCTTCAGCGTTCCTAAGACACTCTTATCAAGCAAGCCTGAGGCCTATATTCCTCAGCAACTTCCACTAGGCCCATATCACTGTTGGCGCCCTGAGTTCTATGACATGGAAAGATACAAGATAGCTGCAGCAAAGAGGACCCAAAAGCAACTCCAATCCATCAAGTTCCAAAACCTAGTCGACCAGTTCCTGAACATGGAGTTCTGTATCAGAGCTTGCTATCACAAGTACCTCGACTTTAACGGTGAAACACTAGCGTGGATGATGGCTATAGACGCCTCGTTCTTGCTAGAATTCCTTCATGTCTTTGCCATCAAAGAAGGTACTATTAATAACAAGTTTTTAACAGGATCTTCATCTAGGATGTCTCATCTTTTCGACTACGCAGGAACTAAGTCTGCCCATAACGCCATACTTCGCGATATCTTCATGCTCGAGAACCAAATTCCTCTATTTATCTTGAGGAAAGTGATCGGACTCCAATACCCACCGGAGGAATTCTCCAACGAGTTACTATATTCCATGGTAATGGGTCTTTGTGAAGAGGTCTCTCCATTTGGAATTGTGGAGGATTTCGCAAGTAGCAAAATTGAGGAGTGTGCACATTTGTTAGATTTTCTATACCATATGATCGTACCGAAAATGGAAAAATCGCCCGAAATCGTCGTAAAAGCTGGGATTAATGCAAGGGAAGCCATGTTGGACAAAGCTGCAGGAACAATCGAAAAGTCTGGTGATCTAGTAAAATGGTTCTTAGGAGAGGTTTGGAAGTTACTGTCAAAATTAAATAAAGGGCCTATAAGTTTCATTAAGAAGGTCTTGATGTCTAAAGCAGTTAAGTTTGTGGCCAAATTGCCTTGGAAAATTATAACTAGGCTTCCAGGCTTTTCCCTTCTTAAACTACCAGTAGAATACTTCTTCTCATCCTGTCAAGCTAATGATAAACAGAAAACTGGATCAGAAAATGAGGGCTCTGCAGGATCAATCAAAAAGATCGTCAAACCTCCATTGGTCGAAGAAATAACGATTCCATCAGTCACCGAACTAGCTAAATCAGGCGTTCAATTCGTGCCCACGAAATGCGATATCACAATGATTAAATTCGATAAGAAGACATTCAAATTTCATTTACCAACCATTAGTTTAGATGTTAATACTGAAGTTATATTAAGAAACTTGGTAGCATATGAAACATCAATTGGAACAGAGCAATTGGTTTTTACGCGGTACACCGAGTTAATGAACGGGATTATAGATACTGAAGAGGATGTAAGGTTGCTTAGAGAAAGAGGGATTGTTTTGAATCGTTTAAAAAGTGATTTAGAAGTTGCAAATCTTTGGAATGGGATGAGTCATTCTGTTAAGTTAACAAAAGTGCCATTTTTAGACAAAGTTATTGAAGATGTGAACAAGTATTACAGAGGTAGATGGAAGGTGAAAATGAAGGAATTTATGAAGATTTATGTGTTTGCTTCATGGCAGTGTTTAACACTTTTGGGTGCAATTTTCATCTTGTTTTTGATGTCTTTGGAAGCTTTTTGTTCTGTTTACAGTTGTGGTCGTCTTGCCCGAATTAAGGTTCCAGGTAATGGGACTCTCTAATCTGTATTTGATTCACTTTGTGAAAATGCTTTTATGATAGAGAGATGAATTGCTTCATCAAAGAGGTGAATGTAAAGGTGTGGAATATATATATATTAATGTTTGTCAGTGTTCTATTTTAGTATGAAGTGGTTGTAATGATGAGATTGTTTAATCAATTGGATTTCTTTGTTTTATATGTTTTATATATGGAAAAGGTTGTTTGGTGCTTTAGATTTTTGGTCGGATTGGATATGGGTATTGGAATCTATCAGGTTTATTATTATAATGTTTTTTTAATAACGGTGTATTATAATATAATGTTAATGACTGCAAAACATTATGGCAAAGTAAAGGATGGAATTGGAAAAAGTGGTCTCGCATGAATTAGCTTTTGATCGAGGATGGATTCCATGAAATAGGGCACGTGTCGTTTATAGCAGGGTGTTATCCTAGCATATGTAGATTAGATTAGGTATGCGCATACATGGCCTAACCCTAGCTAGCCCCTATAAAAACTTCAAAAGGGTAGAAGGGCTCCTTACACGAATTAGCATTTGATTGATAATCTTTTGTAAGTTATGTATATCAATTTTTCTTGCTACTCGTACTCGGAGAATCGAAATTGGTCAACCAGCCTCCTCCGCCCACTTCCCTAAGTTATAAACCAAGTGTCTTATTTCAGGTTTTGTTCGAGGACGGGATCTCGGTGAAGAGTGACCCGACCTTCATGCTTTGGAACGAGCCTTGAATGGGACTTCAAGCAATACGTACGCCTAAAGCCCTCGAAGTTGTAGTCTGACCATGTTTCCCTCAAAGCACCATGCAACTCAGGATGGCCCGCCAGGCATTGGAATTGAGCTGAGCAAGAGCAACCCTGCCAACCTGGCAAAAGGCGACAAATTGGACGATGAATTGGCAACCTAAGCCCATACTTGAAGAAGTAGGTGTGCTGAACCACTTCTCCATTTGTTGGGCAACTAGGTCGATAATCAAATAGAGGGACTTTCAAGACAACACTCCTCGGAATGTTAAGCACGCATCAAAGCTGTTCGAGCTTATTTTCAGTAATTTTTTATCGGACGTGGTCAATGGAGGAATCCACGTTAGCAAACCTACCAGTTGCAGAGCCTTCTGTCTTTGATGGCCGACAAGAGTTGCTCGGATTGGAGGTACCAAACACGTAGTGGGATCGATCAATCTAGATAGGCAAGACGCTAAGGACCTCCCGCTCGTTGAGAACCTCCTCCTCTGAGTCGACCTCAATTTTGTTTTTCCTCATATGCAACGTCACACTCCTTGATATGAGTACAAATATAGGTTACAATACGATAACACGACTTAAAACTGACACCAATAGTAGGCCCAACTACTTATAGTAGGACCCTTGCTCGCGACAGTCGCTAATGGTACCAGATACACTTCTCGAGAATATAATCTAACGTTTTTTGAACAAGGTAACTAAACCGTCGCAGCTCTTCGTCGTACGATCTGCGTCATTACAAATTTCGAGAAAAATCATTGACAATGCAACACTTGAGGCACGAACAGATGCTTGAGACAATGAGCTAACAAAAATATTGAGGATGAGCTGACTTAAGACTTCGACCTTCTTCGAAGCTTGAAGCTTGAGGGGTAGATATTGAGTCATATTTTTAGCACACCGAGCTGGTCTACAAGTAGGCTCGTCTTGTTTGACATCAGTGAACCACAAGATTCTGGAATAACCCCGGCTTGGGGTACCGAGTTATTCCCTTGCCAAGATGTCTACTTGGAGAGAATAGATCAGTATGAGCTAGGTGTCTCGTGAGCTTTGAGTACTGAGCAGGATTGACGAGCTCAAAGCGACTATCAGTGATGAGTCTCACGGGACCCATCGCAAGATACCCAGGATACTGAGCGTATGCAGAGCACCACGTGTTGCAGCCAAGTTATGAATACACCATTAGTCAGATCCTATTAGTGAGGTAAGTTATTAATTATTTCAATTAATGCAAGATTAATCCCTGAGATAACTCATAATTGACTTAAGAATCAGAGAATTTTTAACCGAAACTACACTAATACTTCTTACGATAACCTATTTTCTTTCTATCTTCCTCATAGGTTCGAGGTACCTAGTAGGTGAGAAGGCAGCTAAGACTGGTTCCAGCTCAACACATTCTCTCCACATCATGACTTACGGGTGTTGGTCAAATCTTACACTAACAATAATTTTTAATCATAAATGTAAACATATCTATCAAATCTTTCATTTAATGAGTATCCAAAAAAAATCTTTCAACTTCAAATCTTTTATTTATTTACTTTCCACTTTTATCTTCTATTTAGCAAATTTCACTGACTCCACTTGATTGCTCACACGTCCGAGAATTCAAACGATTCAATTTGACCGATTCGCCTCCTAATCAACAAGAAGATAAATAATCGCCTCAAGATCGCCGAGTTAGCACAGTAAGAACTTCAAATGTGAGTACTCTAGCTGTTCCACTTCTCATAGGTCGCAATTGGACACTCTGGACATAGACAAAGGTTTGAGTTTGGATTTGAAGTAAATGTAATTTATATGATTTCATTTTTTCACTTGCTTGGCCCAGAGCCTTGGCTCTTGGGCGCACTTCCAAAGGGAGCACAATAACCATAAATCTACCAATAACATAAGAAACAATGGACCATTGAACAACAAACAAGGTTTTAAACCTATATAGCTTACGAGCTAAGAGTATGCTTATAAGAAATAATTCATAGGCCCACACCACATGCATATATAACATTTATTTTTCTTGAACTAGGATTTGATCTCTAGTCACCAATGTGGAGGAATGTTCTTGACCATCATATCTAGGGCTGATCACAGGTCGAGTCCGAGCTTAGTCTCAAAATTCACCTGACTCGGATAAGTCCGGTGGCATCAAATTCTACATGATGCCACCCGACCATCCTTGGAATACGGTGTAAACCTGACCGACCTTAATGCATGTCGAGTTAGTTGGGTGGTTGGGGTCACCCATCCTCTCCAAATACAACTTTAAAAAACATAATAAAAAAATTAGGGGATTAATATCATTGCCTTTTCTTTTGTTGCTCGAGAAGTAGAGAGGAGGTTTGTTGGATCGATGTTTTAGGGCTCGAATGTTGCAATATCGCTGGCTCAACTTAATAAGAAAAAGAAAATAAATAAAAAAAAAAGATAGGAGAAGGAAAACGGAAAAGAGGCCTGCGGTGCAGAAGAATAAGAAAAGGGGGCTTGCGGTTGCAGAAGAAGAAGAAAAGAAGAAAGGAGGAGGAGGAAGAGGAAACGAGGAGGCACACACCTCATCTCCGTCGGAATAGCCCTCCGGCACTAGCAATCTCCGGATCTCCTCTCCCAATCGCAAACCCTATCTAGAAATTCATTTTCTTTTTCCTCTCTCCTTGCCTAATTGCAAATCCGATTTCTTTTTAGGGCCTATTAAAATAATAATTTATTTTAACATTAAAATAAAATAAAAAAAATTCTTAACTAAGTGAGTCGGGTCCGGAGATAAATGTTGGTTTTATGTAGAACCCACCCGATTGAATCGGGTCTTATCTTTTAAAATCTGACTTACCCGATAAAATGTTGCAAACCCAATCCGACCTGACACTTTTTGGTCGGGTCGGTAGGGTTGGGTTGGGTTGGGTATGCGGGTGAAGTGCTCAGCCCTAATCATACCAAGTAGTTTGTGATATCTTCGATTATTAAAAAGAGAAAAATGCTAAAATTACGTTTAAAGGGTACATTCAAAGTGTACATCACCTTAATTTATAGATCATTGGATTTTGTAAAATTATGTGTCAACATATGATTCAAGACAATCTAATTATGCGTAAAGTTAATTATATACACTATAGATATATATTTTAAATATCAATATGACATTACTCTTAAAAAACATATAGAGAACCCCAAAGTGGCTCTATTTAATTATATTCCATCTGTATCCCTATTCCTCTTGTGTATTTGAGATAAGAGGTTGTTTAAGGCTATCCATTTCTATTTTTACATAATTAAATGGAAAGTTAAGATCTTGACAAAGAAATGGAAAATTAAAAAATTATCATATAATACTCAAGAAATTATGATAGAAAAAAAAAAGGAAGTTACTAGTGATTTTAAAATATTTTCCCATTGTAGAATCCATCATGTATGACGATAATTAATTTATTCATTATGATTGAGATTCTAGGTTTGTCATATCTTTCAGTTTTAGATGTTTCATATTACATATATTCACATATCTATATTTTTCATTTATGTCCTTTTATTATAATACTACATTAATAAATTTTATATCATTTTTTAATAGATTCTTACATTCATGTTTTTTTTAATGATTCTCTATATTCTTCTTTTATTTATACATATTTTAAGTAAATCAAACCTTATTTTATCATTTTCTATTTTCTTCCTATTATTTTTATGTATTTTAAGTGAATTAAACCTTTATTTTATCATATTCAATTGACTTTGAATTTCTAATCTTGTATTCAATTCAAAATTAAATCTTAAATTCAAATTAATGAAACTAAATAATCCATTTTGAAAAAAACAAAAAAACATATATATGTATAAATACAAATCTATTCTTATTTAAAAAAAAAAAAATTAATTCTTATTTTTGATGTCGTAAATTCAACATCAATAAGACATTGATACATAAAATAAATATAAGCGACTCAAAAGAGATTCATTTGCCCATATTTGATCTATGCTCTCACAAAAGAACTCATGACACAAACTTGATTTGTACTTAATCCACCACTATGAACCCAAAGCTTCCTTCGCAGCTCATCTTCCATTCATATCCTAAATCCATTCATCTAACATTCATTTAGTGTCATTTGATATAAGAGATATAGTTCATTTCTAGTTCGTTTCTATTTTTATATATTTATGTGGGGATAATTCATTTAATAGAGTCAGACTACCCTGAGACAAAAGTATTTGAACCAAAATCGGGTGCCTCACTACTTGGCCCCGTCCCATTTATATTTATATCTGTATTTGGTTGTTTATAGCATATTCTAAGCTTCCGCAAGCACATATATAAATTGAAATTCGTTTATTGCATGAGATAAAATAAACTTATCATCATTATCCCATTAGAATATTTTTCAGATTAATATCACATCCCCTTCGAGCTCCATATCAGTGTCAGTGACATGTCAAAAAAAAAAACAAGTTAAATCAACTTACGTCGCTGTCGATTCAACATTGAACAAAATAAGTAGGGTACCCCCTTTTCGATAAATGGTTCAACTTATTTTACCGACAAGAGTTTTACAATATGAAAAGTTAATAATTTTTTTTTTATGTGATCTAGCCAATTAGACATATAGTGTGGTAAAATGAGCCAATAAATGCGATTTTCTCAATAAAATAAGGAAACTAAAGATGTCTGTGGACAAAAATATTAAATGTCTACAATAACAAGATGCAGTCAAATTTTGAGGAGCGGAGAAGAGCTTATTATTTAAGAAGTAGCCATTAGAAATGATGTTTTTGTTGTAAACTAAATCAAAATAATTAAAGAATATTTAAAGAAAAATACTAAAATTTATTTTTTATTTTTTATCATTTTTTCAACATTTTTACAATTCATTTTTTTATCTTTTCTCTATTCTCTTTTTATTTTCTCTACACTATTTTTTACAATGTCTCTCCACGATCTCTCCTATATTTATAAGAGAGATTTATATTAAAAAATATCAACTCACATAATAGGTAACTATGCTCTCACATGATGGGTAATTATGCTCTCGCATGGATGAGTAACTATACTCTCACATGATTCATATGAGATAAGTATATATATGTATTTATACAACTTAGATATCATACTACTTAAGATATGTGTATAGTGCATGTCATTACTATTTGAATATTCAACATATTTACAATACTCCCCCTTTGAATATCTATCATTGTAGAATACGCCTCGTTAAAACCTTACTAGAGAAAACCCAGTGAAAAAAAGTCTAGTAAAGGAAAAAATAGTGCAATATTCTATTGGAGTCTTATATTGTTATGACTGCTTCGTTAAAAACCTTGCCAGAAAAACTCAATGGGACAAAACCATAGCAAAGAAAAAAAAAGTACAATGAACTAAACAATAACTCATTTTTAATTCTCTCCCTTAAGATGACATGGGGAATTCAGTTTTATTTCTCTGTCTAGAATATCTTTGAGTTGATGCATCTCAATATTGTATATAATCTTCTTTGTAATTGGCAAAACTTTGATAAATAAGTTGTTCGATCTCATTTGTCAGTCTTATATAGCTCATATGTGAAGAAGACCTTTTGTAAAATATATCTGGCTCTGTTGGCTTCAATATAATCTTTTTATTACTATGCAATATATGTTGTATTATCTTATTATAACATTGTAAGATAGCCTTTGATTTAAAATCATTCATGTGATCCATACACATTTTTCGACTTGCTTCAGGAGTCGCAATATTTTTCTGGATGATTTGAAGATATAGCAACTATTGTCTGCTTTACAGATCTCCGTGATAAGACAATATCACTATAAGTGAGATTGTGTTTGGGATCGAGCATGGTGAGGGTCTAACAAATATACAGCATTTGCATATTCAACTAATTTTATCTTTATCTTTCTTGAATAAGATAAACTTGTATTGTTTGTTTTCTTAGAGATAACATAATGCATGCTTAGCACCATTTTAATCTAGTGTAGAGCTATATCCTGTAAACATGTTAACAGAGAAAACAATTTCTGGTTTTATATATAAGAACATCTATTACATGCTGGCATGACACTTCAAGACCAACTAGTTCTTCATTATTTTAATGAATGAGAATATCATCTTTATTCACTTTTTTAGTGATATCACAATATTAAGGAATATGATGGATCTATCTTGTCCATTTGAACTTTCTTCAAACATCTCTTAATACATTTGATAATTAGACAAGAATCCACTTGAAAAAAATTCTCGATAGGTCGAGATAAAAATTTGATTTTCCATGATCTTTTGTCTCAAATTCCCCTTTTAAAATATATTTTGATAAACTCTTTAGGAGTCTTAACCTATGCAACAATAAATAAATATATAAAATGAATAAAGTGCTAATGTCAATTGTTAGAATGCTCACTCATAGCAATTATAAATATATATGCATAGTGATCAATATAAATATTAATGCAGTGCGTACTTCAGGCCTTTTAGATCCTTAGGGATTATCATTTTAAAGCTTCAAGTATAACTCATAAATTCTTATGAGATTTTCACGTATAACATGATTATCCATGAATTAATATATTTCTTCATGTATATCTAACATGATTTACTTCTTTAGGTATTAAAATTTTTGGTTCATATAGCTCTCAATTTTTCAACGAGTTTAGCTATATTTGATCTTCCTCATTTCTACTTTTTCAATGTCGATGTTGTTATATGTTTTGAGATCCCATAATATCAAAAGTACACTTTAAAATATTATCAAATGCAATATTATTTTCATTCCATAGTTTCCAAATAAGGATGGATTTAAATATAAATATATTGAGAATTTATTCTTCAATTCATATATCTTCAGGAGATTCTCATACCTCTTCAGGGTGTGTTTATTTATCAATTTATATCTCTTTAGAGATACTTCTATACTTTTTATGGTGTATTTATTTGTCAATTCATTCTTGTTTTGAAATGTTTATATATTTATCAATCATTTGCGTATACCTTCATCTTTTAGGAAGTTGTGTACTTTGATTTGACCGGCCAATCACATTTCAAGTGTGTCATTGTAAAATTGTCCTTTAGGGACTAAAGATGAATATATCGGTTAACTGATTTGCAAATTCTTTTACATATGATTGATCATGTGAATTTATCATTCACTTTAACTTATCATTTGAACTTTTAGTTCACATTAGCTTATAACTTATGTTGTCAATCAAACAATTTTACATGTCATTCTTTTGACATTTTTCTTTTCTCCCTTTGATAATCGAAGGATTGCCTTACACTAGCTTGTATTGCATTTTAGCAATTTTGTGCACCATTTTTCTAGAATTGGCTATTTCTCCCCCTAATGGTGAGTAAATTGCTTTATATTAAGCAAAAATATTGATTAACATAATTTAATTTGTATAGTACGTCATTTTGTATAGTAATCATTGTCATTTACTTTGTACAACATACCATAATTGTTATACTCTTAATGACTTGTGACATGTCGTTGTCACCAATATTATATTTGTTGGTGAAAAATTTTTCAAACAAAATATACATCAATTGTTGTATCGCATAATTTTTGTCGTGTCGATGTCATCAATTTTGACATATTACATGTGCAACCGCACTTGTGTCTCTATAATTTATTTATTTAAACTGAACGATGAAAGAATAAGGGCTCATTGCTACGGTAATAAAATGGATTCGTTAACTGGTGCCAGGGGAGAAGAGGTAACTTATTCTAATCCGAACACCGACTTGTCGGCAACCATTATTGTACCAGGTTCTCCTTTAGAGCAAGCTAAGAAAAAGAAATCGATTCAACGACCTCCTAAAGCAAAACATCCTAGAGATCCTAAAGTTAGTTCTTCATCTTCTGCGGTCGAATCTTTTAGTCAAACTGACGTAGTCAAATCTTCTAATAAGGAAGATGACATGAAATCTTTGTCTGGTTTCACTGTGCTAAACTATGATGATCACACTATTGGTATTCCTAAAGCTAAGGTGGAAAAATATTTGTCTCTGTCTCCTGAGGACACTCGCTAAAAGCTTTGTCCCAACTTTCCAAGGTATTTTTTTTATATATATTTTTTGAAATAAAATTTATTTTTCCTCTTTTCTAAGGAGCGTTTATATACCATACCCTTTTTTTGGAGTTACAAAATTTGGCACAACTCAGACAGAGGATTATCTATCTCAAAAAAAAGGTAGAGACCTTGGCTGAACAAGTTAATGATAGAGATAATAAAATAGCATTTACGAAATATTTGATGAAGTCTTTAATTGATGAGAACGAGAAATTAAAGCAAGAGATTGTCATTCTTCATTAGAAGACTAGTGTTTGTAGTTAGGGATTGCGGAGTTACGACAGGAGAACTTTGCCTTACAACAAGAAGATATTGGTCTAGGAGATTCTTTTGACCGTAAGGAGCAAGATCAACTTTTGATCCAACTAGCTTCAAGTTCTGGGGGCAAGTCAGATCACTAAGAACTCAATGTATTCCTTATTATTTATCAATAATATATTTATTTATGTTTATATGGATTTATATAGTTGTGACTCATGCTTAGTCATACTTATATACAACTAATATGGGCAACCTAAACCCCCAAAGCCTGTGCCAAAATTATCGAATACAGAAAAATATTGTCTGGATACATGTTGTACTATGACCCTAATAATCGGACTACCGATCATGACCCAAAGCACTATTAATGTGCTTGTTTGTTGTTGTGTCTAACGCCACGCGTATATCTCACGAATTTCCATAAGCAGTCTTCCTTCTTCATCTAAGATTCGTCGCTTCACTCCATGATTATACAGATTATCTATTAGAGTATTTATTAGAGGATCCACCATCACCATTGGATCTATTACTCTTCTGGCGAACACATCTTCTGGATGTGATTGGTGGTCACCTTCCGTTTTTTGGGTATTAGATCGATTTTGCGTCATTGCCTACACGAACTTCTCTCTTTTGCTTTGAGATGCAAAATGATGAGGGCTAAAGTTGTTTATAAAGTTATTAACTTAATGCACTATTTCTAATTGAATGATTAGAGTTTCCTTAATTATCAGTCATCTGTCGGCAACTGTTAATTTCATTGGATAATCATTCCAACAATTGAATTTTCAATACTGTTATGAGTATACTTAATGTTGTGATCATCTAACTTTAAAACTTTTTAAAAAGTATTTCAAAAATTTGCGCAATTATATGATATTTCAACTAGCCATAAAATAGGCATATAAACAAATGAAACTTGTCAAATGATGTTATTATTTAAAATATCATTGTGGTCCTAGAGACTTGGCAAGTTATGCCAAAATATAATAAATATATTGTGTTAAAGAACTTCAAGTTACTGATCACAATATCCTTTCAATTGACCTCATAATTTAATAAGCCAAAAATTCAAGTAATAAGCCTTTCTAAATATTTCCAAATAATCAATGAGGCAATATAAATATTCTTTGAATATTTGATATCTATCATTTTAGATATCTTAAAATCAACCAAGATCTTTTAGATCTGATATATTATAAGGCATTATAAATATGAGAATTTTGTTTTATTTGACAACATAATATTTACTCTTCTGAAGCCATGAATTTATTTTCAATTTAATTAACCTCTTTTTCTTTATTGAGGCATGATAGATTAATCATATGTTTGATATACAACAGATATATTACAAATTATTTTCATTCCACACCTAAAGCAAACACATAAATAAAAAAATTATCTTGTGCTACGATAGTATTACTCAACTTCTGGTGGAACGAAATAAATTTATTTCAAATATATGATTGTAACCATGTTCCAAATTGTAGTTATCATGGTTCTCGTAATAATTTTAATTATGGCCTTCGTCATATTCGTTTTCTCATCCATGATGATAGTCATTGTCATAAGTCATATTCATGATCATTAAAGTAGCATTAACTTCGGGGAATGATATAAAATTTAAGTGGATGAGTATAGTAATTTTAATCACAAATTTTCTTGAATAGATTTTAACAATCTTTGTATTGCTACTTTAAGAGCAAATATGTCTTTTTCAAATATATAATTTATCTTATGAAACTTTAATATTGCAACATCAAATTCAATTAGTCATTTGGTCATAATGAACTTCGGGTCCGTATGATTTTAATATTACAACTTCAGATGCAATTAATTGTGATGAACCTTTAAATAAAAGGTTATGAGTTTTTGTCATGAGAGGTTCATAAACTTCAGGTTATATCTTCTTGTCTATAGTTCAAAATGTCAAATCTTCAAAACTAATTAAACAATTGAAATAACCAATTAATTATAAATAATTATTCAACAATAAAAGAAAATGTAAAAAAAAAAGTTAGTATAATAATGCATAATAATAAAATGAAAAGTTAGTGTCATTGTAATGTTAGTATAATAATGCATCACAATAAAATTAAATGTTAGTCATGCATCATAATAAAACAAAATGTTAGTGATAATGCATTATATTAACTTCAGGCTAATTTACAAATTCACAAATATATGGGTCCCGTGACAAAACTAATGTAATTTCATATAAAAATTTATAATATTGTTAGAGCATATAAATTATATGTTACGTTAGATGTTAAAGAAATAAATAAATAAATGAAATTATAACATACTTTCTGGTTGTGAATAATTTAGCTCTTGGCTAAAAATTTATTTCTTAATATATAACTTAAGCTATAAATTCTTCTACATGACTTTAGGTTATGTAAACAAAATATTAATATAGCGTCATGTTATATGAATTTCTTTACATAGCTTCAACCTATGGAATCATAATAAAAGTAAAAACTGTAGTGTAATTGAAAATACATTAAATAAATGAGTATGATAAAAATTTATAAAATTTTCTTCAATATACCTTTTATGATTGAACTCTTTGATTGAGTAAAGCCTTCGTGCTGATAACATATTGTAAATTGAATAAAAATAATCAAAGAATGTTTAAAGACAAATGCTAGATTTCATTCTCCATTTTTTATCATCTCTCCAATATTTCTACAACTCATCTCTTCATCTTTTTTCTATTCTTCTTTCTCTTCTCATTTTCTATACATCATTTCTTACAGCTTCTCTTCATGATTTTTCCCATATTTATAGGGAAAAATTTACATCAAAAGATCACCAACTCACATGATGGGTAATTATGCTCTCACATGATGAGTAATTATGCTCTCACATAGATAGGTAATTATGCTCCCACATGGTTCATGTGAAATATGTATACATACGTATTTATATAATTTGGATACATGTACCACTTGAATATATATACTATTTAGATACATATACCACTTGAATATCATATTACTTAAGATATGTGTATAGTACATGTAATTACTATTTGGATATTTAACCTATTTACAACAGTTTTAATATAATACTTAATTTAAGGTTTAGAGGTCATTACAACTATAACAATGGTAATTACAACTATAACAGTTGGTTAAGCGGTCATTACAACTATAACAATGGTAATTACAACTATAACAGTTGGTTAAGAGGTCATTACACCTATAAAAGGGCAACTCACAAAGATCTTGCTTATGTACGTGGACCCAAGGGAAGGGTTGAACTATTTTTAAGTACTTTATTGTATGCAACCTTATGATATATGAATTATCAAATACAATTTACGTCATTCGAGCACGTTGGATTAGAAAGAAATGAAACAAAAATAGGGATGATCTTGGTTTTCTAATTGGACATGTTAAGTTAATTAATCTTACAAGTTAAATGCAAGTGTTTATGTTGTTAACAAAGAGTAATTGGTACTAGCAATGCCAGGGTGTCATTGTGAATCAAATTAGGATGTGAACAATTTTAAATGTCTAAATGGACCTACTTCTAGTATTACTTGATTTAAATTTTCGGAGTTATTATTTTATTCATGATATTAATTAAATATATGTTTGTTTACATTTTTCATTTCATATTATCATTGATGACACCGTCATTTATATTTTCATATCAAAATTGAAGAAATTAAGACTTTTCTTACATTTTTCTGACATTATCCCTCAATAAATAATGAACAAGAAAAACTAAATCAATATAGATTGAACTACAATTGAATTTATTAATGGGAAACAATGCTATTATATAAATTTTTAAAAGAGTTTGAAAGAGATATCAATGTGAACCACAATCCTTTGAGTAAAACAAAACTAATGTGCATAGGAATATCCATTTAGTTGGATATTATTGCTAAGTTGGGCATATTATTTCACATGTGATTTTATTTAATAGCTATAGCATTATGGTTACTTCTATTTGGCTTGTCATGAAAGTGAAAACATTTAAAACTCTTAATTACCAACTTTTAAAATATAAAGTTCATGAAAATAATTATGATTTAAAAAGTTTAAATGATTTCATATAATTAATAAGAAGTATGAAACAAAAGCTACATTATAATTTATAATAGTAGTAATTCGTATACAAAATCAACATCATTTAAAAAATTTCTTACTAGCTATACTTTTGATGATAATTTCAATATGCCTCAATTATATCATTTATGGTTTCGTAGAGTCCTACAATCTTTTGATTCTCGTTCACATGATTGGTTAACTAGATCGAATCACTTTTCCTTTCAAAATAGAAAAAAGTACTATATTATTTAGGCCTTTCATTGTCCATATTATGTTAGGTGATGATTTTCTCTTCTTTTTAAAGGGGTACCGCTGTATGTTGTAAATGTTATTTTTTAACGTTAATATTTAATTTTTTTTAAATATTTTAAAAATATGTGTATATTTATGAATATTACACAATACATGTGCATTCTCAAAATATTTAATGAAATCAGGTGTCAGTATTGGAGAATGAAGTTGACACCCCCAACATACATAAATACATATTTCCTTTTAAAGGGTCGTGCGAGGTAGGCATAGGCATAGCATCCATCAATCAACATGGTGCCGCGTGTATGCATTGTTCAATTTTTAAAATAGAAATGCAAATTTTCTTTAGCAACCCTAGATTTCTATGACACGTATCTTTTTGGCTTTTTTAGGGCATAGTTTAGAACTTCGGAATGGAACATAAAAACTCCCCAAATCCCAGTGTACTCTGCACCATTCATGTTACCCTGAAATTTTTAAAATTCCAGCCTTAACGGTGGTGGCGCCAAGCCGCCAACTCCCCCCAAAATGTTCCCGCCAATATTTTCTTTCCAAAAAAACAGAACAAAAGCCCGTTGAGTTCATGTAAAATGATATATCTCCAAGCTTTTCACAAGCCTCTGGTTCGTTTCGATTTTGGGGGGGGGAGGGGGTTTTGCTGTAGATAGTTCGATCTCTTTCTGCTAATACTGTTCTTTTTTTTTTTTTTTTTTTCCCCAAATCATCTGGTGAGAATGGGTTCCGCAGTTGCAATGGATTCAATTCCTGCCACTGAGAAACTCAACGGTCCTAATCGTGGCAAGATTTCAGGTATACAAATGCCTTATTTTGATGAAGACTTTGTCTCTGGATTTTGGGGCTCCTGCAATAGGAATCGGTTTTGAAACCCTAGTTTTAGCTAATAGTACGTTGATGGAGTACCCAAAAAAAGTTTCTATTTTATTTTTTTTGGATAATTTTATTTGCAGTAGGAAGCTTTATTTGATGGTTCTGCATTTTTTTTTTTTTTTTTTTTTTTGTTTCAAGGGTTTTAATAGCCATTCGGCATATTTTGTGGGTTTTGCAGGTCAAAATTGCATGACTTGTGTTTACATTTGTGGTTTTTTCTTTTCAAGAAAAACTTCTATCACATATATATCCATTTCTACGATAATCTTTAGTTGAAGAGTTCTTTCTCTTCAAGGAAATGTCTATGACATATATGCGTTTCTAGGACAAATCTTTAGTTGAAGGTAGTAATCTATGCTATATATGGCTTTCCCTAATTTGAAGACTGCCGACTTGTTTTAGGTTAATAAGCCAATAAGTCGATTTTCTTTTTGATATTCGTTTCTTTTTGTTTGTGAGATTGTTAGATTTAAATGACATAATGAGATAATGTTATACTCTCTACTCATATTTATTAGCGATTGGAAAGTCTGTGTTTAAAGATCACCTAGCTTTCGAACTCAACAAGAAAATTCTAATGATTCAACTATAGCATTGTTTTGGGCTTTGAAAGATGCTGTAGATTCATTTTTGTTAGTGCCACTTGTATCGACATCGTCGTTCTTTCTTCTTCTTTTCTTTCTCTCCTTCTCTCTTTTTGTTAGGTACTTCCACTTTTGCGTTGGTCCTATTTTACGTTGTTTGTGTAGTTTATATATTTTCTTGGATTTTCTTGCAGCTCTCCAGTGATTGTTTCTATCACATGTTTAGTTTCACAATTTCCTTTTATCTAATTTTCTTTAGGTATGAAGACCAAGAACAAAGGAAAAGCAAAGCCTTCTCCTTCTGCAAAGAATAAGAATCTCGACAATGAAATGGAAGTTGATGAGTCAATAACAATTGACCAAAAAGAAAAGAAGCGAAGTGAGCCTGAGAACATTGTGGAATCTGTTGGTTCTCGCAAAATGCCAAAGAGAGCTGCTGCTTGTTCAAGTTTTAAGGAGAAATCATTCCATCTTTTGGAGAAGTCTTCCATCATTGAAAATAAGAAAGAACGTTTGGTCGAAGAAGAGATTAGTGCCGTGAGCTTAACTCCTGGGCCCGATGATCCCAGGTCATGTAGAAGACTGACAGACTTCATCTTCCATAATATTGATGGAAACCCTCTTCCCGTGGAGATGTTGGAAGTTGAAGACATGTTTATTTCTGGTTTTATCTTGCCTTGGGATGAAAATTTAGAAAAAGCAAAGGAAAAGGGTTTCAAATGTGCGGGGTTTGGGCGGATAGAGTCATGGGCAATATCTGGGTATGAAGATGGAGTCCCTACAATATGGATCTCGACAGAAGTTGCTGATTATGATTGTGTGAAACCTGCAGCAAGCTACAGGAACTTCTACGATCATTTCTTTGATAAGGCTCGTGTTTGCATTGAGATCTTTAAAAAGTTGTCCAAGTCATTCGGAGGGAGCCCTGACCCGAGTCTTGATGAACTCCTTGCTGGCGTTGTTCGTTCCATGAGTGGAAGTAGGGGCTTTCCTGGTGGGATGTCTGCTCGGGATTTTCTTATCTCACAGGGCGAGTTTGTCTATAACCAACTAATTGGTTTGGATGAGACATCCACAACAACCGATCAGGCTTTTTCTGAACTACCTGCTCTAGTTGCTCTTAGAGATGAATGTAGGAAGCATGGAGAGTTCAGCATGCCTATAAATGTCTCATCTTCTGGTAGTTTGAAGATTAAGGACGGGGGAGAAGAATTAGATCAGTCTCGTCAACCCTCTGACACTGTTGAGGAAGATGAAGATGTGAAGTTGGCAAGGTTATTGCAAGAAGAGGAGTATTGGAAGTCAATGAAACAGCAAAGGAACCAGAGACAGAAAAGGAATCAGCGCTCAACCTTTGCCTCCAAAGATTACTATATCAAGATCAATGAAAAAGAGATTGCAAATGACTACCCTCTTCCTGCATATTATAAGACCACTCTTCAGGAGGTTGATGAGTATCTTGTTGTTGACAGTGATGACAGCATGTTTGTCCCTAGGAACTTTTCCAAAAATGTGCTTCATGACTGGTCTCTGTACAACTCTGACTCTAGACTAATATCTTTGGAGCTCCTTCCGTTGAACTCTGATGCTGAAACTGATTTAACAATATTTGGTTCTGGGATCATGAATGAAGTAGAGGATGGTGGTTTCTGTCCCGATGTTGATCTAATTCAATCTTCATCAAGTATTTCAGGAAATCAAGATATTGATGGAGTACCAATATATTTGAGTGCAATAAAGGAGTGGGTGATTGAGTTTGGATCATCTATGATAATCACCTCCATCCGAACAGATATGTCTTGGTATGTCAGAATTTCCTATTTTATCGACTTGCCTTCTGTTGCCTATTGCATCAAACCTTCTTTTTACTATGAATTGGTTGAAATTCTGATAAATAATTGTTTTCTCTTCTTTATTCAGGTATACACTCGGGAGACCTTCAAAGCAGTATGCTCCATGGTATGAACCAGTTCTGAAAACTTCAAGGCTAGCAATAAGCATAATTGCATTGTTGGAGGAGCAGGCACGGGTATGCCGGCTCTCTTTTGCAGATGTCATTAAGAGAGTGGCAGAATTTGAGAAAGATCACACAGCTTACATTTCATCTAATCCAGCAATGGTCGAGAGATATGTGGTTGTCCATGGGCAAATTATACTGCGACTATTTTCTGTTTATCCTAATGAAAATATCAAGAAATGTGTTTTTATAACTGGTCTTTCAGGAAAAATGGAGGAGAGACACCACACGAAATTGGTTGTGAGGAAAGGGTTGAGCAAAATCAGATGTGAAGTGAACTTGAATCCCAGAGCAGCATTAGGACCTGCCATATCGAAAAGGAAGACAATGCAGGCAACTACAACAAGGTTGATTAACAGGATTTGGGGTGACTATTACTCAAATTACTCACCTGAAGATCCTGAAGGGAGAGATAACACTGAAGTAAAAGAGGATGAAGATGTTGATGAACAAGAAGAGAATGAGGAGGCAGAGGTTGAAGAGAAGGTATTGCTCCAAGATTCAATAGCGCATTCAACACCGCAAACAGTAAAATCAAAGGGCAATCATCAAGAAACTAGATGGGAAGGGGAACCAGTGGGAAAAACTTCTTCTGGTGAGTCTCTCTACAAATGTGCCTTAGTTCATGGAGAAAAACTTTCTGTTGGAGGTGCTGTAATTGTGGAGGTTGATGATGAGGAGGAAATGCAAGTTATCTATTTTGTGGAGTATATGTTTGAAACGTTAGATGGTAAAAAAATGGTTCATGGAGTAGTCATGGAGAACGGACCTTGGACAATTCTGGGAAATACTGCTAATGAAAGAGAAGTGTTCTTGACAAATAAATGTATAGAGTTTGAACTGGGTTGTGTTAAGCAAACAGTGAATGTGGATATCAGGTTGATGCCTTGGGGATATCAGCATAGGAAGGATAATGCTCATGCTGATAAGATTGACAGGGCACAAGCTGCAGAGAGAAAAAGTAAAGGATTACCAATGGGTTACTACTGCAAAAGCTTGTATTGGCCTGAAAAAGGTGCCTTTTTCAGTCTTCCCACTGATTCTATGGGTCTTGGAACTGGAGTTTGCCGCTCATGCAAAATAAAGAAAATCGAGATGGAGAAGGAAGTATTTGAAGTGAATTCTGCCAGGACTAGTTTTGTCTACAAGGGAATCAAATACGTTGTTGGTGACTTTGTTTATGTAAGTGCTCATCTCTTTGAAACAAATGTTGAGGAACAGGAAACATTCAAATCTGGAAGAAATGTGGGGTTAAAGGCTTATGCTGTATGCTGTTTGCTGGATATTGAAGTCCCAAAAGTGTCCAAAAAAGCAACCCCAGGATCTACCTGTGTTAAAGTTCGAAGGTTTTTCAGACCAGAGGATATTTCATCCGAGAAGGCATACACATCTGATATTAGAGAAGTAAGAGCTATTTAAAAATTTAACTTCATTTATTTCTGAATTGCCTACGCATTGCCATTTATTGCAATTAGTCATGTGTTAAGGACACTGCTTTTTGGGGGTTAGCCCTGTCGTCTATGTGGACAAACAGTCAGAGGCCTATGTGTGTTAATCCATGAGGTAGTGTCATCAATTACATTAGATGTCTTGATTAGAGTTCACTAAGCAAAAATGTTGGTATCATCCATCCTATTGTTTGATACTACAAACCTCATTTTTAATCCTGTCAAGCATATGGGCATGTTTCCTTTTTATCTTATTAGCATTAAAATTATTTATGCACTTATAATTTAATATAGAAGGATTGTATATCTTTTCTATGAATGGAATTGTTGGTGTCCCTACCAACTTCAAGGCACCATGTCATAGAACTTGAACTTGTGTTGGACCAACTCACTTGCCAAGGATAATAATACTGTATATAAGTGTGTCTACTAAAGGGTGGGCTGGCCTTGGTGCAATGGATGAGGTTGCTCTATTGTGACCTAGATGTCTTGGGCTCCAATCTGGAAACAACCTCATCAATATGAAGATAAGGCTGTATACATTGTTCCTTCCCAATATCCTGCAAGTGAGTGCACCCTTCAGTGTGTCTACAATTTTCTGCATTGCATTTTGTTCATTAATTTAAAGGAAAGTTATATTGTTCTGCTGGTTTACCTTTGTTTACTTGATGAGGCATATCTTGATTCATATTTTGCATGGCTATTATCCCAGGTTTATTACAGTGATGAAATACATAGTGTTCCTGTTGACAAAGTAGAAGGGAAATGTGAAATTAGGAAAAAGCATGATCTTCCATCTCTTGATGGCCCTGTTATTTTTGAACATATCTTCTTCTGTGAGCATCTGTATGATCCCGCTAAAGGGACAATAAATCAGGTAATACATTTTTTACACAAACACCCAAATGTGCCATCTAGTTCTGTTAAATTTTCATATGCTATATAGGTATCTTTCTGTATAATTACTGAAGATGATTTCTCCAACAGTTACCTGCTAATAGCAAGCTGAAGTTTGCAATGCTAAAGGATGCTGCTTCTAGGAAGAAAAAGGGAAAGTGTAAAGAAGGAGAAAGTGAATGTGAAGTTACACAAGGGAATAATGCATCTCAGAAAAATAGATTAGCTACTCTAGACATTTTTGCAGGTTGTGGTGGCTTGTCTGAGGGATTGCAGAAATCTGGTAAAGTCCTCTTCTTTATCATCATTCAAGATTCAACATCAGAACACACTTGCTTGGATTACCAGTGAAACAGAAATAAAAATTAATGGATTTCTGCTTAAATACTTGCAGGGGTTTCATTTACCAAGTGGGCAATTGAGTACGAAGAGCCTGCTGGAGAGGCTTTTGTCCATAATCATCCCGATTCTTTGATGTTTGTTGATAATTGCAATGTGATATTGAGGTGAACACTTGCTTAAGACTCAATCTGTTTTTGATAATTGATATGATTTTATTTTTGTACATCTTTGGTTCATATTCAGAAAACCAGTTCAGACATAGGCACTAAATAATCTTCTTTCCATGGCTAATGCCTAGTGTTTATGTGCAATATGTTCAAGTTTTTGTTGCTTTTTCATTCAGTTAATCTCTTGGTTGGAATAATGTTGAAATGTTATTTTAACCCTCTGCGCATTCTTTTTATATTTTAGTAACAAATGGGTTTTTTCACAGGGCTATAATGGAAAAATGTGCGGATACAGATGACTGTATTTCAACTCCTGAGGCTGCTGAACTTGCTGCAAAACTTAGTGAGGAGAAGGTTAACAACTTGCCCCTGCCTGGTCAAGTGGATTTCATTAATGGAGGGCCTCCATGTCAGGTCTGTGTTAATATTATTTTCCATATCATTTGTCATTTCTTACACTTACATCTATTTTCCCCTCTTCCTGCCCTCCGTCTCTGAGAGCAAGTACAATTAAGAAATGAAAATGTTAATGTTTTATGGAAGTCCTTTTTTTGCAGGGTTTCTCTGGAATGAATAGGTTTAATCAAAGCACATGGAGTAGAGTGCAATGTGAGATGATCTTGGCATTCTTATCTTTTGCGGAATACTTCCGTCCAAGGTTCTTTCTCCTAGAGAATGTTCGGAACTTTGTGTCTTTCAATAAAGGACAGACATTTCGTTTAGCTTTGGCTTCATTACTTGAAATGGGTTATCAGGTACTCACATTTTTTGTAAATGTACTGTTATAGATGCTTTTTCTGCTGATGCATTTTTTTAAACTAGATCTCTTTTATTCAGGTGAGATTTGGTGTTCTTGAGGCTGGAGCATTTGGTGTTTCTCAGTCTCGCAAACGAGCATTTATATGGGCAGCCTCTCCACATGAGACTCTGCCTGAATGGCCTGAACCAATGCACGTTTTTGCAAGTCCCCAGCTGAAAATTGCTTTGCCTGGAGGTGTGCAGTATGCTGCTGTTTGTAGTACTGCTGGTGGAGCCCCTTTCCGTGCAATTACTGTGAGGGATACGATAGGGGATCTCCCACCAGTTGAAAATGGAGCATCTAAGATAGAAATGACAGTGAGTTTTTTTTTTTTTGGGAATTCTGCTTATCTGCTGATTCTTAATCATCCGTCCATACATATGTCTAAGTGTTTATGTGTGTGTGTATGCTTTGAGCTCTTACTGTATTCTGCTTTTTGTTGATCATAGTATTCAAAGGAACCTAGTTCTTGGTTCCAAAGGCAAATCCGAGGGAATGCAATGCTACTGTCTGATCACATTTCAAAAGAAATGAATGAGCTAAATCTTATAAGATGCCAGAGAATCCCAAAGAGACCAGGTGCAGATTGGCGTGACCTCCCAGATGAAAAGGTGCCAATTCTAACGAATTGTTTCGTTTTTTGGTACAACAATTATCATTTGCTGTTTTATCAGAGTAGTAACAAAATGCTAATATGACTATTCTGAAATGTAGGTTACACTATCCAATGGACAAGTGGAGGATTTGATACCATGGTGCTTACCCAACACAGCAAAGAGGCACAATCAGTGGAAGGGTCTGTTTGGGAGATTGGATTGGGAAGGAAACTTTCCAACTTCTATCACAGATCCTCAGCCAATGGGAAAGGTGGGGATGTGTTTTCACCCTGACCAGGACAGAATTCTCACAGTTCGAGAGTGCGCTCGATCTCAAGTGAGCAATGAATTTTCTTTTCCTGATCCTCATCAAGTTATTTGATGCATTTTTTTGTTTATATTCTATATGCTTTTGTGGATAATATTGTTTGTTGCCCGGGTCCTTAAAATGCTTCTCTCGCATTATATACCTCACACGTATGTCTTTTTTTTTTTTTTTTTTTTTAAATGTGGTTAAAAGGGTTTTCGAGATAGTTATCACTTTTCTGGCAACGTTCAAAGCAAGCATAGGCAGATTGGAAATGCTGTGCCCCCTCCGTTGGCTTTCGCACTAGGGCGAAAACTCAAGGAAGCTGTTGATGGAAAAAGCTCCACATGATAGGTTAACTTAACTATGCGCAGAATTTACATTTATTACTCCTCAAGAGCAACTTTAGTTCTGTGGATGAAAATTGCTTAATATGATGTATTTTGATAACGTGCAGCATTCACAAAGTTCGCTATTGCATTCCCATTTAATGTGAATACTTAAGGAACTGTTATATTGATCAAACGAAAAGGAAGCTGCTGATGTAAACTTGCAAGAATGGTAGCTTTATTTGCTTGTCACTGAAGTACTGTGGGAATCAAAGTGGTGATTAGTGACTTCCTTTTGATGGCTGAAAACTATAGCAAAGAACCAAGTGAAGAAGGTAGGTTCCTACCATGTTACAACTTTCCTACATTTGATAGGTTACATGAGATTGTTCAATTGTTCTCATGCTGGCATTGGGTTTCTGGTATATTATTTCACAATAAGCCTTGAAATCATTGTGCTTGCTTATATTAAGGAAACTTGGATTCTTTGTTTTGTCATCTTCAAGTTCTACAGAAAGGTTGTTATCGCTTTGTATTCTTCTCTATTATCTCATTTCTTTTCATTTTCCTCTAATTCTCTTCATTGTTTTCTCTCTCTTCTCATTCTTCTCTATTGTTAGTTATCAAACTCAAACTGTCACATCTCGCCCGGACGCGGCTAAATCGGCGGTACACTTTCGGACGGGGCACACATTTGGAATAATAACAATGGTAACAATAGAGTGCGCAGCAAAAATATATAAAATAGTACAAATTCGATTTTATTTAATTCAGAATATAATTTGTACATGAAATGGTAAAGGGAACATACTCTTCAAAATCCTCAATGAATAATACAAAGGGTATAAAATGTGGGTTCCATAACCTGCACCAAGTCCACCTTAATTTTCTGTAAAAGATTGGATAATAATGGAGTGAGTTTAACCTGCTCAGTGGGTAAATAGTTCGTGAGTATAACAATTAATAAAACATACTTCAATATCAAATATCTTAAATACACATGTGAGCATCATAATCAATCAATATGCATGTATGCATCACACTGTCTTGTAATGGTGAACGTACATCGCCAGAGTTCACGTATATGTGTTTTTCCCCGGGCGTAGTTAGGTTCTCACTGTACGTCTTTCCTCAGGAACGATGCTCTGGATTCACGTACTGATGTCCCTTCCCGGGCGTAGTTGGGTTCTCATGTACGTCCCTCTTCAAATAAATGTAATGAATAGCGAGCAATGCTCCTAACTATTTTATGAGTTATAAACCATATATGTCCTTAGGTGGTGATATGTATGATGCGAATGCATGAACTAGTTTAGGGTCTGGTCTTTTCTTGACATTTAGACTGACTTTGGCAACGTCTGGTGATCCTTATCAGGGTTGGTATCACGACGTGCAAGGTTAGGACATTCAGTATTACATGTATAAGCTGATAACTAGATCAGTCCCAAGTTGAGAGGTGAGACACAAGGTCTCCTTAAATACCAATCGCCTAGAGCAGCCCGCTGCCTCCCGTTTGCTATTTAAAGTTACTAAGGACAAGACCGAGTCTAGTTGAATCAGATTGACCACAAATCCGACATTATAACAGTATAATACGTGAATTTCAAGTGTACAGGTATGACTACGACAATATAAACATTATATGACATAATGCAGTGTAAATAAATAGTAGATATAATAATAACTGAATGTAAAATTTAACAAAAGTTATGAAACACGCAAACTTATATTTCGTTCCCCACCTTTAGATAAAAACTTCTTTCAGATTTGACGCTTTTTTCCGGACAGAACTTCGTCGCACCGCATTGAGAGTCTCGGACAGAGAGTCTCAAAAATTAAAAACTCAGAATGAGTGGAAAGGAGAAGAAAATCACAAGAGAAGGTGGTTTGGTGTGAGGAATGAGAAATGAGGAAGGTTCCTTATATAAAAATTTTTGGCGCCTGAACGTTCGTGAGTTGTCATAATTTTTTTTTTTTTTGTGCAATTCTAGGGTATTACACAAATTTTGTCAAAGTAAGCTAATGTGCACTTGCTCTAGCTGTTGGCACCTTTTCCCCAAGTCCCCTCATTAACATAATAAATAAGGTTGCCATGTGGTCTTGGGGTGGGCGTGTGACCCACTTGGTGGATTAGTCGGGTGTAAGCCTGGATACTACTAAATGGGGTAGCCATGATTGTTGGTTCTCCATTTTCTTGTCGTGGGCTTATGGTCCTTGTTGCCTAGGTCTTATGTGCCCTTTGTCGAATGCACTATGCTATCTTGTAATTGTATCTTTGTTTCTTAGGAGGGCCTTTAGTTGTGTTTGCATGTTTTCCAAATGATACATGATGCAAATGGTGAGATGTATTCTAAAAATAGAGAATTGTTGTAATCTTGAATGGCCAAAATTTTGTCAAAGTAAAGAAAGTACAAATTCATTGTAAATAGGGGAAATTATTCCTAGTTAAATACAATTAATTGAGTTAAAATAATGACAAGTAGTGGAAGAAAAAAAAAATGGATTGAAAAAAAGTTGGAGAGGGTGATGGTTTATTTCGTTGAATGGGGTTGAACAAAGGTTGAATTAACATTTGGTTGGTTTGGACGGTTTAACATATGTTTTCCTTAAGTGAGGTTGTGAGTTCAAAACCTTCATCGTGTATGGAGCCACCATTTGTTGGAAGATTTTTGCACTTTTGTGGTCCAACTTGTGTCGAATTCAGGTAGATTAATCTCGTCGCAAAGCTGAGGACACCACTTGGGTGTTGTTTAGCGGTGAAACCAAAAAAAAAAGAAGGGCCGAAAACATTGTTGGGTTTGCTTACAACCTTTGTAAACTAACATGGAAAATAATTTTCTAATAAATAAGATAAATGAAAGGAAAATGCAAAAGAAAATTTGACATTTTGTTCTTTTCTTTTATACGAATTATCATGATCAGCTTTATTAAATTAATTTATGAAGCTCCATCCAAGAGAAGGAGAGGATGCCTACACAACAAATTATTGGAAAACTCACAATAGTGCATATATATAAACCTAATATTAGCTATAGATAGATCATGGCATTAAACAATACAACTTTGAAATATTTGAATGATAATTAATAATCAAAGCTCTCTTCTTTTGATCTTAGCCATCAAGCCATGCTCCTTATAAAGTCCTAAAGAAAGTTTAGGATACACAGGATGGCCTTGTTCCACTTGGATATGGTAATTATATAGTAAAGTTGCTGCCACCATTTTCATTAGAGTAAATGCAATGTCCTTACCAAGGCAAGTCCTAGGTCCTGAATGGAATGCTGGGAACTTGTAAGAAGGGTGATACTTTATTTCACTTTTTTGTGAATTATTAGCAATCCATCTTTCAGGCTTGAATTCCAAGCAATCTTCTCCCCATATCCCTTCCATTCTTCCCATTGAATATATGAAAAGCAGGACTCTACCTTTAGAATCCACCTTATGGCCACTAGGAAGAGCATCTTCTTGAACAGAGTTCTTATGTTCAATCCACACTGGTGGATACAACCTCAATGACTCACATAAAGCTCCATGAAGATAAACTAATTCACTTACCTCTTCCATGTTGAATAATTTCCTTGTCCCCTTATATATAGGTGATTTGAGCTTGAGCACTTCTTCTATTATCTTAGTTTCTACACTTTGGTTCTGTGACAAAAGCCAGAAAAACCAAGTTAGAACTATCGATATGCTGTCGTTCCCTGCAATAAGGTAAGAGAAGATGAAGTCCCTCAAATATTTATCAGATTTGTCACCATCTTCCTCCATGAGAAGACTCAATAAATCAGCAGCTGCAGCAGTACTGGTACCACCAATGCCAACCTTTTCTTCTTCTACGCCATCTTCTTTCTTCTTCGTAGCTGTTTCACTAAGTTGTTCTCGTTTCCTAGTGATACACTCTGTAATGAAATCGTCCACAACTTTCCTTGAATTCTTTATGTTATGTTCCATGCCAATTCCAAGCCTCCTTTGCAACTTCCAAATGATTTTGGGCCTATAATGTCGCTTAAAAATTGCCTTGAAAGCATTATCAATTGCCACTACAATTGGAACCTCTGGCAACTCAATGGCCAAGCAACCAAGGCGAGATCCAGTGGTCCATGAACAAGTCATATCAAATGCAAAGCGAAAGAAAACATCTTGCAAATCCACCACCAAGTCGTTCTCCGCAACGTGATCAAAGAAAGGGAGTAGCCCTTTCTCGAACATATTCAAACTAAGGGTCTTTAAGTAGAGAAGAAATCTAGAGTGACTGATTAGAGCTTGGCTACATTTTCTTTGAGAGAGCCAAGCTTCTGAATCCGAGTTGAATATGCCATCTCCTAGTATATCAAACATCTCTCGAAACTCTTGTCCTTTCGGGAAATTTAAGAAGTTAGATGTGCAGACGTAACGAACATTGGCAGGATCACAAGTCCAAATCATGTTCATGTTGGTAAACCAGGGGCCTTTAAACACGAAAGTGCCACCATTTCGAGCTAGAATGCGAGTACTCCAATCATGGAAGCAATGAAGGTTGAGGAGTAGGGAAGGAAGCATCCCAATGATCGGCCAATTTGTTAATGTACCTTTGAGGTTAGAGTTCAAATGCCTCGCAAAGAGCACTGATATTGCAATTGCCAAGAGCATCCCTAACAATGTGATGAACTCCATATTGAGAACTTTTGTCATGAGAAATGCATGATATATCTTTCTCCATATATTTATAATAAATTGAAAATTATCTCATAATCAATCCTCAATATTCTATTTATTAGTTGTTACAAAATCAACATATAAATTACTTGTAACTTTCAGCATTTATATATAATGAAAAAGAAATAAGAGGTCATAAAAATGCAAATCATATAATTAAAACAGACTAGTTAGTAAAACATCTCAGACTATCTTGTATATATCAGATGCCAGTATATGTGTGATTTAATTTACATAATATACTGCACATGCAAGTCCATCAATTGAACGCAGATGCCCAAAAACATGTTTTTAAATAAAAATAAAGTTATAAGTGATCAATGCAAGCAGATGGGTAGGTTTGTCAAGATAAGACCTGAATGGTGTATTTCTCAAAAATAATAATAAAAAAAAAGAGCTGCATGGTGTAGCAATTAAATTGTGAGATTATCATCATTTATTGTATACAGTTGTGCCTCAGCGCACATGGCAAATAGCACACATCATCAAGACCATGCTATTAATTATAATCAAATAAAAACCACATGGTTGCCAAAGGTGCCAAAGTTTCCTTTCTACTGTATATCTGACTCTTGAGTCACCATAATATGATTGTTTTTTTATTTTAAAAAAAATGACTTTCTTAAAAATTAATAGACTTTTCAGCTGTCACTTTATTGTAACTAGAAACTAATATGATAATAATAATGGAATAAAAACTTTCTTGATATAAACACTTCTCATCTAGAACCTTTTAGTTTTTGTAAATAAAAAAGGTAATTACATTTTGCTGTTTATAACAGAATTGCATAGTTGAAAAAAAAAAAAAAAACGAATAGTCAATGAGTAAAAATAAATATTTTAATGCTAAATTTATGTTTGGTAAATTTTTACATGCATATGAACACATATTATTATAGAAATTTCCTATGTAGGACTATCAACACATGTGAAGTATAAGTATAGATATATGCATTATTTCTTATTATGTTGATATGTGTCGTAAAGACGCTCAGTGCCTATGCCATAGTGTGATGATGAACCTTATTTCTCTTGGATGTTAAAATATGCACAATTCAATTAAATTTAAAACATATTGAAGACTCCAATAGCATAGCTGGTCTAATAGTAATTTTATAAATTTCTTTTCTTTAACTTCAACCGGGGTATTATTATTATATGTTATTTAACATGATCTTTCATCAATATATATATATACTAAAGATAATATTTAGATTTTGATTAAAATGAAGAAAATTGTGAATTTTACACAGCCATAGAACAAAAAAATAAAAATAAAAAAAAAGTTCAAAAATATCTAGGCTCTTATTATTAATTCAACATTTTTTATTCATTTACAAATTCAATAGCATAAAAGGCCTTGTGTCTAGTTGTTATTTTGACAAAGTTGAAAGTAGATTAACTGCATTTAGGTTTGAAAAAGTATTCTTCCTTTTTGTTCATTTTTTTTCTCAATTAGTTTTTAAAAAAAAAATTATGGTACAGCAAAAGCAAACTTAAGTGGCAAGAGACATCTTTTTCCTTTTAAAAGGTTAGGGTTCATCATGTCTTGTCGAGTGGTTGTCGTCTTATTGGCTTAGTAAATCTTTGGGCCTTGGTTTCTACACTATTAATGAAGTTGTCCTCATCCCAGTGTTGTGGGCCTGACTCTTTAGTTCCTTGTTGGCTTGCATGTGCGACTGCAACAAATTGAATCATGCGATGCAAGTGAAATGTACTTTCATAAAGGCTAGTAAGTCATAACTTTTGGAGTTAAAAAGCAAAGATGGTTAAGAGGAGGTTTGCTTCTTAAGCATTATATGATATGCTCATTTCATACAAGTTAAAAGAAAATTTTTATAGAGTCGCTATTAAGCTAGCCATACTATATAAATTAGAATGTTGGGCAATTAAAAAATATGTTAACAAACTTTAAAAGATAAAATTAAAAATGAGTGTATTTAAAAAATGGTAGGAGTAGTACCAATTAGAGATAAAATGAGAGTGAACTGACTAAGGTGGTTTGAATACATATAAATGTAGACCTTTGAATGTACTAATTAGAAAGAGTGATATACTAACATTATATGGTATGTAACAATAAAAGTAGAGGAAGACCTAAAATAACATGAACAAAAATACTTAAAAAAAGATTTAACTTCTTGTAATTGCCAACTTATCCTTTGATAAAATAGAGTAGAGAAAACAAATTTATTTAGTTGACCCTATGTAGTTAAGAAAAAACTTAAAAGGGAGTTTTAAAATTTAGTTAAGTTGAGGTTTTTTTTTTTTTAATATCAACATAAGTTGAGTTGAGTCAAGTAATATTATTAATGCATTGTCGTTTTAAAATAATATCCTTCATTTTCTTCTTTTTTTCTTTTAATTATTTTTAGAAAAAATATTATTTGAATTGTTGATGCACAAATTGAGTGGCAAGAGACATCTCTTTCCATTTAGATGTTAAGTTTCAAGTCTCGTGAGTAGTTGTGGTCATATTGAGGTTAGATCTAGCTTTGGATCTTGGCCTCTTATGAGTGGCCTCTTACGAGAGTGTCCAGTATTATTTAGCTGCTCAGTTTTCTTTGACTCGTGAGTATTTTAGTGATAGCATTTGTCTAATCAATGTATGGTTTCATTACAAAAAATAGGGTAATTGACAATAAGTTTTTAGCTATAAGTGAACATTTCATTACAAATAATTGAAAAAATAAGTGAATGTTTCATTCCAAATTTTTAGCTATAAGTAAATACAAGATTTTGTAACTAACTGATCCTTTATTTCTTGTAGTGATTATTGAATAATAATAAATAAAAAAAAAGTACAACTACAATTTTTGTTATCATTGTTGTAAATAGCAAATAGTGTTGTTGTTCTAACTATAATTACTAAAGAAAAGCTTCTAGCAAGCTTACTTGCACTAATTCAAAGAGAAGTCAAAAAGAAAAAAATTTCTCAAACAATCCCCACATTCTTATCTTGGCTCTCAAAAATGCGGGTATTCCTTTTTTTCCAAACTGACCACACAGTAGCAAAAACAACCACCCTCCAATAGTCTCTCCATCACCTAGAGAGGTGATTTTCATCAAGGAAAGTCTACAAAGAGGACTCATTATGTAGCCACTGCCACTGCCACTGCAAAATGGAATTCCATCACCCCCATAGATCTCTTGTGAATTCATAATCAATGAAATTATAATGACTAGTTTCCTTTCATTCTTACATAAGCAACACTAATTCGGGGAAATTTTTTTTTCCCCGAATTAGTGTTGCTTATGTAGTAAAATTTCGAGTGAAAGCTTTGTCTCGTTTGGATTTGTGGGTTTAGTTCTACCTGTGTCTACAGGCTTAGTCACACCACTAATTTTGGGGGGCTTTGTGTCCTTGCGTCTGTGGGCCATACTTTTATTATTGTTTGTGGGCTTTAGGGCTCTTGTGTTTCTTGTTGGTAGGGGTGACAAAATTAATTAACCCGAATCTATTGTCCTCTTTTGTCTGATCCGCTTTAAAATGGGTATGAATAAAATCTTTTAAAAATTGAGTCAGGTACAAATAAAAATGTGTCTATTTTTAAAAACCAAACTAGGTCTAAATAGAAGCTTAAAAAACTGGGTACTCGATTTCTTACTAATACAATGAGTAAGATAGATTTTTTTATTTACTTTTAATAGTTGCAAAAGATTATTTTCTTTTGTTGTTAATTATTATAAACTTTAAAAAAATTATTTGACCTTTTTTTTTTTTTTTGGAGAGTGCTGACACAAGGTTAGAGGTTGGCATTGGGGTCAGAGAAAGCCGAGATCCCTTAGCTTAGCTAAGAAGGCGAGCACAATGGCGAGGGGCATAAGGGTCCAAATGGAGAACTTGCGAACTACTTATCATAGTCCCGCTCCCACTTTTATTAGGGAAGAGGAAACTCTCACTTATTTGTAACGAAAAAGAATCAAATTCCCAATTTCGAGTGAAAGAATTCGGAGCTAGCCTGTCACACCCCACCCGGACACGCCTAAACCGGTGGAACACTCTTGGAAGGGGTGCGAATGCATTATAACAGTCACAAAGTGTGCATGTACACAATTTAGTACAAATCTGATTTCATAAATTTCATAATGTAATTTTTGTACAATAAGTAGTGAAGGGAATATCCTCCAAAAATCCCCCTATAAATATACAAGAGGTACAAAGTGTGGGCCCAAAAACCTCCGCCTAAGCCACCCTAATCTCCTGTAAAAATGGATAACAACAGGAATGAGCTAATGCCCAGTGGGTAAAACAGTGCGTGAATGTAACAATTAATAAAGAAAACGCTATAATCAAACATCAAATATACATATCTTTGCATCATAATTAATACAACATGTATGTATGCATGACACCGTCTCGTAATGGTTCCATGATTGTGTGTCGCCTTGAGTTCACGTACAAATGCCCATCTCCGGGTTAACTCAGGTTCTCATTGTACGTCCCTCCCCAAGGTCGTCGCCCTAGATTCACGTACAAATGTCCTTTCCCTGGAACACCCAGGTTCTCATTGTGCATCCCTCTTCAAAGAAATATCAAGAATAATGAGTATTGCTTCTAATTATTTTGTGGATCATAAACCACTTACGTCCTTAGGTGGTGCTTATGTATGATACCAATGCATGAGCAAGTTCGGTTTTTATTAACATTAGAAAGGATTTGGTAGGGTTTGGTGATTTTTATCAGGTCAACATCACCACGTGCAAGGTTAGGATGTTCTGTATCACTTGTCCAAGTTGATAGCTTTCAATTAAAACCAACCAGACCACTCTCTAGTTGAGAGGTGGGACCCGAGGTCCACTTAAATACCAATCTTCTAGAGCAGCATGCTGCTTCCTATTCACTATTCAAAGTTACTGAGGGCAAAACTATATTTGGTTGAGTCAGATTGACCACTAATCTGGTATAGTAACAGTGTAATACATGAACTCCAAATGTACATGTATAAGTATGACAGGTATGAAAATTATACACAATAATGCAGTGTAAATAAATAGTAGACATAATGATAAATGAATGTAAACTTGAATAAAAGTCATAAGACACGCAAACCTATGTTTCTTTCCCCACCTTCAGATAAAACTTCTTTCTAAAACTGGCACCTCCTCCCTGGCAGAACCGCGTTGCACTGCGAAGAGAGAGAGGATTTCCAACAAGAGAATGAAAGTTGGTTTGGTGTGAAAATGAGGGGGGAAGCCCCTTTTTTATAGAAATTTTGGTGCCTAATCTCTGGGCAGCCTGCCTGAACTTTCAGATTTTGTGTGTGTGTGTGTGCAAATACCAGAGTATTACATTCTACCCCCCTTAAAAAAATTTCGCCCTCGAAATTTCAGTCAGTGTAGTCGTGATTGCTGTCTTCATGAGATTCACTGCCTTGGTCATCATTTAGGAGATCATGGTATTGGTGGTAAGGTCCTTAAATCATACTCTGGCTGGTGGAATCATCAATATCATTGAACAATGGAGAACAAATAGAGTCAAATTTTTTCGTAGAAGGTTCTGATATTTGCTTGACTGATGGTGGTGTAAGGCACTGCAAGTTGCGACATTTCAGAGGAGGTAGGTTGAGTGACGGAATAATTTTACGTACAGTTGCTTGAATGCGCCCTCCAGGTAATTTTGGTAGGAGATCCTGCCAAGATGATAGTCCTAGATTGTTTCGGGCAATATTATTACAAAAAATCCATGCACGCTTTGGCAATAGGGATCGTTGTCTTTGGGGCGAAGGAGTTTGTGAAGCAAAGTAGTTGTGGCTTGACTCAGAACCTGAAGGAGTTGCAACTGGTTGCCAAGGAGGCCCTTGCATGGGTGGTTCATTACTCCATTCGGTAATGTTTTCAGACATCTGCATGGTCATTTAAATGAAACAATGTATTTAAGATATTTGTAAAGGAAGTTTCATCATTTCATTGATTCGTGAAATAGTACAATATATCACATCATCAACTATTACTAGAAAACAATTCGGGGTATTTCTGTTTAATTGTTTCTTCTACTTCCCATGTTGTTTCCTCTACTCCGTGGTGATCCCAGAGCACCTTTACAAGTGGTATACTGCGTCGTCGTAGTTGCTTGAGTTTTTCAATCCAAAATCTGTATCGTTTTTTCCTTATATTTGTTTTCGCTTGTCTAATTCCAGAGGCTATCTTCGCTTGTCGGCATAGCTCTTCTGTCAACTTTGTTGTCACGCCTGGAATGCACCGCAACACATTCTACCCAGACGCGGGCGCACTCCCACCGCAGCGGGAGCGAACGCCAGCCATTACATACCACATAATATTGTCACATCCCAGTACACAGCACACCGCAGCGTCTAGTACCCCCGGGATCATTTGTCCATACTATTCACTCATGAATAGTACAGGGCCTCCCCCAGATTCGAACTCACAACCTCATAAGGTTTTTTTGTCACACCCCAGTACACAGCACACCGCAGTGTCTAGTACCCCCGGGATGTGATGAGTACGCATACCCCAGCCATAGTACCACATAATATTGTTATACCTCAATACACAGCCCGCACACAGCGTCTAGTATCCCCGAGGTTTTTTTGTCCCCAAAGAGGGCCTCCCCCAAGATCGAACTCATGACCTTATATTCATAAGGTTTAAATTCGAATCTTGAGTAACCACTGAGCCAATGGTTCAGTGGCTACTCAAGATTCGAATTTAAACCTTATGAATATAAGGTCATGAGTTCGATCTTGGGGGAGGCCCTCTTTAGGGACAAAAAAACCTCGGGGATACTAGACGCTGTGTGCGGGCTGTGTATTGAGGTATAACAATATTATGTGGTACTATGGCTGGGGTATGCGTACTCATCACATCCCGGGGGTACTAGACACTGCGGTGTGCTGTGTACTGGGGTGTGACATTTGTGCTATGCAAAGTCGTTCCTTTATTAGTGTGATCTTTTCAGAAGTCTCTTGAACTAGTTTAGGCCCAATTGTGGTCGATCTGCCATATCTAACCAGCATACCAGATATATGCAAGGGTGGCCATAGAGAGCCTCGTATGGTGTCATGCCAATACTGGTTTGGTAGCTGTTGTTGTATGCAAACTCAGCCAAATGTAAGTGTTTTGTGCATCCGTCGTGAAAGTCCAAAATTCAACAACGTAACATGTGGCGACCCCGCACCCCGGACCACCAACCCCGCAGGGAGTGGCATGCGGAATGTCGGGGCGGGACGCTCGGCGTAGGCATCTCCGACCACTCCTCAACTCCCGTGAGGTGGTTGAGACCCTACGAGCCTTATCTCAAATAACGACATAATATCAAAAGGTATTAAACAAAACTACCTACCGTATTAATCATCCAAGACAATAGATAATCCATAAAAAATGAACCATAAATAAAATCATAATCCCTACAGTCCATTAAAATTGATATACACATAAAGTCCAAAATTGTGGGTACAAATAAAAACCGTCATATGCCCACATGGTCTATCTAAGAAATCCCAACTCACCCATACTACAATGTGGTAAGTATTATAATTACATAATCCAAAATATAATACTTCATAATTTAAAACACAGTTCAATCAAAATGCCTCTCAACTCACATCGAGGCTTTGGATTCTCTCGCAGGCAAGGCCCTCAAGATATTACTCTTTTGCCCTTATTCGGGACAGAAGGACCTGAAAGAGGAAAATGAGGGTGAGCAACCGGTGCCCAGTGAATAGAATTCAAATATGCTATCAATACTCATCAATAAATATCATGTATGCATGTCAATGTGTAGCATGATTAAAAGCTTATAACATATAGATATCAAACATTTATAATAAGTTCGATGCAAGTAAAAGCTTATCAATTTGTCACACCCTGGGTTGCACAACGTGCCCCCTACCCAGGTGTGGGTGCACCCCCTCGGGGCGAACACCTAGCCATTATGGATCCATAATATTGTCATATCGCCATCTAGCAACCCAACCGCAGTTGGTCTACATTGAAACGATTATTTGTCTGCCACTATTCATAAATAGTGCAGGGCCTCCCTAGGAATCGAACTCGAGACCTCCCTTAAGGAGTCTAATTTCGCATTCCTAGTAACCACTGAGCCATAACATATCCTCCAAGATCTGGATAAGACGCTCTGATTGTCTGTCAGTTTGAGGGTGAAAGGTTGTGCTCATGGTGATTCTGGAGCCCATTCGACTCTGAAAGCTTTGCCAAAATTTTGATGTGAATCGAGGCTCTCGATCAGATACGATCGTGAGTGGTATGCCATGAAGGCGTACGATATCTCTTTCATACAATTCAACTAGCTTTGAGGGGTTATCCGTAAACTTTATTGGTAAAAAGTATGCAAACTTTGTAAGTCTGTCGATGATAACCCGGATGACATCTTGCCCATTATTATTTCTAGGCAAGGCAGTAACAAAATCGATTGCAATGTTTTCCCACTTCCATTCTCCGATTGGTAAAAGTTGGAGAAGTCCAAAAGAAAGTCTGCGTTCTGCCTTTACTTGTTGGCAAATGATACATAGAGTAATGAAGTCTGCAATAGCCTTATTCATTCCAGAAAATCAGAACTGTTGCTTGACATCCTTGTACATCTTGTCTCTCCTAGGATGTATGGCGAACCTCGAACAATGCATTTCAGTGAGCACTTCTTTTCGAACTTCAAGGTCGTTCGGTAGACAAAAATATTTTTTTATAGAAAATGGCCCCGTCATCAGAGACCGACCAATGAAGAAGGTCCCACCCGTTGAGTAGAAGTTCTTTTTTCTCCATTAGCACAAGGTCGTTGGCCTGAGCTGCTGAAATCTTTCGAATAAGCTCAGAGTTGGCTGATAATTGAGAGAGTCGTGATCTTCCTCCCTTCTCGATCAGTTGTAAGTTAAAATTCTCAAAGTTGAGAGTGCAAGCCGCAACATAAGATTTTATACTCAAGGCATCAGCCACAACGTTGGCTTTACCAGGATGGTATTGGAGTTGAAAGTCATAATCTTTCAAAAATTCCAACCATCGTCTTTGGCGGAGGTTTAGGTCTCTCTGAGTGTAGATGTACTAAAGACTTTTATGATCCGAGAAGACCTTAAACCGTTCACCGTATAGGTAGTGTCGCCATAACTTCAGTGCGAATACGACAACTGCAAGTTTCAAGTCATGTGTTGGGTAATTACCCTCATGAATCTTTAGTTGCCTCGAAGCATATGCAACAACTTGGCCTTCTTCCATTAGTACTGCGCCTAAGCCTTGGAGGGAAGCATCGGTGTAGAGTGAAAATCCAACTCCATTTCTTGGAGTGATTAGTACTGGTGCTGTCGTGAGACATTTTTTCAACTCCTGAAATGACGATTCACAGGATGTGTTCCAAATGAATCGTACGTCTTTCCGAATGAGCTTGGTCATAGGTTCAGCAATTTTTGAGAAATCCTTGATGAAGTGTCTGTAAGTTACTGTGGTGGGTTGCTTCCAGTTTAAAACCACTTCAACCTTAGAAGGATCCACCTCAATGCCATTGCCTAAATCCACACGGTTAAGGAATTGAACTCTCTTCGCCCAGAATTCGCACTTACTCAACTTTGCATACAACTGATGGCTTTGTAAGGTTTGGAGGACAATCCTCAGATGTATCTTATGGTCTTCCTCAGTTGAAGAATATATCAAGATATCATCCACAAAGACCACCACGAATCGATCTAAATATAACTTGAAGATGCGGTTCACTACAGGTGCATTTGTTAGATCGAACGACATGACCAAAAACTAGTAAAGACCGTACCGAGTTCTGAAAGCCATTTAATTTATGTCAGACTCTCTGATCCGGAGTTGATGATAGTCGGATCGTAAATCAATCTTAGAGAAGTATTTGGCATCTCTAAGTTAGTCGAACATGTTATCGATCCTGGGTAATCGGTATTTGTTCTTGATGGTGACGTTTGCGATAGTCGATGCAAAGTCGTAACGAACCATCCTTTTTGCGAACATACAGAACTGGAGCACCGTAGGGTGATGAACTTTTTCTGATGAAGCCATTACTTTTCAATTCCTTCAATTGCTTGTCCAACTCGACCAGCTCGTCATTAGACATTCTGTATGGTGGAATTGAGAGAGATCTGGTCCCTGGTATGAGTTTGATCTCAAAATCGAATTCCCGTACTGGAGGTAAACAATGAAGGTCATTTAGGAAAATCATTGGGAATTCGGATGTCACCGGAATATCGTGGACCTCAAGAGGGTGATGTGATGACGATTTATTGTCGTCACCAAGGGATAGGGCTCATATCTGTGCCTTGAGGAGTGCAACAGTTGAGCTTTGTATCCATTTCCCGTTCCTGGAATCTTAACAAACTCCCTAGTGGGCAAGGTTAACTGAACTTGCTTCTTCAAACAATCGATATTTACATTCAATGGTGCGAGCCAGTCCATGTCGATGATGATGTCGAACTCTTCAATGTCCATCACAAAGAGATCTGCATAAATTATTTGTTTTGACATTCGAAGTTCACATCGAGAACACTTCAATTTTGCGTCAATACCAAATCCTATTGGTGTTGAGACATGGATTGTGATGTCGGAGGGTTCAGATTGCAACCCCAAGTGCTTTACCAATGAAGAAGATATAAAAGAATGCGTAGCACCTGAATCAAATAAGACATGTGCCATTGTATTAAACACAAAAAATGTACTTTCAACTACATTGTTGTCTGGGAAGGGTTGTTGAGCGACGACAAACTGATGAAGTCACAATTTTGCATATTTTTACCTCTATTTTCAGTACTTTTAGACTAGAAAATAACATAAAAGAAAAAAAATCTCTTTACATCACATTTTATATTTTTAGGTCATTTTTAGGCTACTTTAATAATGCATTTTTTATTTTTATTTTTAATTTTCTTTTAATAAGGTCATTGAGCTTTTATATATTTTTGGGTATGTTGGTGTCTCATTTGGTCTTCAAGTATTTTTTAGATATTTAAGGGATCAAATGATGAGATTGCATATTTTAGGAAGATCCACACCACATATCTACATGGACCAGATGTGGAGAAGCCGAAGCGTTAGATCCAACAAGGCTTAAATGATCAATCCGAGTCTGTTTGATTGGATTCTAATCAACTTAAAGATTTTTAAAGGAGCCCACATGATTGCAATCTTTGATGAAGATCTAATTGAGCTCATATCAACCCATTTATGGAAGAAAAAGATGTCACACATGTCAAAAAGAAGAATACATATGGGCACAATCTTCTTCTTATTTTCTTGATTGAAAACATCTTTATGTAATTTAGAAAATGACCATTTTTAGAGGATATTTTTTAGAGAATAATAGGTGGTAGATGTATTTTTGTTTTTGAAAATCAAGAGGTGGGCACATCTATAAATAGGGTTAAATTTCAAGAGAATGAATCCCATCTCTACTCTCATTTTCATTTTTATTTTTAAGGTAGATTTAGTTTTAGTTGTTCATTCAAGTCTTGGACAAGGTGATATTGCCCAAAGATTTGGAGTTTTGCAAGTTTTTCTTTATTTTTTTTAATGAAGTTCTTCTGTTTCTAGTATATCTTGTTTCTATATCTATTTCTTTCTTTTATTATTTGTTATTTAATGCTTTCTTTCTTTATATCTTTACTTTATTATTATTTTTTAAGTTAATTTAAATTCAGTTCTAATTTATTCCTTTATTCCTTTATTTATTAATTGCATTCATGTCTAGGATGTTAGCAATCATATTATTGTTTTTTCTTTGACTTATATAGTATATAATGTTTTAATTTATTTTCTAAAAATTCTGGAGTGATTAGCCCAATCCTTGTGGATCGACCTTGTCTAGTGCTACAACTTACCTTGTACGCTTGCAAGGATATAATGTGATATATTTTATTAAAAAAAAATCACATCACAAACGCTTTGCCCTGTTGCTTTTGCCCCTGGTTCTACCTGGGTTGGGCGTTAGCAGCAGGTGGAGTTTGTTGGACTGGAATTGCGAGAAGAGGCTGTTGTGGTTGTTGAGGGTGGGGACATGTTTTTCTTACATGGCCTTGCTGGCCGCAGTTCTAACAAGTCTGCCTTTGCTGTTGAGGGTTGATAGTTCTGCTGGCCATGCTGATTGTGGTGCTGCTGAACACCACCCTTGCAATTGCCATTTTGACGGCCACCCCTACCATTTCGGCCTCCTCGATTATGATTATGATAACCTTGATGGCTAGGGTTAGACGTTTCATCCGCAGGTGTTGTGGCCTCATGTTTCTGAACAGGGGCTGGGAGGGCTGGGTTTTGATTGAAGTACGAAAAACGTTGGGAAAACGTTGCAGGCCGTTTTTCGTTATTCTTTCTTTGCTCCTACTCAGTCTTCTCTTGTTCAAATTTCATGGCCATGTTGACCAACTCCCTGTAAATCTTGAGATCCAAGATTGACAGGGCATGTCGGATGTCAGGATGGTCATTATAGAACTTCTCGGCCTTATCTCGTTCCGTAGAGATAGTGGAGAGAGAAAAGACCGATAGTTCTTTGAACTTGACAATATACTTGCGAATTGTCATGCTGTCCTAGTGCAGCCTAGCAAATTCCTGGCGCCTTTGCCTCTTCACTGTGCCTGAAAAGTACTCGTCGATGAACAATGACTCAAATTTTGTCCAAGCCATGTCTGCTGTGTTGACCTTTGGGCCTTCCCTTACTGTAATCCACCAGATGTTAGCTCCGCCAACAAGTTGGTAGGAAGCTAGTGAAATCTTACAAGCCACGTCGACTCCCATGGCTTCAAGGGCCTTCTTTGACCCATTTAACCATTTCTGCGCCTCGTCCGCATCAATGGTGCCAACAAAAGTAAGAGGTTGTAGCCTCTTGTACTTTGTGATCTGGTTGGTTTGGCTCTCCGACCCAGATTGTATAGGGGCCTGTACGGTGACCACCTGGTTGGCCGCAGTGTCAAGAACGGTTTTCTGAACAGTCACTTTCACCGCCTCAATAAATCCGACGAAGAAGTGTTCCATGCCCGAAGGTATGACAAAAGGTGTGGGTTGAGGTGGCACAACCTGCCCAGAAGTAGTGGCAGTATCCTGTGCGACCTGTTCCATTATTTGAGGTGGCAGTTCCTAATTTGTTGTCTCAGAAGGTGCCTCCTCTGCGGGCCGAACAGTGCGTGGCCTTTCTCGCTTTCTTGTTTGTTTTCTTATTGGCAAGGAGAAATATGACTCTTCTTTTAAGAATTTTCTCAAGATATGTGGCCAAGAATAATTATATGATATTCTCAACAATTCATAAAAGTAAGAGTTATGCAAAAACCACCTATTTTTCTAGGTATAGAGTAAAGTTTTTGGTAAGGAATCAAAAAACTTTATGTGCCTCGTATGTTTGGCCATGTTGTAAAATAAGGTTAGAGTGTTTATATAATAAGTATAAAACTTTGCAAGTATTTCAAATGTTTTGGTTCTTGGTTTTTATGAACATTCATACATTTTTTTGAAAATTCATGAGTCATAGAAATTTTAAGATTATCCTCAATAAATATCCTGATCTAATGTTCTATCGCAATCTTATCGTTCAAACTCTTTTTCTCAGTCATTTCAGTTATTATCCAAGTTTTTGTGTCCCATACCACATGAATTTGGTAATAAGGGATTCAACCAAGTTAAGTTGAATGAACACAGTTTCTACGAAACATCGGCTGGAGAGGAGTTCACTAATAGTATTGTCCAAGTTTACTCGTCTCATACCGTGTAAACTTAGTGATAATGTTAGTAATTCAATTTTTCCCAGATGTTTCTTTTCACATAAGGTCGTGAGTTTTCTTACTTCCACATTTTATTTGGTATCTTCTAATTTTGTTGTGTCCCATACCACTACAAAGTTAGTGATATAAAAAAAAAATGGTTGCAAGTTGGCCCACCAAACATATTCTTTAAACAAAACATTTCATTCATAAAAGAAAAAGAAAATTTACAATGCCAGTAATTTTCTTAATTTTCCTGCCTACTGTTCTATCTAGTCCGCCTACTAGTTGCAGAGTGACCACTAGAGGAGGGCTGAAAGGCGTTCTGACGTTCTTCTAAGGATCGTATCTGATTCATCATAACATTTTGAATATCACGCATTTCAATTACAGTAGTCATCAAAAACTGCATCGGGTCAACTTGATTAAGTGGTTGTCCCCTCGGGGGATGGTAAGCAATTTGTCATTATGGGTGTGTTGCCCCATAGCGGAGGACAGTTGGTTTGACTAGTGGGTCTAACCACATGATGAGAGGTCTCCCTTACTGGAACTTCTTGGAAATTCGAATTTGCTTGAGTCGGGAGATTTTGAAAGAATTGACTCATTGAGACAGTTTGTCCTCCAAAATTTGGTGCAGTCTAAAATTGATTTTGTTGGTACATAGGAACTTGTTAAGCTAGTTGATAGGGTACTTCTTGAGTCGGAATTTCCGGACACGTTGTATTCCCTTGGGCCGGAGGGTTCCAGGAACATGGATTTACTGGAACCCCTTGTCCGCCTAAATTTGGGTTTGTTTGGCCAACTTCTCCTCCCATATTTCCAAAAAGTTCTTCCTCAGTGAACCAATGCTGAGTGGTTTGATCATTGCCTTAGTCTGGGTTTCCTTTAGTCCTCCGATTTGATTCATCATTTCGATTTTCTTTAATTGAAATCTTGCGTCGACTTCTTTGTCGGCTACACCTAGAGTCATCAATCGATCTCTTGCTATTATCCTCAGAAGTATTACCAAACATCTCCTCATCAATTACCCCTCCTTTTGAGGCAAAAGTTTTGAAATAGGATGACAATGTTACTTCTTTTGTTACTACTATGGATGTTCTGTTAGAGGTATTGATGTCTGCCTCTTTTAGAATCTTCATAATTAAGGCACCATAACCAAGGTATTCTTTCTTAGTAGGGTTTTGGATTATTCTAGTTATTTGTTGGATAATGAGGTGGGGTAAGGAGATGGAGATTTCCTCCTTTAAATGGTATAATTGAGCTCTAGACATTGTTGCTCTTGTCACCACCTCAAGCAAAATATTTTCTACTATAATCTTCTCAAGACCTGCAAGTTTTGGTATTAAAAGTTTATTTAGGAGGTGAGCGTACGTCTTTTCTATGTAAGGATTTGCGGTGAGGGAGTTGAATAGTTGTTCCCTAGATTCAGCAATTTTAATGATGACTTCGGGTTCATGTGGATCAATGATCTTTTCTCCAATCGGTATTGCCATTATTCGAGAAATAATTTCGGCACTGACAAAAACTTTTACTCCCTTGACCATTGACTCTAAATTTGGGTTGATTCTCTCCTATTGGTGTCCCACTACAGTCATGTTTTCATAAAACAATCTTACTAATTTGAGGGAAACATAACCCTCAACATTAGTTATGTTCAACCACCCCAGCTTTACAAGCTTATCGTGGCGGACTGGACGGAGGCAAGGATGCCTCTTGTTTATGTTTCTCATTAAAACAACCTTCCGATTGTAAAGTTCTGCAAGTCTTGTGGAAACTTGACTACTAGATGTTCTGTCATCAATAGTGGCCATTGCTTTGCTGAAATAGAGATAAAACTTGTGAAGTACACAAAAATATTATCCCAGGATTTTTAAGTTTTATGCTTTGTCCGGTGGACAATGAGTAGTGAAAGGAATATCCTCCCAAAATCCCCCTATGAATAAACAATGAGTACAACATGTGGGCGCAAAAACCTCTACCCAAGCCACCATAATCTTCTGTAAAAATGGATAACAACAGGAATGAGCTAATGCCTAGTAGATAAAATAGTGCGTGAATGTGACAATTAATAAAGAAAACTTCATAATCAAATATCAAATATACACATCTTTGCATCATAATCAGTACAACATGTATGTATGCATGACATCGTATCGTAATGGTTCTATGATTGTGCATCGCCTTAAGTTCACATACAGATGGACATCTCTAGGTAAATTCAGGTTCTCATTGTACGTCTCTCCCCAAGGTCGCCGCCTTGATTCACATATAGATGTCCCTCCCTAGGTAAACTCAGTTTCTCATTGTACGCCCCTCTTCAAAAAAATGTTAAGAATAGTGAGTATTGCTTCTGACTATTTTGTTTTGCATTATGTTATGTTATTATATACATATAATATAAATTTTATTAGATACATAAAAAGCTTTCTCTATTTATCTTTATCCTTTATTTATTTTCTTGGAAAAGTCTCGTTCTTTATTTATTTATTATTTTTCATCCTCTCTTTATTTTTTATAATTTTTTAATGGGTAAAGTCATAATTTTTTTTTCATTTTTTATTTATTTCTCATTCATAACGGTTACTAACCTATGAATTAGATATTAATTTAAGTAGCCATAATAAAGAAAATAACTAATGGAGAAATATTTTTTTCGATTTTAGGTCGATGCCCTTTAGAAAAATAATAAACAAAATAAGTTTATGATTCAAAAGAATAATTACTAGGCTATCCATACAAAATAAAAAATAATTAATAATAATTAATTAACTAATTAAACAATTTCATAATAAAAAAAGATGCTTATAAGAAAGAAAGAAAGAAAATACATGTTTCTTACGTACGAGTATGGCCTGTGGTTACGTAATTCATCAACGGTGCAATGAAGATTTTAGCAAAATCTAGAAACTAGGGTATTTGGTCAACCAATATTTGTGACGATAAAACATAATTTTTGACGTTTTAACAACGCACCTTCTAACCAACTTCTCTAATTGACAGTTGCATTTGAAAAAAAAACAAAAACACTTATCCTCTATAACAAATTTTTTTGAATGAGAAAACTGAGCCGTTCATTACAAATGCTAACAAGTTGATCATCCCTTGCTTAGATGGCCGTAGCAATGTTCTTTTCCACATAATTAGTTGGATATGTATATTTTATACATCTTAATGTGTGTTACAAATAATCTAATAAATATAAAGATTTACTTACACCTCTAATTGCACTTTTTTCTAATTAGATTCTCATATGTATGTTGGTTATCCTCTCCTCTTTTTTTCTTTTTTCTTGAAAGAAAAAAGAATATATATATTGGCGATTCAAACTTGAAAATTAAAATTTTACTCAATAAACAAATATTTTTTAATAAAAAAAAGTGATAAAAAATAGTTTTTAAGGTTTTACTTTTTGAATTGTATTCTATTATATATTTAAATCATAATAAAAACACAATCTACTTAAAAACACAAATTTATCGACTCTAATTTAAAAGTCTCCCATGTGCATAGACATTGGTGCCAAGAACGTCAATTTGTCTACTAAATTCATGCCCCCCACTTAGAATTCATGGATTATCTGATTTGATAAGAGACACAAAATTAAAAGATCGTGGGTCCGTCCTTATTAATGCAAGAAAAGAAAATTAAAACAAGTTAGTCAAGTTTTATAAACAGATAATTAATTAATTAATTAATTGCATGCTATAAGTGTTTTATTTTCTTTTTATTTTATTATTTATTTTCTTTTTATTTTTGTCAAAGGTTATGAAGATTGGAATGCAATCTAAATCTCTTTACTTTTTGAGTTGTATTTCTAAAATTTAAATCATGAACCAAACATAAACTAAAAGAATTATCAGTATTGAAGAAGAAATACAATGCAAAACATTTACATTCTCTTGATATATTTATATATTAGCTATATTTTTTAGATTGGATAGTTTCTAACATAATTTTAGAGCTTTGATTGTATGTTCAAATCTTCGTACAAGCATTTGCTTGTTAATTTATTTATTTTATATTTTTTCTCTATCATAAATCTAGTCCACAGGCGCATGTAAATAAATTATTGCTTGAGTCAAGTGTATTCTATATACAGGCAAATTGACAGTTGTGTATATCTAATAAGTCTTCCATTTGTATAGTCATCGGTGTCAATTGGTCAACTGAATTGATCATACCCCCAATTACACGTTATGGATGATGATGACTTATAGATTATATGACATTGCATGATCTCAAGTCTTTCCTTGTGAATCCAATTAATATATAGGGAAAGAAAAAGTAAAATAAATAAATATTAATCTCATCCAATTTAAAAAATAAATATTTGGAGAACTAAGTTATTTATTTATTTATTTACTAATTTATAATTATGAGACCAACAGTTACGTATTAAAATTTCAAGTCACGTGACTCATGTCCAAAATATTTTCATCAAGATAAGTCTGGTTAGTTATGACCAACTTTTTCATTAAAACACTACTAATTAATAATAATAGTATCATGCTAAACTAGTCATATAAAGTTAAGTCGTTGCATAAATCCTTGTCCCTCTTCATACGCCACACCCATAGAGTCAAGTCGTCACTTAAATTTTTGCCCCTCCTCGTACCCCATGGAGCTTAACCACCCTAATTAAAGATTCTTCCTTATTTTCAAGTTAAATGGCCCAATGAAATAGTTACAATTATTATTCCTTTTATAATTAACCTATTTTTATCTATGGCAGGCAGGCGACTACTTGACAGCTTCACATTCTATGCATATGTATATATAGTACTCTTTTCTTGATACAATTTACTTAATATATAGCCTTATTTAGAAAGATAAATTAATTAATTTTTAGCATATGAATAAAAGACTTAAGTCATGCAAAAGTATGAAATGTGTATTTCATGGAGATTGAAATGTAACCTAAAACTTTTTACTTTTTAAGTTGTATTTCTAATTTAAAAAATCTATGAATGACCTTTATATATGTATATATTTATATATGTATGACCATTTACAAAGTTGCAGTAAGAGAAAATCTGGGCATAGAGTCACAGAGCACTACTTATATGTTTTAAAATAAAATAAGGTCAGTCTTGGTATTTTGAAAAGTTGATAGGGATGAAGTTGTAATATCTCACAAACACCTATTTATGGTGCGTTTGATCACGTGTCTGGTTCAACGCGATTTTCAGTACGCTCTCAAACACGGCCATATTGATCGAAAGAAAAAAGTGTCACATTTTCCACACAAATTAATTAGTTAGAATAAGAAACAAATAATAAGCAATTCCATCAAACATTAATATGATGGTAACAAAAAACATCCTCTAATAACAAAAGAAAAAAAAATAACAATTTTTTTTGAACGAGAAAAGTGAGCCATTTATTACAATTACAAACAAGCTGATCAATCCTTGCTTAGATGACAGTAGCAGTGAACTTTTTCACATAATTAGTTGGGAGTGCCAAGGTTTTATTCTTAAAAATAAATATCGGAAAAAATAAATTATTTATTTATTTATTGATTTGTAATTTTGAGACCAAATGTTACCTATGGCATGCTCAATGTCACCATTATGACAGTCTACAAGTCTTGTTAATTACGACCAACGCTTTCATCAAAACCCCACTAGTCAAAGTCAAGTCGGCTAATCAATAGTAAAAGTCGTTGCCTAGGACCATACTAAAATAGACCTACAGATTCTTCCTTGTTAAATACGCTGTGGAAGATAACTACCGTGGAAAAGATTCTTCCATATTTCATGCTAAATGGCCCATTGAAATAGATAACAACAGGAACGAGCCCATGCTCAATAAATAAAGTAGTGCGTGAATATTGTAATTAATAAAGAAGATTTTATAATTAAATATTAAATATATATATCTTTGCATAATAATCAGTACAACATGTATATATGCATGATATTGTCTTGTAATGGTTCTATAATTCTGTATCACTTTGAGTTCACGTACAGATGTCCATCCTTAGATAAACTCAAGTTCTCATTGTACGTTCCTCCCCAAGGTTACCGTCTTGGATTCACGTATAGATATTCCTTCTCAGATAAATTCAGGTTTTCATTGTATGTCTCTCTTTATAAAAATATCAAGAATAGTGAGTATTACTTCCTTCAAACTATGTTATTTTGTAATATTATATACATATAGTATAAAATTTATTAGATACTTAAAAAACTCTCTATTTATCTTTATCCTTTATTTATTTTCTAGGAAAAGTCTCTTTCCCAATTTATTTATTATTTTTCATCCTCTCTTTATTTTTTATAATTTTTTAATGGGTAATGTCATTTCTTTTTCATTTTTTATTTATTTTTCATTCATAACTGTTATTAACCTATGAATTAGATATTAATTTGAGTAGCCATAATGAATAAAAAAAAAAAAATTATGATTCAAAAGAATAATTACTAGGCTATCCATACAAAATAAAAAATAATGAATAATAATTAATTAACTAATTAAACAATTTCATAATAAATAAAGATGCTTATAACTAATGGTTATGTGATTCATCAACGATGTAATGAAGATTTTAACAAAACTTAAAAATTAAAGTATTTGATCAACCAACGTTTGTGATGAGAAAACATAATTTCTTGCGCACCTTCTAACTAACTTCTCTAATTGACAGTTGCATTTGAAAAAAAAATACTTCTCCTCTAGTAACAGAATTCAAAAAAATAATAAAATTTTTTGAATGAGAAAACTGAGCCATTTATTACAAATGCAAACAAGTCCTTGCTTAAACGATAGTAGCAGTGTTCTTTTTCACACAATTAGTTGAGTGTCAAGGTTTTAAGTGCCTTTGGTCACATGAGCAGGGACACGTGCTCACTTTGGTTTGGTCTAGTTCGTATATATCTTTTATTATATGTTCTCCTAAATTTATTCTTAAAATTAAATATTGGAAAAAATAAATTATTTATTTATTTATTGATTTGTGATTTTGAGACGTAATGTTACCTATCGCATTCTCAACGTCGCCATAACGACAGTCTACAAGTCTTGTTAATTACGACCAACGTTTTCATCAAAACCCAACTAGGCAAAGTCAAGTCGGCTAATCAATAGTCAAAGTCGTAGCCTAAAATAGACATATAGATTCTTGCTTGTTAAATACGCTGTGAAAGATAACTACCGTGGAAAAGATTCTTCCATATTTCATGCTAAATGGGCCCATTGAAATAGTTACAATTATTGCTCTTTTCTTAATATATAGTCTTATTTAGAAAAACAAGTTAATTTTTTATTTTTAATTTCTTAAAATTATTGGCAAGTGAACGGGTGACGGGCCAATTTCTTAAAATTATTTATATTAAAATATAAGAAAAATAATTTATTTATCTTATATTTTTTCTCCATCATAAATCTGGTCCATGGGCGGATGTAAATAAATTATTGCTTATGAGTCAAGTGTATTCTATATACAGGCATATTGGCAGTGATCTATATCTAATAAGTCTTCCATTTACAGGGTCATTGTTGTCAATTGGTCAACTGAATTGATCATACGCCATGGAGGATACCCACCCTAATTAAAAATTCTTCCCTATTTTCAAGTTAAATGGCCCAATGAAATAGTTACAATTATTATTCCTTTTATAATTAACCTATTTTTACCTATGGCAGGCGACAACTTGACAGCTTGACATTCTATGTATATACATATAGTACTCTTTTCTTGATGCAATTTACTTAATATATAGCCTTATTTAGAAAGATAAATTAATTAATTTTTAGCATATGAATAAAAGACTTAAGTCATGCAAAAGTATGAAATGTGCATTTCATAGAAAGATAAGTATGCAAAACTTTTTACTTTTTGTATTTTTAATTTAAAAAATTTATGAATGACCTTTATATATGTATATATAAAATAAAATAAGGTCACAGAGCACTACTTAAATGTTTTAAAATAAAATAAGGTCAGTCTTAGTATTTTGAAAAGTTGATAGGGATGAATTGTAATATCTCACAAACACCTATTTATAGTGCGTTTGATCACGTGTCTGGTTAAACGCGAATTTCAGTACGCTCTCAAACACGATCATATTGATCGAAAGAAAAAAGTGTCACATTTTCCACACAAATTAATTAGTGAGAATGAGAAACAAATAATAAGCAATTCCATCAAACATTAATATGATGGTGATGTAGTAGTACCGGGGCTTGTAATTATCTGCAGGTATACTGGATCAAGACTCTAAATCTTAGTAAATTATGTAATTAGGATGAAATTTCTTCCTATATATATAGAGACGGGGAGAGATGAAGAGAGAATTGCAGTATAGTATCGCACATAAACTAAATAAAAAAATGGAGTGGCGATGGTTGATGATGAGGAATAATCTGAGTTTGGTGTTGGTGATGGTGGTGATGTTTCAGTACAGCAAAGGGTGTTTGGAGGAAGAAAGGGCTGCTCTCTTGCAATTCAAGGCCTTTGTACTGAAAAATCCAAATAGTACTGATGAAGCCTCTGCAGCTCTGTCTTCTTGGGTTGGTGGTAGCGAAAGTGAGTCATCATCATGTTGTGATTGGGAGAGAGTGGAACGTAATCTCACCACTGCTCGTGTCATCCGGCTCTCCCTCCATTCCTTAAGGCACTTGCATACTCTTCATGATTATTTAAACATGTTAAATTGGAACCTGAATGCGACAATGTTCCTTCCTTTTAAGGAATTGCAACATCTCAACTTATCTCACAATCACATAACTGGTTGGCTTGAGAATGAAGGTACGTACATACGTATGTGCAGCCACTTATTATATGTATATATATATATATTGCATATATATATATGCATGTGGGTTAAATAATTAATTTATGGGAAAATTATTATGAAAACAGCAAGCATGTGTATATGAATAAAATTTTATTTACTGATCAGTACCGTTAATTTTAGAAACTCATATTATTATATGTAACAGGTTTTGAGAGATTGTCTATCTTGACAAAGCTGGAGGTCCTTGACCTCTCTGAGAATGAATTCGACAATAGCATCCTGGCATCCTTGAATGCATTCCCATCTCTTAAGAAACTCTATCTCGGTGGTAACTTCATGATGGAGGATGATAGACCAAATTTTCTTTCACAAGGTACGTACATACATGTGGTATTATCACATACTCTACCTAGCTCTTAATAATTATATCAATGCATTAATTAGCCAGGCTAAAACAATGTAGAAATTCCACATGAATCAACAAGCTTTTATGATGGCAAAAGCTTAAAAGCGTTGAAGCATGAGGAAGAGAGGTAGGGATGGCCGGATGGGTACGTATTAGGCAGCTAGCTAGCTAGCCTAAAAGCTTTATGGTGGCAAAGCTTAAATTATCAGATTTGGGTTTTAGTAGGGATTTGGGGACGATTGAACAAAATTAAATTATTTTTAGTGTCAATTTCATGTTTGAAGGTAAAATGAGATGAAGTTATTTTTATCTCATCTCATCATTTTATTTCATTACTATAGGATAAAATAATTATTTTATCCATCTCAACTTTTTTTTTTATTGGCTGCAACTCCATCCTCACTCCAAATTTTGCAAATCAGATTTTTCATTTTTATTTTTATTTGTGAAATTTTAACTTTTTTTTTTAATTTAATTAAAAATTTTAATTATTTTTTTATTTCAATCCAAAGCATACCACCAAATACAATATTATTCTATTTTTAACCTCATCCTATTTTATCCAATCTAATATCATAAAAATAATTCTATTATATCTCACCCGTCAAACAAAATCTTAATATAATGTTTTTAATTCCTCTATATTGCTCTTTTTAAAAATATCAATTTTAAATGGAGAGAAGGGATGAGCGGTTAGCAATTAATATATATATATATATATATTTTTAAGGGATGGTTAGCAACTGATGTACGTGTATAGTTTGACTCATGATTGGACATTAGAACTAATTAAATAGTTAAAAAATACAATACTTTGTCTTTTTTGAAAAAAAAAATTGATCAAGGTTATATTACAATAGATTTATATCAAATCATCTTCTTAATTTCATTCATTTTAGCCAAAAAGAAAAGGAAACAGTTGCGCTCCAACTACAATATTTTCTGTTGCGTCTTCTTTCTCCTATTCTAATTTCTCTATTTGATGTAAGGAGTTGTATTATTATAAACTTATAATAGACATAACTGCAAAATTAACCTTATTTCATCTTCTTATTGCAGGGTCAAATATTTTATTTGGGTTGAAAAAGCTTGAAGTACTAAACCTTGAGTACAATTACTTAAATACGTCATTTTTGGGTGCACTCACATCCCTTAAGGAATTATATCTTGGCGACAATCGATTAAATGGGTCATCACTTACCTCAGGTATAATATATATATATATATATATATTCCTCAGGTGTGATACACACACGCACTAATATTTCCACACATGCGTCGCACAATTTTAATTGTAGATTAATTATAATAAAATAACTTTTTATTAAAAAAATTATGTATGTTTTGTCTTTTAATATAATCAAAATGACTAAAATTATTTAAAAATATAAATGAAGGTAGAAGTAAAACTTAATTAGTAGTTCAAAGGGTAAATTAGAAAACAAAAAAACTTAAAAATCTTAAAATGTAAGGTACAAAAAAAAAATTAGTTAATTATAAATTAGTATTTTAGCCCTGTTGGACAAAGAAATTATTATTTTTTAAAATAAAATAAATTTTTCAACAGTATTTTGATAAGAAAAAGACTTTAATTACCGTCAACTACCCCAAGTATTCTTATTATAATTATAATAGTACTAACATTTGTGCACGTGCGTTGCACGTAGTTTTACTAAAAAATAATTAAAACAATATAATTTTTTCATAAAAAAGAATTATATACGTTTTGTCTTTAAATATGTTCCAAATAACTAAAATCACTCAAAAATATTAATGAGGGCAAGTAGGGTATATTAGAAAAGAAATTTTTTTTAAAAAAAGACTAAACTGTAGGGTGTAAGAAAAAATTAAAAAATAGTTAATTGTAAAATTACTGTAAAATATAAAATATTTATAACTTGATCTTAAGAAAACAAAAACATATAAAATATTTATAACTTGTAAAAAATTATTGAGGGGGCGAATAACATAATCTATCAATTTTTTTATAGCATAACATAATTATATGAAGGGTTTTTTTTAAATGTTAGGGAGCGGTCGCCCCTCCCCCTCCTAGAGATCTGCCACCGCTTCTAATTATATTCCTCTCCAAACAATACTTCTAACCAATCTGAATGGATTTAAAATACCATGGGCGAATCAATTTGGTGTTAAATTTTTTGACAAATTAATGTTGATTCTAGCCATCTAACAAATAACTTGATAACATCATGATCCTAGTAAATTATAAATTTTAACACATTATACTTGAAAGTTTTTTTAAAAAATAAAAATAAAAATTATACAACAAAAAACTTGATATTATCAAATAATTTTTATTTAATACAAGTATTCATCAAGCGCTATGCGCATTTGCTTTTAGAAAAGCAATTTTAAAAAACTTTTAAATGGTAAAATCAAATAAAATAATAAAACAAAAATATCTATATATTATAGTTATTAATTCATGATTGAGTATATATGTTAAAGAAATTATTATATCCTATTAATAATGATTTTTAAAATTTTTATAGCCAGTGATTTCAGTCCCTTTTAGAATTCTTTACCTTGTAATTTTCTAAACTAAAATGAGTACAAAACAAATTGAGGGATACTCAAGCCCTTTGCACAAATATATTTTTATGTGTAAATAAATTAAGATAATAAAAAAAATAAAAAACCAAAAATATTTAAGTATTTAATCATTAAAAAATTTGGCTTTTGGGGATATATTGTCATTTAATAAATAATAATCTAGTTAAATATAAAAAGAAAAAAGCAAAAAAAAAAAAAGGTAGAAAAACTTGGAAAGACCTATAAAATTCATAAGAATATGCCCCATATCACTAATGATTTTCAACATAAAATTATTATTATATACATACACCGAGGTTTATAACATAGTCTATATTAATGCATATTACCATATCCCTACAATTTCTTTAAAACTAAAATTATTTGATAAAAACCAAATGTTATAAGGACTTGCTTTTTTTTTTTTTGCAAGATTAGGATTGATATTTGTTGTTATTCAATACGGTCCTCCATGTATTGAATCTGTAATGATGTATTGCTACTTGCCATGCAAAGATCTTATTATACTTAAAAAATTTGTGTTATTAATTTGCAAGATGGTAATATCTTCATAACTTATTAAAAGAAAAGCAAATGATCTTACTTTGGATATAAAAACATAGATTGCCACGTGTAATGAAAGAGATAAACATTGTATAAATGCTTTGAAGCCTAATGTCAGCTGAGGACGCAGATCAGAAAATGGCAACCAATAAACAATTGAAAATTGATGTCATGTGTGCCAACGACACGTTGGTCAAGTGGTTGTTGGTGGAGGTACGTGGGTTTGTATTTCAATTTAAATGTATTAGTAAGTGAATTCAAATATTTGTATATTTCTTAACATACAAAATGTAAATAATTAATTCAAATTATTTGATGTTTTAAAAAAAAGTAAGTGAAATTGATATATATATATATATATATTATGTATTAAAATTAGAAGAAAATAGTAGAAGGTTTTTTTTTTCACTAGAAGGATGAAGATGAAGATATAAATTCGAAGAGAAATAAAAACTTTTTGAATCATTTAAATTTAGAAGAGAAGAAATAAAGTTTCTAAATCTGGGGAATGAGTTAATTAACTGTTGCCAAGATTTGTGGAATGGGTAAGAATTATGGGTTGAGGTAAAATGCTAATAATTATACTCCCATCAATTTAATATTTAGATTTTTTAGAAAAGAACAAAAATGAGGGCAAATATGAGATAAATGCAAAAATGCTCGTGCGGTCAAAAGTATAAAGTAGATTTATTATAATAATATAGATAATTATTACTGCATGTTATTGTGGTTGTCGTCATTGTTGTAATTATTTGTAAAATGAAGATATACTGGCTAAAGTAATTTCAAAGAGAAGAAGATGTTTAAAAAGGAGAGTAAGTTAAATAGTTAACTTATTATGCTATGTTTAATGCTATAATAGACATGATTGCATAATTAATCTTGTTTTTCTTCTTATTACTGCAGATATTTTGTCTAGGTTGAGAAAGCTTGAGGTACTAGACATTAGTGAAAATTACTTAGGCAATACCATTCTGCCATCTTTGGGTAGACTCGCATTCCTTAAGAAACTATATCTTGGCTCCAATCGATTAAATGGATCATCACTTCCCTCAGGTATAATATATATATCCCTAAGGTGTGATACATATTTGTATGAGTTGCACATAGTTTTAATTTTAAATTAATTATAATAAAATAACTTTTTATTAAAAAAACATTAGTTAATTATAAAATTATTGATAATAAAGAGTGACTTGGATCTAAACATGAGTCACGTGTTTAATTTTAAAACACAGCTGAATCCAAACATAATAAGTATGTTAGTATAGCCGTATAGGGTGTTTTCCAAACTATTTGAAAACATAATAAAATACCATGGCCGAATCAATTTGGTGTTAAATTTGTCGACAAATTAATGCTAATTCTAACCATTTAGCAAATAACTTGATAACATCACGATCCTAATAAATTATAAATTTTAACACATTTATACTTGAAATTTCTTTTTCCTTTTTTAAATAAATAAATAAAAATTATACAACAAATAACTTGATAATATCATATACTTTTTAATTAATACAAGTATTCATCCGGGCTATTGGCAATTGCTTTTAGAAAAGAAATTTTTAAAAAAAAATTAAATAGTGAAATCAAATAAAATAATAAAACAAAAATATCTATATATTATAATTATTAGTTCATGATTGAGCATATATGTTAAAAAATTATTATATCCTATTAATAATGATTTTTTTTAAAATTTTTATAACTAGTGATTTCAGTCCATTTTAAAATTCGTTACCTTGTAATTTACTAAACTAAAGTGATAAATAATTAAGAAAAAAACTAAATACAAAATATCCGAGCACAAAAAAATTGAGGGATACTCAAGCCCTTTGCAATTTGCACAAATATATATTTTTGTGTAAATAAATTAAGATAATAAAAAAATAAAAAACCAAAAATATTTAAGTATTTAATCATTAAAAAAATTGGCTTTTAAGGATATGTTATAATTTAATAAATAATAATCTAGTTAAATATAAAATGAAAAAAGAAAAAAAGAAGAGAAAGGTGTAAAAACTTGGAAAGACGTATATAAATCATAAGAAGCAGACTCAAAATACTTGCTCAAATGACATATAAGGGACAAGTATATCATTTTCATCTAAAGTTTCTCTCATTCATTCATCATTCATTTTTTTTATATATTTTTATATTTTTTATATTTTTTATATTTTTTAATTGCCTGCTTCAACGTTCACCACAACTATTATTAGTTTCTGCAAAAAATGGCCACTAATTAAAATGATGATGATGATGATGATGATGATTGATGATGATGATGATTGATGATAATGTTACATGACTGCTGTCATGTAATGTCTTCTTCATTCAAAAAAGAATTACTTCTCTGCTTAACTTTGTTATAGACATAATAATTGTTTTTAAATCAGTGGATGTGAGTTGATCGTCAAATGATACAAATTTATGGTTTAGGTTTGTGGATCCCATTAATTGATATATCTTAACTATTAGAGACATACATACCATAGATTAAGATAATATGTATTTGATTGATCTTATGATGATACGAGAGCTCTAGACCTAATTAGGATAACAACACCAATTTAACACATATTTATACTTTGACAACTTCCATTAATGTTTTCTGTTTAACAGCATGAATGCATATATGATATTGTTATTGTGCAGATATCTTATGTCGATTCAATAAGCTTGAGATACTATATCTCAATTCCAATGGATTTGACAACAGGGTTTTGTTCTGTTTGGGTGCACTCACATCTCTTAAGAAGTTGGATATTAGCTACAATCAATTTAATGGAACCCTTCCTTTCACATATATACATAACCAAATTCTTATTACTATTTCTGTACGTTATTAAACTTTGTCAGTAATTGATCTCTCTTAATCTCTAACATTGGAACAGAGATATGTATGATTATATATATATATATATTTATGTATGTATGTATATGTATATACATATAATCTTAACAGAAAATGTCCTCCCGGCTGATGGGCTCTCAACATTCAATCATCACTTTACTATTTCCTCTGTTTCTTTCTTGACAACCAATTCTATGTGTGCTGACACTGATATTGAGTATCTACTGGTGTGGCACTCATCAATTATCATTTATATATGCATGGGATATTTAATTACTTGTTAAATTAACGCCTCCGAATATGTATATATTCTCTGTCACTGCAGGATTTTTGAGATTATCTAGATGGAATAAGCTGGAGATCCTTGACCTAAGTGGCAATGAACTCCTGACCAACAACATCCTACCATCACTGGCTACTTTCACGTCCCTTAAGTCCCTATCACTTTACTCGAATCATCCTTCATTTCCTTCCCAAGGTAAGCTCGATTACTAATTTGTCTTCTTAATTGTAAAGCCAAACTTATTATTTAAACAAGCTAGATAAATTAAACAAGCTAGATTAAAAGTCAAAATTTGGCATGTACCTTACAGTATTATTTAGAAGTTTTTCATTAATTAATAAGAAAATTCATAATTAGCAATTTATTACTATTAAAATAATCTTTGATAACGAACCTTATTGGTAAAACTGCAGCCGCTGAAGAAGGACCTCACAAGTATATTTTTTCTGAATTAACAAAGTTGCGAGAACTCAATCTTTTCGATAGTGGATGCAGCAATAGGTTGTTCCAATTTCTAGGAACACTCACGTCACTCGAGAAACTGGATCTTGGTTACAATGGTTTAAATGGAACATTTCCAAAAGGTACGTATTTCACACTACACTTGCTATACACGTATAACACAAGTCCATTAACAACTTTTTTAATATTTTATTTTATTAGCACTTTAATTAATTGATATATGTTAATTTCTTTCAAGATCTCACTTTTGTATATTATAATAAAAGTTACACTTTCATATATGAATGTAATGGAGATTTTTTTCAAATATTCAATATTACAGGCTTGTGCAATCTGAAGAAACTTCAAGAACTAAGTCTATATGGCAACGATTTCCACGGAAGCCTTCCAACATGTCTTGGTAACTTGACATCTCTTAGAGTGCTTGATCTGTCCCGAAATCAATTTACAGGAAATATTTCGTCTTCATCTCCAATATCTTTCATGACATCATTGGAGCGCATCTCACTTGCCCACAATAATTTTGAGGCTACAATATTCCCACTCATCTCACTTGCCAACCATTCCAAACTTGTGGAAGTCAACCTTCATAGTTACTCTGGCTCCAATTATTTAGAGGTAGAAACTGATCATCATGAATATCCACAGCACAAATGGCTTTACAAGTTTCAGTTGAAGATTCTGGCCTTGTCAAATTGCTATTTCAGCAAACACATGACAGATGTTATACTCGAGTTCCTCTATGGTCAATATAACTTGGAAGAACTATATCTCTCCCATGCCTGTGGCTTACAAGGAAATTTCCCTACTTGGTTGATGGAGAACAATACCAACTTGAAATATCTAAAATTAAGAAACATCTCTTTGGAAGGTCCTTTTCTTCTGCCAAGTCATTCTAATATGAGTTTGATTGCGTTAGACATATCTAACAATCGCATTCAAGGGACTCTTCAAGAGAATATTGGTGAGATTCTACCGAACCTAATATATCTAAATTTGTCAAAAAATGACTTTGGAGGGAACATTCCTTCTTCAATTGGTGCAATGAGAGAGCTACACTTTTTAGATTTGTCCAGTAACCACTTTTCAGGAGAATTACCCGAGAGTTTGGCCATTGGTTGCATTTCTTTGGCTAGTTTGAAGTTATCAAGTAATAGTCTTCATGGTCCAATATTTCCAAGAGATTACTTTAACTTGAATAATTTGCAGTTTCTACATTTGGATAACAATAAATTCATCGGCGGCATTCCAATTGGAGTTTCCAAATGTTTAGAGTTACAAACACTCAATGTTGGCAAGAATAATTTGTCAGGTACGATTCCTGCTTGGATGGGTAACTTAACATTTTTAAAAATACTTGTCTTGAGAGAGAATTCATTTGACGGATTTATTCCCCATGAGTTTTGTGGATTGGTTGAACTTATATATTTGGATCTCTCTCAAAACCATGATCTTTCAGGATCTATGCCATCTTGTTTGAAGTTACCCAAACTTCAGTACCTACATTTGCAAGGAAATAGATTTACGGGATTGATTCAAGATATTAGTCTTCTCCAATCTAGTAAAACATCATTGGTGACGTTGAAGCTAGGAGACAACAACTTCTCAGGAAGTATTCCTAGTTGGATTGGTGGACTTGTCAATTTGAAAATTCTCAGTTTGAAAGGCAACCATTTGAGTGGTTCAATTCCTTATCAGTTATGCCAATTGAACCAAATAGGGATACTCGACCTTTCCAGTAACAAGTTGTTGGGATCAATACCCCCGTGCTTAATAAACATCACATTTGGAAGTATTCCTAGCCATGCTTTTGATTTACAGTCGTTTACTGAACATGTTGGACCTCCCGCTGATACTATGTTAACTGAAGATGATAATAGGCTTGAATCGGAATTCATGGAACCGGTAGAAGTGGAGTTAATAACCAAGAGTAGATCCGACTCGTACGAGGGAAGTATGCTCAATACCATGTCTCTAATGGATTTTTCATGCAACAAATTAACAGGAGAAATCCCCCATGAAATTGGAGAGCTAAGTGATTTGCGTGGACTGAACTTGTCTCATAACCGATTAAATGGAAAAATTCCCGGTGCTTTGTCACATATGAAGCAATTGGAGAGCTTAGACCTTTCGCACAACAGGTTGACCGGAGAAATCCCATCAAGTTTGATTAAGCTGAATTTTCTTCAGGTGTTTTCTGTGGCTTACAACAACTTATCAGGAAGAACACCCGTTGGAGGACAGTTTGGAACATTCAATGAATCTTGCTATGACAGAAATCAACTTCTTTGCGGTGCACCACCATTAATATTGGCAAAGAACTGCTCGTCATCAGCTGAAGAGAATCCAACAATGAGATCATCATCACCTACAAACTGGGGGGATAAATTTGGCATCAACACCGAAACTTTCTTAGTAAGTTTTATTGTCTCATATGTCATGTGTTTGCTGAGCTTCTTTGCAGTTCTCTACGTCAACCCACATTGGCGACGAAGATGGTTTCATTACATTGAAGGGAGGATTATTGATTCATGTCAATACTTCTTAATTGACGTATATTACAAGGTATTCGTTCATCCTTTTATGTAGACGCATGGCCAGCATTATGGTACTTTCATTTTCATCTTATTTAATTTGCAATAATAAAACTAGAAGATGCATGAGTAGTATGTTGCGAGTAGTATGCATGAGTAGTATGTTGTGTGTATGAATAAATAGTACATTAATTTGATCTTGGGTATTCTAATTCTAATACCCAATTCTAGATTTCAAAGTGGAAGTGTGGAAGAGGTCATGGGCAAGAGCATAAACTCCAATAACAATAAAAACGCCATAAAAATCTGAAAAAGCCAATATCTAATTTTCCTATGATTTGGGGTGTTTATATGAAGATTTTATATGCAATTTGACAGTTGAATATGAGGTAAATTCATTCGCATTATTTAAATAGAATCAGTCAAGATAATGTAGTTGTAGAATTCGTGGCATCCAAACAAGATTATGAATTCCTAGCAAAAACCCAACTCTACTCAACAACGCCAAAGCACTTTTAATTTTTATTAAAAAAACGCCCTAAAAATCAAATTCTAAGATTGTAAATGTTCATCATACTTACATATTGTCATGTGATTGATCCAACTTCAGCATTAGCAAAAAATTAGTTTTTAACATAGTAAGGTTAACTAATGTTATAGTTACAAGGAAAATATTACGATTGGGCATATGTTTTTACGGAACATGTTTCCGGCTTTTAAGACGGAAACATGTTTCATGTTTTTAGGCTATTTTGTAATATATAGGTGAAATGGTTGTCAATGAAAACAAGAAAAAATGTAATGGAAAACTTATCATGGTATCAGAGAGATAAGTCCGGCGAGGTGTCCGGAGACGAGGAGAGAACACGGTCCAGACGAAGATCTTGCGGTTGACGATGATACAGCCAAGATCCACGTTCTTCTTCTTCTTCTGCTCCCCGGGCCCAAGCAACCAGCTCTGCTGAGTTTCATCCAGAGGCCGAGACAGTGCGACCGTAAACAGTGTAGGAGGTGAACAGTGCGGCCGTGAACAGAGGCTGCCGTAAACAGGGGCCGTGAAAGGTGGCTGCCGGAACAGTGCTGTTTGGTGTTGCGATGTTTCGAGGGACTCGGTACACCTCATAACTGGAAGTGCAGATCAGTCGGCAAAGCTGTGGAATGTTCAGACTGGCGCTCAGCTGTACTCGTTCAACTTTGATTCACCGGCTAGATCTGTGGATTTTTCTGTTGGTGATAAGCTGGCTGTGATCACAACTGGCTGTGTGTGCGTGAGCGTGCTGCGTGAAGAGTCTTGACAAACGTGATTTCAATCAAATTCCAAGATATTTCCATTATCTAAAATCGAGGTGATGTGTGGATCATGTGTGAAATTAAAAAAATATAATAACTTTTGGAGGCCGCAGACAAGAATTAGTGGACATTGTTAGGCTTTTTTGTCTTGTTTAAGACATTGGCATGCGCATGAAAATGATATACTTTTAGGCTTTTTTTTTTGTCTTGTTTAAGACATTGGCATGCGCATGAAAATGATATACTTTTCACCCGGACATTGGTTGTGATTCGTCTTCGTCGGTTATTGACGGAGATTTTGTGTCGTCTTCGTCTCGGAAACCCCCCTCATCTGGTATCGTCTGTCGTTCCCAGATAAGTCTAGCTGGCTGAAGGGGTGTACTTGAAACCCTCATCATCCTCTTCCTTTTGATCTCAATCTCCCCCCCCCGATGGATGATGATCTGGTTGATGGTGGTGTTGGTGAAGATTTTCAGAGCACTACCTCGTGCCTTTGATATGCGAAAAGTGTTACAGATCTTGAGAGATCTTGATCACGTTTTTCTCCTTTGTCTACCGGCGTGAATAGTCGACCGGCGACAGGCGACAGGCGTGCTGCATTGGTACGCGTGCTGCGTTGGTGCGCGTGTCGCGTTGGACAGTGCGCACTTTGGGCAGTGTGCGCGTGCTGCGTTGGCAGTGTGCACGTGATTGGTGAGCGTGTAGAGTTGGTGCGTGCACAGTGGACCGGCATGCACAGTAGACCGGCGAACAGTGGAAAGACGCGAACAGTAGACCGGCATGAACAGTGACCGACATGAACAGTGAACCGACATGAACAGTGAACTGGCATAAACAGTTGACCGCGTGAACAGTGGGCCGCATGAACAGTGCGGTGAACAGTGCGCGCCACTTAGATTAGTTCTTTAACCTCCACGTGTGCTCATGGCCGGCGGAGGACATAGTGTCTCGTCTGTCCGCGCACATAAAATCGGCGGGGCTGGAACTTCATCTGGGCAGCACGAAGGGAACTCGCAGGGGCTAGCGGGTGCAACCGACGTTGGGGCTCTTGCAGGTGTTTCCGCAACGCAACTGCAGCAACTTTTTGCATTTTTGAACTTCGACAAAATAAAAGATCGACTACATGGTAAAAACAGTATTTTTAGTTGGATTATTGATACAGGAGCGTCGAACCATGTGACGTGCGACTTGTCTATATTGAAGAATGTGAGAAAGGTGCAATACTGTCCGGTGGGTTTGCCGGATGGAAACACGGCAGAAGCAAACCAAGAGGGGAGTGTCGTGCTGCCAGGAGGATTAAAGCTCGACAATGTGCTTTATGTCCCACAATTAACATGCAATTTAATTTCTGTTACTCAATTAATCGATGAATCAAATTGTGTTGTACAATTCACTAATAATATTTGTGTTATACAGGACCAACCGACGAGGAAGGTGATTGGAGCAGGTGAAAGATTGGATGGACTTTATTTTTTCCGTGGCGTTCCTCAAGTGAAGGTCTTGACAGTGGATGGTGATTCGTCGTTCGAGTTGTGGCATCAACGAATGGGGCATCCGTCGGAGAAAATATTGAAGATGATTCCGGCTGTAAGTCATTCTTGTAGGTCACATAATAAATCTTGTGATGTGTGTCCGCGTGCAAAGCAATCTAGATCTAGTTTCCCCATTAGTACGAATAAAGCTGGTAGAATTTTTGAACTTGTTCATTTAGATTTGTGGGGACCTTATAAGACTCGTTCTTCATGTGGGGCTACCTATTTTTTGACAATAGTAGATGATTTTTCAAGAGGAGTTTGGGTCTATTTACTTTGCAATAAAATGGACGTTGAATCTATGTTTCTTAATTTTGTTGCTATGATTGAACGTCAATTTGAACAAGTGATAAAACGTGTGAGAAGTGACAATGAGACCGAATTTAATTGTTTGCATGATTATTTTCAAAATAAGGGGATTATTTTTGAGACTTCTTGTGTTGGGACTCCTCAACAAAATGGGAGAGTTGAGAGAAAACATCAACACATTTTAAATGTGGCTAGAGCCCTAAGATTTCAAGGGAACTTACCAATCAAATTTTGGGGTGAATGTGTGTTAGCAGCGTGTCACTTGATTAATAGGACACCCTCTACTTTACTTAAGACTAAATCGCCATATGAAATGTTGTTTGGGAAAGTGCCTTCTTATGATGCTATTCGTGTCTTTGGTTGTCTTTGCTATGCTCATAATCAACGACACAAAGGTGATAAATTTGCAAGTAGGAGCCGTAAATGTATCTTTGTTGGCTATCCTTTTGGGAAGAAAGGTTGGAAATTGTATGATTTAGAAACACATGAGTACTTTGTATCGAGGGATGTGAAGTTCTTTGAGAAAGAATTTCCTTTTATGTCAAACCAACCAACGAATGTGGTGACTCATGTGCTGGCGAATAATGAGGATGGGGCATGGAGTGAGGATGAGGGTGCCAATGAGGGTGCCGATGAGTGTGCTGCGTGCGTTGAGGGGGGGTTGGAATCAGCATCCACCCTCGAGGGGGGGTCTGGTGCTGCGGTGCAGCCCGCACATGAGGATGTGCGTGATGAGGGGCTGGAAAATACGATGGGGGAGCAAGGTGTGGAAGTTGATAGTGAGCTAGGGAGAGGAAAACGAACCAAAACTCCTTCAACACGGTATCGTGATTTTGTTACTCATACTATACGGAAAATAAGTCCATCTGATAATTCATCAGCTCCTTCCTCTTCCTCAGGTACGCCTTATCCTTTAACACATTTTGTGAATTGTGAACGTTTTTCTGTGAGACATAGAAATTTTCTTGCAGCAGTGACAGCGGGACATGAGCCAAAGAATTTCAAAGCAGCAATGAAAGACTCGGGATGGCGAGATGCGATGGGTAAGGAAATACGAGCCCTTGAAGACAATGAGACTTGGGTAATGGAGACTCTTCCACCCGGCAAGAAAGCACTAGGGAGCCAGTGGATATATAAAATTAAGTATAAGTCCGATGGCAGCATAGAGCGACTCAAAGCAAGACTTGTGATCTATGGCAATCATCAGGTGGAAGGAATTGACTATAACGAGACATTTGCTCCTGTGGCCAAAATGGTGACTGTTCGTACTTTTCTTGCAATTGCTGCTGTTAAAAATTGGGAGGTACATCAAATGGATGTGCATAATGCTTTCCTTCACGGTGACTTAAGTGAGGAGGTTTATATGAAGGTTCCTCCAGGTTTCAAAAATACAAATCCTAACATGGTTTGCAGGTTGAAAAAGTCGTTGTATGGTCTGAAACAAGCTCCCCGATGTTGGTTTGCAAAACTGTCAACAACATTGAAGAATTATGGTTTTGTGCAATCCTATTCAGATTATTCCTTGTTTGGGTTGTGCAAGGGAAGAACTCAGATCAACGTGTTAGTTTATGTTGATGACTTGATTATTGCAGGGAATGATAAGGTTGCATTGACAACTTTTAAAGATTACTTTGGCAGGTGCTTTCATATGAAAGATTTGGGAGTTTTGAAGTATTTCTTAGGGCTAGAGGTAGTCCCGTAATCCACAAGGAATTTTTCTTTGCCAAAGAAAATACGCACTAGAGATAATTTCTGAAACGGGTTTATTGGGAGCAAAGCCTGCGGCATTTCCTATGGAACAAAATCACAATTTGGCCCTTGCTAAGGGCGAATTCCTTGCGGATCCGGCGCCGTATAGGCGACTTGTAGGGAGATTGATTTACTTGTCTGTGACGAGACCTGATCTTGCATATTCGGTTCATATTTTGTCCCAATTTATGCAACAACCTCGTGAAGATCATTGGGATGCAGCTCTCAGGGTCGTGCGATATTTGAAAAAGAGTCCGGGGCAAGGGATTTTGCTTCGTGCAGATAGTGACCTACGTCTAGAAGGGTGGTGTGATTCGGATTGGGCTAGCTGTCCACTTACGCGGCGTTCCTTGACAGGGTGGTTCGTGTTACTTGGTTGTTCTCCTGTGTCGTGGAAGACCAAGAAGCAACAAACAGTGTCTACATCGTCTGCAGAGGCTGAGTATCGATCAATGGCGGCAACAGTGTGTGAGTTAAAGTGGCTTCACCAACTTTTAAACGACCTAGGTGTGCGACATCCGAAAGGTATGAAGTTATTTTGTGATAGTCAGTCGGCGTTGTATATTGCTCAAAATCCGGTTTTTCACGAAAGAACAAAGCATATAGAAGCTGACTGTCATTTTGTTCGAGATGCATTTACTGCAGGGATGATTTGTCCGTCATATGTTTCCACTCGTGTTCAATTGGCAGATATCTTTACAAAAGCGTTGGGAAAAGCGAACTTTGAGTTTCTACTCTCCAAGTTGGGTGTTCGGGATCTTCACGCTCCAACTTGAGGGGAGGTATTACGATTGGGCATATGTTTTTACGGAACATGTTTCCGGCTTTTAAGACGGAAACATGTTTCATGTTTTTAGGCTATTTTGTAATATATAGGTGAAATGGTTGTCAATGAAAACAAGAAAAAATGTAATGGAAAACTTATCAGAAAACAAGATCAATACTAGTTTCATTCTCTTCCCATCGTTGCTATCACATAAAAATCAACAAAAAGCCTTGACACAATCTTCTAAAACAATAATGTTGATTAGTAAACAAAATTAGGACTTTCGTTGTAATAGAGCCTTCAATTTCTGCTAGCCCCCATTCTGATCTAATTTGAAGAGGTCAATCAAATAGGCCAATAGAGAATTAATTAAATAATCTTGAGAAAGCAACAGATTAAATTACAGATTAGAACTACCAAACGCAACCAAAAACTTATCATAGATTAGAACATAAAAAAGATGAAGAAGAAAGAAAATCCATAAAAACTTCAAAAAATAGGATCCGTTACCTTGGGCTCAAATGATTCGAAGTCTTAAATAAAGAAGAGAAGCGTTGTCGCCAATTCAACGAAGCCATCTCCAATCGACCAAACAACTATAAGAAAATCATATTAAGAAAGAAAAAGGAGGATCAAATTAATCATACGATTTCACTCATTTAAAAAAAAGTACATCAGAACGAGCTTAAACATTGAATTTGATGAATAGAAAGTAAGAAATGAAGGCAAATTTAAGAGCTAGGTTATATAAAAGGTAGCGCACCTGGTTAGAGGTAAAGGGAATCGAGAAGAGACGCGACGTTCTTCCTCAGAGACGAAGAATCGGAAGTCGAAAAGCTTCGTAATGCAATCCAGGAGTTAGGGTGGGTTTTTGGTGCGCAAATCTGCGAATCAACTGCATTGTTTTTCCTCTTCGATGGTTATAGTTGAGCGTTCTGATGACGAGGATGGGTTTAAATGATTTGTGCGAGCTCGCACCACTCTTCGCAACAGAGATGCTCCGTCGCGTAGCCCTTTGTCACTAATTTCCTATTGAGCGACAGAATCTTCATTCTCCTTAGCGACGACACCTTATTTTGTCATTGTAAAGACCGATTAACTGCGAAATCTGGTTCCTCGCTAAAATTGTTGTTGCCAAATAAGCTTCAGTTGTAGTATAATGGTGTTTCAGTTGCAAGTAATATTCTCCCCGTATACAATATTGTAGGATTTTGATTTAAATGAAGATACTACAAAATTAAATATAATATTGAATTTGAATATTTTGGGATTTTTTAGATAGATAATTTTTGCTACTTTGTTTTAACAAGTTATTAAATATACTGAGGATTTGTTCATGAGTTGTTGTTTTATATATAAAAGATGCATGCTGAAGTGACAAAGATGTTATGTAGAACTAATGGCGAGAAACTACATATTTTTTTAAAAATCTAAAAATAGTTATAAACTTTGTTAAAAGTGAGCATATGTTGCTCTAAGTACATTATTATGTTGATATGGAGATGATAAAAAAATGATAAATCACTACAAGAAAATAGATATTTGGCAACGAAAGTTTTAGCGATGCGCTTATTTTCGTCGCCAAATATTACATACAACGACAAAAGTTATGGTATAGCTGTAGATGTTAACAAGTGACAAATAAATTAGCGTCGATTTTTTTTTTGTCGTTAAAGTGAAATTTTGGTCCCGAAAAATGATGTTTTTTCACCGTGTTAACAACGACCAAAGTTTCCTTGTTGAATACATCTTTAAGCGACAAAAATATCATGATGAAACATGTGATCGCTGAAAAGGGCAAAAAAAAATCCGCACACCTTTCCCTCATTTTTTTTTCTTACTTAATTTTTACCTCTTACTTTTATTGGCCCTAAACCTTTATATATCGACAAAAATACTGCAATGAAACATGTCGTTGCCGAAAAGGGTAAATTTTTTTTTTTCATCTTGACAAAAAAAATTGTCCTAAACTTTTCTATCTTCTCTTTTCACTTCATCGTATTTTCACTTTTTACCATTTTACGGCACCGCGTCAAGGAGAATACCTCGTTGGTGTCAAAGGGAATAACTTGCCGGCGTTGAGGGGAATAGCTCACCAGCGTGGACAGGGGCAGAGCCACCTTGGAGCTTACCTGGGTTGTAGCCCAGGCAGGCCCCAAGGTAGCATATATATATATATTAAGTTTTCTTATATTTTTTTTAATATAAAGTATATTAAATATTAATATTTTAAATAATAATATCCAACAAATTATAATCACAATCAATTAAAAAATTTACATCTAAACGTACTTGAAAACCTACTCTTCTGAATTTGTTACTCAAGTATCAATTTTTAGTGTTAAAATAAGGTTGTCAAATGATTTTCAAAAAGTTTAGTTAGATTCAAAATAATTATACATATATTTTTAAATATTAGCAATTTATATATTTTAAAAGTATGCAATAAATAATCCAATAGATACACATGTTGTAACACCTCGTAAATTTAATTAAATACATACGTTGACGTACATGTATATCGAGATGTATACTACACGTATGTTATACGTAAGAGCTAAATATATGCTTGATAATATACGTATTTTATACGTAGGAGCCAAATATACGTGTGTATGATTAGTAAAGAAAGATGATGATTAATTTATGGGGTTGGTTACTTAAATATGTGGATTGAGTGTATACAAGACGAATAATACAAAAAATAAAAGAAAATTTAAGTTTATTATTCATAAGCAGGGGTACTGTTCATGAAACAGTACTCGCGTGAAAAAAAAAAAAAAAAAAGACTAACTAAATGAAACGAAGTTTCTAGAGAGGGAAAGAAAGAAGCAGAGAGAAGAACCGAGAGGAAGAAGAGAAGAAAAAGGGGAGAACAGGCGATACGTGTCAAATTCGGACCCGCGGTAAGTGATTTTTACTCTATTTCTTCGTAAAATTGATATCTAAGCTAGATGTAAACTTTTTACCGGAATAATTTTAACCGTAGGAGTCGTTCTACGGCGTTTTAAAAAAATTGAGGTTTTAACCCAATATGAATGAAAATCCGATAGTATGGTAGAAAAACGCTCCCTGGACGGTAAGGACCCCGAATATGTGGGTAGATTCCATTTCATGAGTTTTGGAGACCGTTGGAAAATTTTAATACAATTTACATGTTTCAGATGAATAGTAACAAATAGTGAATAGTGAATTGTACACAGTATGTGTGAATAGTGCTTAGTAAACAGTGAACAACGATGTGAACAATGAACAGTGAACAGTGAACAGTGAACAGTGAACAGTGAACAGTGAACAGTGAACAGTGAACAGTGAACAGTAAATTATGAATAGTACAGTGAACAGTGATATAAAATGTGATGTGAATCCAATGAAACCCCGGTTTGAGATCATAGAATCGTAGAGAACTGAATTCCGGACGTTAGAACATGATATTTGGATATGATTTGATAGTTTGAGTAACTAAGTATATGGTGTCGTGAAAATATGATTTAGAAATCTATTTTTACTGTTCTTTCTTGTTGAAATATCTAGATTGACCACATAAACTAGATAGTAGTTTCTTCAACTACTTATGAGTCCTAAATGGAATTATTATTCATGATTTGAAGTGAGTTGAGAAAGTAAAGACGTAAATAGATATGAATACATGAAATTGAATTATGAAGTGATTGTGACAGGGTAAATTAGTTGGATTTAACTTGAAGCTGGACTCGAAAGCGACGATGATTGAGTTTAAGTTGAACGTGTTGTACTGTGAGTATAGTTTCCTTGATTTGGTTCTTGTATGACATTGTACGCATATAAAATGTGTGATTGTATGCATGTTATATTTATATATAATGCATTGAGTTTTATGGATCATGCAAAGTGATTTTAGCACTTGGAGTTTGTAATGATGAGGCTTTGCGATTCCTCATTGTCATTTCGTTAGGAATTAGACCCGAATGAGGTTTTGCGAGTCATCATTGTCAGTAGGTCTGTCCTAACAAGGGTTGCGATCCTTCAAATGACTGTGAATTGGGTGATGAGAAGTTGACCTTTCCCATAACAAGTTGTTGGGATCAATACCCTCGTGCTTAATAACCATCACATTTGGAAGTATTCCTAGCCATGCTTTTGATTTACAGTTTATTGCTGAATTTTCAGTAACTTCCCAAAATAATATGGTTATTGAAGATGATGCAATGTTTGGACAAGACTTCATGGAACCAGTAAAAGTGGTGTTAATAACCAAGAGTAGATCCAGCTCTTACAAGGGAAGTATGCTTAATATCATGTCTACAATATTTGTCATGCAACAAATTAACAGGGGAAATCCCCCATGAAATTGGAGAGCTAAGTGATTTGCGTGGACTGAACTTGTCTCATAACCAATTAAATGGAAAAATTCCCGGTGCTTTGTCACATATGAAGCAATTGGAGAGCTTAGACCTTTCGCACAACAAGTTGAGCGGAGAAATCCCGTCAAATTTGAATGAGTTGAATTCTCTTGAGATATTCTCAGTGGCATACAACGACTTATCAGGAAGAACACCGGTTGGAGGACAGTTCGGATCATTCAACGAATCTTGCTACTATGGAAATCCACTTCTTTGCGGTGCACCACCATTAATATTGGCAAAAAATTGTTCGTCATCAGCTGAAGAGAATTCAACAATGACACCATCACCTACAAACTGGGGGGTTAAATATGGCATCGACATCGAAACTTTCTTTGTAAGTTTTATTGTCTCATATGTCATGTGTTTGCCGAGCTTCTTTGCTGTTCTCTATGTCAACCCACATTGGCGACGAAGATGGTTTCATTTCATTGAAGGGAGGATTATTGATTCATGTCAATACTTCTTAATTGACGTATACTACAAGGTATTCGTTCATCCTTTTATGTAGACGCATGGTCAGCATTATGGTACTTTCATTTTCATCTTATTTAATTTGCAATAATAAAACTAGAAGATGCATGAGTAGTATGTTGTGTGTATTTTTTTTTTTTTAATAAAAGTGTGGATGTTTTTAATAATTACTTTATGAATAAAGAGTACACTAATTTGATCTTGGGTATTCTAATTCTAATACCCAATTCTAGATTTCAAAGTGGAAGTGTGGAATCACCTTTTCCGGCTATTAGAATTAATCTCAAACTAAAAATGTAAGAATCTACAGAATTCAATTGATGCTTCACCAAATCATAAATCGACATTCAACAAAACCAAAAAAAGAACTTATAAAAAAGATGAAGAAGAAAGAAAATCCATAAAAACTTCAAAAAATTAGGATCCGTTACCTTGGGCTTAAATGATTCGAAGTCTTAAATAAAGAAGAGAAGCGTTGTCGCCAATTCAACGAAGCCATCTCCAATCGACCAAAAAACTATAAGAAAATCATATTAAGAAAGAAAAAGGAGGATCAAATTAATCATACGATTTCACTCATTTTAAAAAAAGTAGATCAGAACGAGCTTAAAGACCGATTAATTGCGAAATCTGCTTCGTCATTGTAAAGACCGATTAACCAAAAGCCAGTCCATACTGAGGATGATGTCGAAGTCTTCAATGTCCATCACAAAAAGATCTGCATATATTATTTGTTCTGACATTCGAAGCTTACATTGAGAATACTACAAATTCACGTCAGTACCAGATCTTAAAGGTGATGTGACATGGAATGTGATTTCTGTGAGTTCAGGATGCAACCCTAAATGGCTCACAAATGCAGACAATATAAAAGAATGCGTAGCACATGAATCGAACAAGACATGCACCATTGTTTTGAACAAAGGAAAAGTACCTTCGACTACATTATTGTCTAGGAGGGGTTGTTGAGCGATGGCAAATGTTCTGTCCTGGTTCCATTGTCCCTGATTTGCTGGTTCTGCCTCGGTTGGGCATTAGCAGCAGGTGGTGCTTGTTAAACTGGAACAACAGGAATAGGTTGCTGAAGGTGCGGACAGGTATATCGTACATGGCCCTGCTGGCAGCAGTTATAACATGTCGACCTCTGCTGTTGATGGTTCTGTTGGCCATGTTGATTGTGGTGCCGACCACCACCTCTGCCATTGTCGTTTCTACGGCCACTCCTGCCATGACGACCTCCGCGGCCATGATTGCGAAAACCCTGATGGCCAGGGTTAGAAGGTTCAGCCGCAGGTGTTGTGGTCTCATTCTTCTGAACAGGGGTTTGGAGGGTTGGGTTCTGATTAGGAAATTAAAACATAGATTTTAACCGAAAAAAACTTCGTGATTATAAACATAATCAGAATGATATCTATAAATATTGGTACAAAATTTGACAAACACTAAATAGATGAATGTGTGGAGGAGGTAATACAATCTAGAAGTGCAAACTCTCCGGCTCCAACAAGGGTTTATCAACTAGATCTAAGAAGAATAGAGAAATAGGGCTATTGTAAGGAACACCGGTGTGGTGCCGGTCAAAGACCCTCCGATGTGTAAGTTAGGGCTTATTTAAGACTATAACATTAACTCTTGTAAAAAGTTGTTCGTACCTTATGAGGAGGGTTGTAGGTTTTATTTATAGAAAATGTCCTATGACCGTAGTGGCTAGCTGCCCAGTAGGCATGTGCCACATGTCGTCTCGTCGTTGGTCGAGATGAATTAGATGAGCTCATCTATTTTAGGTTGATTGGATATGATGATCATTATCTTCCTGGTTCGTCTTGGAGAAGGTGTATCATTCCATCTTTATGTCGAAATTCGTGTTTGATCCGTATAGCTATTCCGGATTTTTCGGGGTGTGGCATCCTAAGAATGACTCCATTATCTTCTGTATCTCGTTTGGAATGATCAGCTCCGCTTGAAGCTGAGCTAACAATCTCGAGCAGCACTGCACCGAGCAAGGCCGAGCCATCGTCATCATTGTGTTTTTGGAATTTTCGTAAGAATCTTCTCGCTAGCTAAGCTCCGAAGGCTCCTATTAGGTGATCCGAGCTGATCTGTCATATGCATCACGTAATGTGTACGCAATTCTCGTCCTGCCACCTCAACTCGGAGGATTTTCCACGCAGCTTCATTTACTTTACAGTATCAGGTTAGCTCTGCTAATATTCAGGTCAGCTCATACCGAAGAGACCATCCAACGATAAATATCTCTTTATCAACATAAACATATATAAATAAGAAATACATTATTAGATGGAAAAAGTGAAAATGAAAGTACCATGTTTAAAATAAGCTTTATGCATAAATTTTTATATAATTTTGTAAGAAGTGATCAAGGAGATTGCCGAAATCGGAAACGGGATATATAGATGTAGAAGAAAACATGGAAGAGGAAGAGAGTTAGAGGCATATGTCAAAATAATTTTTAATTTAATAAGTACATATATTAAAAAGATTATTAGGTAAGAATACATTTTTTTCTGTAAACCACACTTTATTATGTGAATTAATGAATTCAATATTCTATATATATATATATCTACTTGCTACTATATCAAATTATTTTAAATAACTTGTTTTTATGTAAATTTGATCATTATTAAAAAATGAATACATTTTTTAATTAATACAAGTATTCATCCCGGGCTATTGGCAATTGCTTTTAGAAAAGAAATTTAAAAAAAAACTTTTAAATAGTGAAATCAAATAAAATAATAAAACAAAAATATCTATCTATTATAATTATTAATTCATGATTGAGCATATATGTTAAAAATTATTATATCCTATTAATAATGATTTTTAAAAAAAATTTTATAACAAGTGATTTCAGTCCATTTTAAAATTCGTTACCTTGTAATTTACTAAACTAAAGTGATAAATAATTAAGAAAAAAACTAAATACAAAATATCCGAGCACAAAAAAATCGAGGGATACTCAAGCCCTTTGCAATTTGCACAAATATATATTTTTGTGTAAATAAATTAAGATAATAAAAAAATAAAAAACCAAAAATATATAAGTATTTAATCGTTAAAAAATTTGGCTTTTAAGGATATGTTATAATTTAATAAATAATAATCTAGTTAAATATAAAATGAAAAAAAGAAAAAAAGAAAAAAAGAAAAAACATATATAAATCATAAGAATATGCCACATGTCACTAATAATTTTCAGCATAAAAATTATTAGTATATACATACACCATGGTTTATAACATAGTCTATATTAATGCATATTACCATACAACACCCTGCAATTTCTTTAACACTAAAATTATTTGATTAAAACCAAAATGTTATAAGGACTTGGTTTTATTTGTTTCTCTTTTTTTTTTTACAATTTTCAAGTGCCATTCATTACTTAATTAGAATTTTCATATATATTATTTAAACAAAAGGATTAATGGAAAGATGAGGAATAGCCGAAAGACAAATGTGGGCGAAGTTCTGAGTGCCACTTGTTGACTCCTACAACACGTTTTTGTAACTCACTTGCTGCGTCAACATTTTTATAAGCATAATTTAAGATGAAATAAATTCTTAAACCACAGAAGTATTTAATTATTCTAGAAATCAGGATCCTATCAAATTATAAATTTTAACACATATATTTATACTGTTTTAAGAAGTTTATATATACATATACATAAATATATAACATTTCTTTACATATATATAGATAAGGAAAAATTCATATTTATCATAATTGTTAGCTTGATCCAAATAATCATGTAGTACTTGAACATTGTACATTCACTAAATAAAAAAAGAATTGCACTTGGACAACTTCCATTAATGTTTTCTGTTTAACAGCACGAATGCATATATGATCTTGTTATTGTGCAGATATCTTATGTCGATCCAATAAGCTTGAGATACTACATCTCAATTCCAATGAATTTGACAACAGGGTTTTGCCCTGTTTGGGTGCACTCACATCTCTTAAGTTGGATATTAGCTACAATCAATTTAACGGAACCCTTCCTTCACAAATATACATAACCAAATTCTTATTATTTCTGTACGTTATTAAACTTTGTCAGTAATTGATATATCTTAATCTCTAACATTGGAACAGAGATATGTATGATTATATATATATATATATTTATGTATGTATATGTATATACATATAATCTTAACAGAAAATGTCCTCCCGGCTGATGGGCTCTCAACATTCAATCATCACTTTATTATTTCCTCTGTTTCTTTCTTGACAACCAATTCTATGTGTGCTGACACTGATATTGAGTATCAGTGGTGTGGCACTCATCAATTATCATTTATATATGCATGGGATATTTAATAACTTGTTAAATTAACGCCTCAGAATATGTATATATTCTCTGTCACTGCAGGATTTTTGAGATTATCTAGATGGAATAAGCTGGAGATCCTTGACCTAAGTGGCAATGACCTCATGACCAACAACATCCTACCATCACTGGCTACTTTCACGTCCCTTAAGTCTCTATCACTTTACTCGAATTATCCTTCATTTCCTCCCCAAGGTAAGCTCGATTACTAATTTGTCTTCTTAATTGTAAAGCCAAACTTATTATTTAAACAAGCTAGATTAAAAGTCAAAATTTGGCATGTACCTTACAGTATTATTTAGAAGTTTTTCATTAATTAATAAGAAAATTCATAATTAGCAATTTATTACGATTAAAATAATCTTTGATAACGAACCTTATTGGTAAAACTGCAGCCGCAGAAGGACCTCACGAGTATATTTTTTCTGGATTGAAAAAGTTGCAAGAATTCGATCTTTCCAGTAGTGGATGCAGCAATAGGTTGTTGCAATCTCTAGGAACACTCACGTCTCTTGAGAAACTGGATCTTGGTGGCAATGATTTAAATAGAACATTTCCAAAAGGTACATACTTCACTTTAATATTTTTAATATTTGGTACCTACAAATATGTATATATATAAATAATTCAAACCAATTTCTTTCAAGATCTCACTTTTGTATATTATAATAAAATTTACACTTTCATATATGAATGTAATGGAGATTTTTTCAAATATTCAATATTACAGGCTTGTGCAATCTCAAGAAACTTCAAGAACTACGTCTAAATGGCAACAATTTCCACGGAAGCCTTCCAACATGTCTTGGTAACTTGACATCTCTTAGAGTGCTTGATCTCTCCGGAAATCAATTTACAGGAAATATTTCGTCTTCATCTCCAATAACTTTCATGACATCATTGGAGCACATCTCACTTGCCGACAATAATTTTGAGGCTACAATATTCCCAATCATCTCACTTGCCAACCTTTCCAAACTTGTGAAAGTGTACCTTCGTAGTTACTCTGGCTCCAATGATTTAGAGGTAGAAACTGATCATCATGAATATCCACAGCACAAATGGCTTTACAAGTTTCAGTTGAAGATTCTGGACTTGTCATATTGCAATTTCAGCAAGCACAGGACAGATGTTATTCTCGAGTTCCTCAATGGTCAATATAACTTGGAAGAACTATATCTCTTCCATGCCGGCTTACAAGGAAATTTCCCTACTTGGTTGATGGAGAACAATACCAACTTGAAAGTTCTAAAATTAAGAAACAACTCTTTGGAAGGTCCTTTTCTTCTGCCAAGTCATTCTAATATGAGTTTGATTGCGTTAGACATATCTAACAATCGCATTCAAGGGACTCTTCAAGAGAATATTGGTGAGATTCTACCGAACCTAATCTTTCTAAATTTGTCAAAAAATGACTTTGGAGGGAACATTCCTTCTTCAATTGGTGCAATGAGAGAGCTACTAGGTTTAGATTTGTCGAGTAACCACTTTTCAGGAGAATTACCAGAGAATTTGAGCATTGGCTGCATTTCATTGAGCATTTTGAAGCTATCAAATAATGATCTTCGTGGTCCAATATTTCCAAGAGATTACTTTAACTTGAATAATTTGGAGTTTCTACATTTGGATAACAATACATTCATCGGCGGCATTCCAATTGGAGTTTCCAAATGTTTAGAGTTACAAGCACTCAATGTTGGCAAGAATAATTTGTCAGGTACGATTCCTGCTTGGATGGGTAACTTAACACATTTAATAATACTTGTCTTGAGAGAGAATTCATTTGACGGATTTATTCCCCATGTGTTTTGTGGATTGGTTGAACTTAGATATTTGGATCTCTCTCAAAACCATGATTTTTCAGGATCTATGCCATCTTGTTTGAAGTTACCCAAACTTCAATACCTACATTTGCAAGGAAATAAATTTACGGGATTGATTCAAGATATTAGTCTTCTCCAATCTAGTAAAACATCATTGGTTACGTTGGAGCTAGGAGACAACAACTTCTCAGGAAGTATTCCTAGTTGGATTGGTGGAATTGTCAATTTGAAAATTCTCAGTTTGAAAGGCAACCATTTGAGTGGTTCAATTCCTTATCAGTTATGCCAATTGAACAAAATAGGGATACTCGACCTTTCCCATAACAAGTTGTTGGGATCAATACCCTCGTGCTTAATAACCATCACATTTGGAAGTATTCCTAGCCATGCTTTTGATTTACAGTTTATTGCTGAATTTTCAGTAACTTCCCAAAATAATATGGTTATTGAAGATGACGCAATGTTTGGACAAGACTTCATGGAACCGGTAGAAGTGGTGTTAATAACCAAGAGTAGATCCAGCTCTTACAAGGGAAGTATGCTTAATATCATGTCTGCAATGGATTTGTTATGCAACAAATTAACAGGGGAAATCCCCCATGAAATTGGAGAGCTAAGTGATTTGCGTGGACTGAACTTGTCTCATAACCGATCCAGAGGATTATTGATTCATGTCAATTCTTCTTAATTGACGTATACTACAAGGTATTCGTTCATCCTTTTATGTAGACGCATGGTCAGCATTATGGTACTTTCATTTTCATCTTATTTAATTTGCAATAATAAAACTAGAAGATGCATGAGTAGTATGTTGTGTGTATTTTTTATTTCTTTTTAATAAAAGTGTGGATGTTTTTAATAATTACTTTATGAATAAAGAGTACATTAATTTGATCTTTGGTATTCTAATTCTAATACCCAATTCTAGATTTCAAAGTGGAAGTGTGGAAGAGGTTATGGGCAAGAGCTAATATCTAATTTTCCTATCATTTGGGGTGTTTATATGAATATTTTATATGCAATTTGACAGTTGAATATGAGGTAAATTCATTCGCATTATTTAAAGAGAATCAGTCAAGATAATCTAGTTGTAGAATTCGTGGCATCCAAACAACGAATTAATCATACGATTTCACCAATTCAACGAAGCCATCTCCAATCGACCAAAAAACTATAAGAAAATCATATTAAGAAAGAAAAAGGAGGATCAAATTAATCATACGATTTCACTCATTTAAAAAAAGAAGATCAGAACGAGCTTAAACATTGAATTTGATGAATAGAAAGTAAGAAATGAAGGCAAATTTAAGAGCTAGGTTATATAAAAGGTAGCGCACCTGGTTAGAGGTAAAGGGAATCGAGAAGAGACGCGACGTTCTTCCTCAGAGACGAAGAATCGGAAGTCGAAAAGCTTCGTAATGCAATCCAGGAGTTAGGGTGGGTTTTTGGTGCGCAAATCTGCGAATCAACTGCATTGCTTTTCCTCTTCGATGGTGATAGTTGAGCGTTCTTATGACGAGGATGGGTTTAAATGATTTGTGCGAGCTCGCACCACTCTTCGCAACAGAGATGCTCCGTCGCGTAGCCCTTTCTCTCTAATTTCCTATTGAGCGACAGAATCTTCATTCTCCTTAGCGACGACACCTTATTTTGTCATTGTAAAGACCGATTCACTGCGAAATCTGCTTCCTCGCTAAAATTGTTGTTGCCAAATAAGCTTCTGTTGTAGTATAATGGTGTTTCAGTTGCAAGTAATATTCTCCCCATATACAATATTATTCTCAAAAAAGAGGGGCACTAGCTCAAATCAAAGAAGTATCACATATCTCAATAAATATTTGGTTGGTTCGGATTGGTTCGGATGGCTTCACATTCATTCCTCCTAAATGTGGACGTGAGTTTAAAACTTACTATTTATTGAGAGACTTTTACACTTTTATGATCTAATTCAGGTCAAATTCACATGGATTAATTTTATCGTAAAGCAGAAGATGACACTATTTGAGTGTCACCCCAACAATAAAACCAAAAAAAGAAGTAGGCTATCTCACAAACAAAAAGAGAAAGGGACCTTTTAATGACTAGCATATCTTAAGGATGACTTTGCCTTCCTAGCTTGCATCTAAGAGATTGGACGTAGACTAGTTCACGAAAACAAAATTAAAAGTGTAGAAGCATAGATTGAACATAACATAATACAAAATTGATGCTATGGCTTAACTTTGGGATTATTTTGAACGATCCCATTTGGATCGCTTCAGAAAAGAGAACATATATTCGGCAACAGGAGCAATCTCCAAGATCTTGTTCAGAAGTTAATAAAAAATTCAAGTCTATAAGAAGTGGGATGCTATTTAAATTAATGAGGGTATAATAGACATTTTGACGATGCCTAATGCTAATTAACTCATGAAATTACTTAAGATTATACTCACTCATCTTTTTATTTATTATTATTTTTCTACCCATGCAACTAACAATGAAATTAAAATTGAATCCTATTAACCATATATGAAATTAATTTATAAAAATATTGTAGTCTCAACATTTATTGATCAAATTTTGAAAATATTTCATTTTAGTATAAGATGATAGAGAAACAATAAGATTAATTAAATATAATATTGAATTTCAATATCTTGAGATTTTTTAAATCGATAATTTTTGCTACTTTGTTTTAACAAGTTATTAAATATATTGGGGATTTGTTCATAAGTTGTTGTTTTATATATAAAAGATGCATGATGAAGTAACAAAGATGTTGAGATAGATTGACGTTAAACATGGTTATCTAACTTTTGAAACTACATATTTTTTTAAAAATCTAAAAATAGTTATAAACAGATAAGGCCAGATGTACCAGAATAAGTTTCCAGTCAACTCGGTATGAAGGTGGATGATGAATAGATAGGGTCGTGTCTGGTTGAATGGATTACCCTGAGAAATCTGTTCTGGGAAGTCCATGAGATGCTTGTGGGCATAATAGAACATATTGGCTCGGGCCAACTCGTTAACTTCATGGGCCGTAGTGGGCTCTGGAACTCCTGGAGGGAAAACAGCTCCAATAAGTGGTATGGATCCAGAGGAATGAATTAACTGTATAGGCTTGGGCCTAGTAACAAGCTTGGGCTATAACAAGAGAGGTAAGGTAAAACATCCTGTTATAAGTGAGAGTTGGCCCTTGGACTTTTGAATGGGCCTTGATAGGAAATCTGCTAAAACATTCTTGTTGCATGCGATATGTTTAACAGTAAATGTATACTGTGTAAACCATTCTTGTAGACGAAAAAGTTGAGCAGAAGGCACCAGTTTATTCTTGAATTCCAGCATCTTTGGAAATGATGAACTATCCATTTGGATTTTGAATTGTGCTGGTCGGAGGAAGAATGCAAACTTCTGAATACCATACTTAACTGCAAGTATCTCTTTGATTGAGATATGGTAATGAAGTTCTGCAAAAGTAAACTTCCCACTCTGATAACCACAAATATTTTCATTAGTACCCAGTTTTTCGAGGAGAACAACTCCCCAGTAGTGATCAGAGGCATCGGTCTGAAGAATCAGAGATCATGTGGTAGGAAAAACCAGTGGAGAAGGATTTTGACAGGGGTTCTTCAGATAATCAGCAGCTTGGGTGTGGACATTTTACCAAGGAGGAGGGTCTTTCCGTTAGAGAAATGAAAGTACAGTAGTATACTGACTGACACGTGGCAAAAATGATCGTAAATAGTTCACTCACCAAGAAATTGTTGTAGTTGTTGCTTTGTGAGATGAGAATCAGGAAATTGCAAAAGTTCATTTGCAATGTGGGAACCTGGTTGGTAGACTCTATTGAAAAACTTCATGCCTAAGAAATCAATTTCAGAAGTATTGATAATACTTTTCTTTTCTGAGAGTATGATACCAGAAGATTCAGTAATATCCAGAAACTGAGAAAGTAGTTGTTGATGATCAGTATCATTCTAGGAGAATAATAGGATATCATCAATATAAATTAAAGTTGTATGCAACAAAGGACCATAAATCTTTGTCATAGCTTTCTGGAAAAGAGATGGAGCAACCTTAAAACCAAAAGGCATAACCGTCCATTGATAATGTGCATTTGGAATGCAGAAAGCGGTTTTGGGACGATCATTTGGGTGAACACCAAGTTGCCAAAAACCTGCTTTGAGATCAAATTTTCTGTACATAGTAGATCCTGCAAGCAGTGTGAGCTGGGACGATATTTTGGGAAGAGGGAACTTATCATCACGTAAGAAGATGTTCAAGGGCTTATAGTTAATAACAAGCCTTTTCTTACCGCGTCACTGTTCAGCTCGTTTATTGACATAAAATGCTTGACATGCCCAATCAGACGTAGTAGGTTCAATCAAACCTTGGGCAAGCAAATCAGCACATTCTTTCCTGGCAAGTTCAAGTTCATCAGGCGGCATTCCTGGATGAATGGCTTTCGTAGGATTGATATCTTCATTAAGCTTGAAAGGTAAATGAACATAATACTCTTCATTCTTCCATAGAGGATGAGCATGGTGGAAATCTTGATGAGATGTAGAGAAAAATTTCTTGATTCTGTCTTGGAGAGACGAAACATCCTGTGTTGTATACAATTTTGGAATTGTTGTATATGGAAGGAACTGTTGTTTGTATGAAATACCTGTAGGCAGTATGAGTCCAGATAATTAAATCCGGAAAGAACTTCAACCCAATTTTCTTAACAGTAATCAGATGTGTTTGAAATACTTCATTATTGGCGGCTTTGAAGGATTCAATATGGGGCTTCCAACATTCTTTGGGAAGTATACGAGGATTCATCATACTTTTGAAGGCACCTATATCAAAATAAGCAATTACCTTGATAGGATTGTCGAATTTTGATTGAAGAATGGATATCTGTGCATAATGCATCATATGTGATGGTGCTGTTGGAAAGGATGGTATAGACACCATGCCCATATAGTTGTCATCAGAACTGAAAGAATTATCTGACGAATAATCTTGATAAACAAACATTGTAGCTTCATCAGGAGATTCTTGTTTAGAGAAAATAGATTCAATATCCTAATCATCTTGAAGAGAATAAGAATGTTGAATCTGCTGGATCAAATGTTGACTATTTTTCTTGTCAGGGCATTATTTTTCATAATGACCTGGCTTCTTGCAAATATAACATCTGGAATCTTTAGGAGAAGAACCACGGCGTTTAAAATAACGGAGACGACGTTTCTTTTTCCATGGAAAACCTTTCTTGGATCTGGAGAAGAACTTAGGTTTCTTTCGTTTGTTCTTCCAAAAAGGTTTACCTTTCTGGCTTTTTTGGCCTGGACAAACACATTTTTTCTTGCATCCAATTTCGAGATACTTCTTGTCACATGTCTGTTTATAATCAGTATGAGGATCAGACATATCTTTAACAAACTGTCGCATTTCACATAGTTTGTCAATTACTGTAAGGAGAATCTGGAAAATTTCACCAAAAAATAATTTGATCCATAGTTCTGCCTGTAGCAATAAGAAGTCGATTGAGTTCTGGATGGCATTCTGGAGGTAAAGAAGCAACGAAAATGTCATGTCTGGGTTGCACACAGTGCCCCCTACCCAGGGTGATGAGTATCCTAATCTCCAGGGCATACTCCAGCCATTATGGACCCATAATATTGCCCCATCTCGGCCAGCCACACCACACAAGGACGCCAGTCACCGAGATCATTTGTCCCCATTGTTCATATGAACAGTGCAGGGCCTCCCCTAGAATTGAACTCGAGACCTCCCTTAAGGAGTCTGATTTCGCATTCTGAGTAACCACTTAACCATTATTATCACGTCTGGGTTGCACACAGTGCCCCCTACCCAGGGTGATGAGTACCCCAATCTCCAGGGCGTACTCCAGCCATTATGGACCCATAATATTGTCCCATCTCGGCCAGCCACGCCACACAAGGACGCCGGTCACCGAGATCATTTGTCCCCACTGTTCATATGAACAGTGCAGGGCCTCCCCCAGAATCGAACTCGAGAATTGGCTCAGTGGTTACTCAGAATGCGAAATCAGACTCCTTAAGGGAGGTTACTAGTTCGAATCTGAATGAGGCCCTCCCTGTGCTGTGGATTGTGCAGGGGGTAAATGATCTGGCTGGAGAGTACGCTCTACGGAGGGGATGCCACCCAGATGAGACAATATTATGGGATCCATAATGGCTGGAGTACTCCCTGTAGATTGGGGTACTCATCACCCTGGGTAGGGGCACTGCGGTGCAACCCAGGCATGACAGAAAGTATGCTTCAAATCAGGTTTGTCATTTCCACCAAGAAGATGATATCGTTGTATCATTCTTGTATAATGTCGGTGAAGATCATTTTTGTTGAGAGAACAACATTTCATTGTGAAGAATTCTTGCTTGAATTTCTTTTCAATCAGAGAGGGATCGCCGACAAATTCTTGGACCATAACGTTATAAACATCAACTATAGATAGTTGAGTAAGCTGGAGGATTCGATATTCACCAAGATTGATTAACCAATCACGGACAAAACCAGTGCATCGTGAGAAGAAATCAACGAGGACAGCTTGAGAGGTTTTTCCTGATACTAGTTTATTGGTCATCCATGCACTCCATGAGGTCAACTTATTTCTCCATTGTTCTGGATGAATTTAGTCAAGAGAAAGCCAAGGACCATTACCTGGTTTATGCTGATTGGTCTGACGAGGAGCATTGGGTGCAGGTGTTTCAGCTGTAGCTTCAGTGAATTCGACATCTTCAAGATTAAGTTCCTGAATACCAGGCTCATTGGAAGAGGAAGCACCTTGAGCCATGTGAATTTGAGCAAGGGCTGATATATCCATAATCTGTGAATCATCAGAAGAAGCCAAAATGTAGTCATAAGAGTTTGAAGTATGCTCAGAGGAATCAGTAACTGCTTCAGAGGATTCGACAGAGGATGAAGAAAGATTTATGGATTCAAAAGAATCAGTAGACGAATCAGAAGGTGTAACCTGAGATTCATCTGCATCATCATCATTGTCATCATCAGTAGTATGATCTGCAAGATCGTGATAATAGGGCTGAACGGGATTATTGGGAGGAGGTTCAGATTGTAACACCCCGTAAATTTAATTAAATACATACGTTAACGTACACGTATATCGAGATGTAGAATACACATATTTTATACGTAGGAGCTAAATATACGTGTGTATGATTAGTAAATAAATGTATTAAATGAAGATGATACATATGAGATCATCTTATATGGGTGCTTACAAGTTAAAAATTGGAGTTGAATTATGTGGATTGAGTGTATAGAAGAAGAAGAGGAACAAAAATATTTACTGTTCATTTGCAGGTATTGTTTACCGAACAGTACCGTGAACAGTAAGTAGAATAAGACAAAAATAAAAAATGAAAAAAATAAAAATAAAAACACTGTTCATTAACGAGTACTATTCACAGAACAGTACCATGAACAATACTTGCATGTAATAAAAAGAGAGAGAAAAAAAACGAACGCAGTTGCAAAAAGAGGCAAGGAGAAGAAGGAGAAGAAGAAAAAGGGGAAATGCGGGATTCGCGCGAAATTCGGACCTGCGGTAAGTGATTTTCACTCCCTTTCTTCGTGAAATTACTATCTAAGCTAGATGTAAACTTTCTAGCGGAGTAATTTTTACTATGGGAACCGTTTTGACAAATTGGGGGTTTTGACCCAATGTGAATAACAATCCGTTAGAAAAACACTCCTTAGACGGTCGGGACCCCGAATATGTGGTTAGATTCCATTTTAGGAGTTTTGGATATTGTTTGACAATTTTAATACAATTTACATGTTTCGAATGAATAGTAATATGAATAGTGAATAGTGAGATGTGAACAGTGATGTGCATCCAATGAAACTCCGGTTTGAGATCGTAGAATCGTAGATAACTAAATTTCGGACATTTCGATGCTAAGATTGTGATTTTTGGATATGATTTGATAGTTTTAGTAACTAAATATATGGTGTCATGAAAATATGATTTGAAAATCTATTTTCACTGTTCTTTCTTTGGAAATATCTAGATTGACCACAGAAACGAGATAATAGTTTCTTCAACTGCTTATGAGTCCTAAATGGATTTATTATTCGTGATTTGAAGTGAGTTGAGAAATTAAAGATGTACATAGATATGAATACATGAAATTGAATTATAGAGTGATTGTGACAGGTTAAATTGGTTGGATTTAACTTGGAGCTGAACTCGAAAGCGTTGATGATTGGGTTTAAGTTGAACGTGTTGTACTGTGAGTATAGTTTTCTTGATTTGGTTCTTGTATGACATTGTACGCATATAAAATGTTTGATTGTATGCGTGTTATATTTATATATAATGCATTGAGTTTTATGGATCATGCAAACTGATTTTAGCAATTGGAGTTTGTAATGATGAGGTTTTGCGAGTCCTCATTGTCATTTCGTTAGGCATTAGACCCGGATGAGGTTTTGTGAGTCCTTATTGTCAGTAGGTCTGTCCTAACAATGGTTGGGATCCTTGAAATGACTGTGAATTGGGTAATGAGAGGTTGTGGCTACCTTGTAACGGCCATACAAGGGTTAGACCCGCTCTCTTGCCTTGCGGATGAGAGAGATTGTGCATTGTGTTATTGAAAATCATGCAATTTATGTTGTTGACATGTACAATATATTCGTTGAATGATGCATGTGTTGAATAAGTGTTTGAAATGATTTTAATGTCATATTTCTCTAAATGTATATAATTGTCATCTCAAGAACTATATTCACTGAGCTGTTGTTTGCTCACCCCATTTCCTCCAATATTTCAGGTATTGAGTCGAAGGGTAAAGGAAAATTCGTGAGTGATAATCACGTGAGCCTTTGTCTGGTACGTGTATGTAGGCTTGGAGGAAATAGATTATATTTTTGTTATTTTGATATGTATACTTATCACACATTATCTATATATATATGTATTATCATCTAGATGGGATGTGTGGGCATATATATATATATATAGCTTAATATATTGGATGATGAAATGAAAATGTGATGTGTGAATGAAGGAAATGATTATAGAGATCTATATTGGATGTGATTTGTGGTATAGGAAAAAAATTTCTGTACATTTTGAGAAGGTTTGTGAGAGTACGTGAAGGCTGACAGTGTATTATATACTGTATATGAGTATGTACAGTGTGGCGACCCCGCTCCCTGGACCACCAACCCCGCAGGGAATGGCATGCGGAATGCCGGGACGGGACACCCGGCGTAGGCATCTCCAACCACTCTTCAACTCCCGTGAGGTGGTTGAGACCCTACGAGCCAAATCTCAAACAACGACATAATATCAAAAGGTACTAAACAAAACTACCCACCGTATTAATCATCCAAGACAAGAGATAATCCATAAAAATGAACCATAAATAAAATCATAATCCCTACAGTCCATTAAAATTGACATACACATAAAGTCCAAAATTGTGGGTACAATAAAAACTGTCATATGCCCACATGGTCTATCCAACAATTCTCAACTCACCCATACTACAATGTGGTAAGTATTATAATTACATAATCCAAAATATAATACTTCATAATTTAAAACACAGTTCAATCAAAATGTCTCTCAACTCACATCGAGGCTTTGGATTCTCTCGCAGGCAAGGCCCTCAAGATATAACTACTTCTTCGCCCTTATTCGGGGCAGAAGGACCTGAAAGAAAAAAATGAGGGTGACCCAACGGTGCCCAGTGAATAAAATTCAAATATGCTATCAATACTCATCAATAAATATCATGTATGCATGTCAATGTGTAGCATGATTAAAAGCTCATAACGTATAGATATCAAGCATTTATAATAAGTTCGATGCAAGTAAAAGCTTATCAATTTGGATCCACATTCCACATGCATTGGGTGATGTTTAGAACCGGGAGGATCATAATACTCTGGGTGATGTTCCATTGGAGGAAATAAGAGAAGTTTTCCTTTATCCCTAAACATAGGATGAGGACCACGTACATGTGGAGGTCGTGGAGATGGGGCAAATCTCTGAGGTTGAGGTGTAGCTGCATCTGCGCGAGATTTTGAAAGTAATAGACTAGACAGAAAAGTCTGGGATGCATTCTGGGAAGGAGGTGGATTGGCAATAGGTGAGATTGAATGTAGCCTGAAAATATTAAGAGACATAGGATATGTGTCCGGGTACACAGGTTGTTGATTCTTTTTCAAATCTGCAGTAACATAAGATAATTGTTCTTTGAGATGACGTAATTCTTTTTCAGCTGTTGTAAAAGCTGGACCAGTATATCTCTGCTGGAGATAATAACGGAGCTGAGCATCCAAATCATGAATCTTAGCAGAGAGTTCAGTAAAATATTTCTGACTAATATTAGCTCGAATATCTATTTTCTGAACAAGACTGGTTGTTGTAGAAGAAATACTGATAAGTTGATCGTCAATTTTCTTCAAGAATTGATTCTGAACAATAGCGTTCTTTGTCTGCTAGTTTAACACTTCTTCAGACTGAGACAAAGGCTTTAAAGAACCATCAGGACGAACTTCAGTAGGGACTAAAGAAGGTTTAGCCGTCGTCTGATGAGTAGGATCTGCAACTCTTGTCAAGGGAGGAAAATCCTGGTCATAAGGACCAACTGGAAAGCAAGGTTGGACCATAGGGGCTGCTGGAGGTGCAGGTGGTTCATAATAAGATCGTCGAACATCAAATGTGCACGAAGACTTCTTGGGCTTGTGTTTCTTTCGATAGGCATCCGCATCATATCGACACGAAGGGTCGATCCAATCTTCATATTCTTGATCATTCTGGCAAGAACAACCAGGAGCACATAATTCTGGGGCACAATCCCAAATAAAGTGACCATCAACATGAGAATGATAAATGGGTTGGCCGGTTCTCTCGAAAGAATGGATTGGAGGACTATCAGTATGATCTTTGAAGACTGGTTGGATCATCATAGAATGATGAACAGGAAGAAGTTCCTGGGATTTAGACGGAGACTCAAAATTGATTTTAACGGAGCCGTCTAACTGTTTCTTCATGAGAGGACATGTAGTACTGGTGACTGGTTCTGAACGTTTCAAGAACTGTTCATAATTGGTGAACCATGTCAAAGGCAACATCTATCATAGATCATTTTGAGTAATTTGCTTAAGGATCTGGACAATAGTAGGAATCTCATTGTCATGAACAAAGGCCATGACGGTGCCATGAGGCTTCTGAGTTCTTAAGTGAATGGCATGGTCTTGAAGATGAAATGCCATTTGATGATGTAAGGTGGCCATGACACTATCTATACGATGTTGAACACCAGAAAACTAGACTTGGACCTTAAACCTTGTAGGTAAGGTTGGATCAGACAAACAAATATTAAAGTCAGGAGCAATGGTGAAGACCATAGAACCATGACTTAATATTGTGATGACTGTGTCGATACAGGCATGTTCATAATCTAACAAATTTGTGTCTAGTAAAGGAACACGGGCAAAGAGAGGTACATCACCTCTGCCATGATAAGACAAAACAAGTCGAATTGCACCTAAATGAATATGGGTATAGTCATGGGCTAACCAATGACGAAGATGTGTGATCATGCACTGCTTGTTTAGTAATAATATTTGGAAATATGTCATAAACAAATGGCAAAACAACATATTTTTCTTATTTATTTTTTAATAATTCTTATAACACCATCTTTTGCCATTAGAACTCAACCTCAGCTTTCATTACAGGAACCCGTCATTAGCTTCCTTGCATACCATTTGAATTTGATGAAATTTAGCAGCCTTCGTTATAATTAGGAGTATAATTATGGGGCCAACTCAATTGGTGGCGCACTAAAATCTAACGGTGTCGTACTAAATTTTCCCATGTGGACACCTGGAAAAAAGAAATATAATAATGTTTACATAAAAAAAAAAAAAAACTTGACGAATTATTATTTTACTATATTTGAAAAATGAAATAAGCCTTCTATATATCCTTCAAAGTGTTTTTAGTGCATTGAAGACCAGTGAAAAAAATTATTCAAAACCAATATATATATAAACTAAAACATACTAATTACAAAATTTTACTTATTTATTAGACGACTGATTTGATGATATTTCTTGTCAATGGTTGTATTTAACGTAGATATAGAATATAGATAATTGAGGTATCATAATCACAACCCTCTAAAAATACTTTTTGTATTATAATATATCGTGTAAAGTATAATGTAAAACTATATAATTAAGATCATATATATCATATGGACATACCTTGATAGAAGCATTTGAGGAGAGCACAGCAACAAATAAAAAAAAACAAAAAAACAAACATTCAACAAAGAGGGCTGAGCATGCGGAGAAGAAATAGTCAAAAACGGGGGTGAAAGGAGAATGAGAGCTGCACCGACTATGGCTGTGGTGGGCTGTTTGTCTCCTCCAATTTTGGCTTGAAAGGTGGAAGGAATGGGTTTTGAGCTCTATAAATAGAGCCTTGCTTCAATCTTGAAAATCATCCGAGAGATCCAATTGTGAGAGAAAAACACAGAGAGCCTCAAAGAGAGTTTCTTTGAGAGGAAAAAAGTTGAGCCAATTTGTGAAGTTTTACCCACAAATTGAAGATAAATATCATGAGGACAGAAGTTCCCACCAAGTTATGGCATAAGCGGCTCGGCCACATGAGTGAAAAGGGTCTCAGAATTCTTTCCAAGAAGGAACTCTTGCCAGGAATGAAAGGTACATCTTTACGTACTTTTGTTGATTGTATTATGGGTAAACAACATAGAGTTGCATTTCGTAGTTCCCCACCATCTAGAAAGGAAAATATTCTAGATTTAATGCACACAGATGTCTGTACAATGAGTTGTAAGTCACTAGAAGGTGCTCATTATTTTGTGACTTTTATTGGTGATCACTCTAGAAAAGCGTGGGCCTTTGCTTTGAAAACTAAATATCAAGTGCAGGAAGTTTTCAAGCAATTTCATGTAAAAGTTGAGAGAAAAACTGGTAGACGTTTGAAGTGTGTACGTGCAGACAATGGCGGTGAGTATCGCGGATCATTCGAGGAGTACTACAGAAGTTTCGGCATCAGGCTGGAAAAATCGGTACCAAAGACACCTCAACACAACGGTGTCGCAGAGAGGATGAACAAAACCATTTGTGAAAGAGTCAGATACTCTCAAATGCAAAACTGCCAAACTCCTATTGGGGGGAGGCAATGAGGACAGCTGTCGATTTAATCAACCTTTCTCCATCAGTTTCACTAAACTACTACGTACCAGAAAAGGTTTGGACGAGGAAAGAAGTTTCTTACAAACACTTGAAAGTATTCGACTGCAGAGCATTTGTGCACATCCCTAAAGACGAGAGGTCCAAGCTGGATGGAAAAGCGAAGCAGTGTATCTTTGTGGGATATTCCCATGAAGAATTCGGCTACAGATTTTGGGATCCTGTCAACAAAAAGATTGTCAGAAGCAGAGACGTGGAGTTTCTTGAAGATCAGAAGATCGAGGATTTTCAGAAACCTGAGAAGCCACAATCAGATGAAATTCCAATTAATCTGGAACGAGTCTATCCACCAACAAATCTAGATGACAAGGGAGCTGCACCAGATACTGATGATGATGTTCCACCAGCTCGTAGTTCAGAACCAGAACAAGTTCATGAACAAGTCAAACCAGAAGCACAGTGAAGGAGATCCACCAGAGAGCGACAATCAAGTCGAAGATATTCTCCTAGCGACTATGTGATGCTCACTGACGGGGGAGAACCGGAGAGCTATACTGAAGCTATCACTGACCAGCATAAGACTGAGTGGATGAAAGCCATGCAGGAAGAAATGAAATCTCTGCATGAGAACCACACATTTGACTTGGTGAAATTACCGCAGGGAAGGAAAGCCCTCAAGAACAAGTGGGTGTACAGGATCAAAAGCGAAGAAGTAGCTCGCAACCTCGATACAAAACAAGATTGGTTGTGAAAGAATTAGGGCAAAAGAAAGGCGTTGACTTCGATGAAATCTTCTCACCGGTGGTAAAAATGTCTTCAATCCGAGTTGTTCTTGGCTTGGCAGCTAGTCTTAATCTGGAGGTTGAACAACTTGATGTAAAAACCGTATTCTTACACGGTGATCTTGACGAGGAAATCTATATGGAGCAGCCCGAAGGTTTCCAAGTCAAAATAAAAGAGAAGCTGGTATGCAGGCTAAAGAAAAGTCTGTACGGTTTGAAACAGGCACCGAGGCAGTGGTATAAAAAGTTCAACTCGTTAATGGAGAAAAAAGAGTACAACCGAACGACAGCTGATCACTGCGTCTTCATCAAGAAATTCTCTGATGGTGATTTTATTATTCTTTTGCTTTATGTTGATGATATGTTAATTGTAGGCCAAGATATCGGCAAGATTAACAAGTTGAAGAAAGAGTTGAGCAAGTCCTTTGCAATGAAAGACTTAGGACCCGCAAAGCAAATCCTTGGCATGAAGATTGTTTGTGACAGGAAGAACAAGAGACTTTGGCTATATCAAGAGAAGTATATTGAAAAAGTTTTAGAGCGGTTCAACATGAGCAAAGCTAAACCTGTTAGTTTTCCACTGGCAAGCCACTTCAAGCTTAATGCGAGCCAGTATCCTTCAAGCGAGGATAAGAAATCAAAGATAAGCAATGTGCCTTATGCATCGGTGGTTGGCAGTCTAATGTACGCTATGGTATGCACCAGACCAGACATTGCTCATGTTGTTGGTGTTGTGAGCCGATTTCTATCAAATACTGGAAAAGAACATTGGACAGCAATCAAATGGATACTCAGGTATCTTAGAGGTACTTCTAGTCATTGTTTATGTTTTGGTAATGATAAATATGTATTAGAAGGATTTACAGATTCAGATATGGTTGGCGACGTGGATACGAGAAAGTCGATATTCGGGTACCTAATTACATTTGCAGGGGGAGCTATCTCATGGCAATCACGATTACAGAAGTGTATTGCCTTAAGTACCACATAAGCAGAGTACATTGCAATCACTGAAGGTTGTAAGGAGATCCTTTGGATGAAAAAGTTCTTACAAGAATTGCATCAGAACCAAGAAAATTATGTTCTTTATTGCGACAGTCAGAGCGCAATTCACCTCAGCAAAAACCCAACCTTCCACTCAAGGTCCAAGCGCATCGACGTGAGGTATCATTGGATTCGTGATGTGCTGGAAAATAAACTGCTGCAAGTTGAGAAGATCCACAGTAATGACAACGGGGCATATATGATGACGAAGTCCCTGACCAGAGAAAAGTTTGCTATTTGTAGGGAGATTGCAGGTGTGGAGGAGCCCTATTCCACATGAGGTGGAGGGGGAGATTTGTTGGTCCACCTCACAAAGGCTAGCAACAAATAAAAAAAAACAAACAAACATTCAACAAAGTGGGCTGAGCATGCGGAGAAGAAATAGTCAAAAATGGGTGTGAAAGGAGAATGAGAGCTGCACATACTATGGCTGTGGTGGGTTGTTTGTCTCCTCCAATTTTGGCTTGAAGGGTGGAAGGAATGGGTTTTGAGCTCTATAAATAGAGCCTTGCTTCAATCTTAAAAATCATCCGAGAGATCCAATTGTGAGAGAAAAACACAGAGAGCCTCAAAGAGAGTTTCTTTGAGAGAAAAAAAAATTATGAGCCAATTTGTGAAGTTTTACCCACAAATTGAAGATACATAGTTATTGTACTTTTGTGAGAGATCCACCTAAGGGTGAAGTTTGTAATTCCATTTTATTATAGTGGAAGTTCATAAGCGGCCTACGGGTCCCGTGGTTTTTACCTCATTTTTAAAAGATTTTTCACGCTAAAAATCTTTGGTATTATTTTGTTCTATTTTAGTTTAAAAAATTATCCCGAGTTTGTGGAATTTATTTCTTCGCAACCATTAATTTTTTCCCAACATATATATCATATGGACATACCTTGATGGAAGCAGTTGAGCATGTGTTTTACATGTATAATAGTTTGTTGTAAAAGAAAGGGACCCTTAAAAATATCAAAATCGCCAAGTAAAGTTACAAACCTCAATTTATATTATATATACAAGATTCTCTTGATATTTTATCTACTTATTATTGACAAATACCTTAGTAAAAGGATTTATGTTTGATGCTTGTTGTTATTTATTGATAATTCATCAAAAACTTCTCTTTCAATCTTCATTGTGAAAAGTAATAGTTCATAATTTAAAACTGATCAATTCAATTAATTAATTAGATTATTTTAATTTTATTGAAGTTTAGTTGTTGGTCATAAAAATACAACGATATAAAATATAAAATGTTGAAATAAATCCTATTCTTAGACGCAGATTGACTCGTGGGGCATTCAGTATTTTCTTTTGCTTTTTTATTGTTTCTACACATGCATGCATCTTAATTTTGTTCTTTCTAATTGTCTTTCTCATTTCCACACTCATCCCTTTCTTCTTCTTCTTTCTCACTTTTGCAAATCTTTTGTTCCTTCTTCTTTCTCACTTTTGCACTCTCTTTCTTCTTACTCTTTCTCTTCTTTCCAGCTTGAAGAGAAAAGAAATTAAAATAATAATAATAATAATAATAATAATAAAAAGAAAATACGACTTCTTCGGCCTCATAAATTTGATTTAGACACTTAACACACTCGTTTATAGTACCAAATTTTCTTTATATTAATTAATGAAGAATGTTAATTTAATTATAAAAAATTATAACTACCTTTTTATTTTTTATTGGATTATTCATTACATAACTTAAGATAGGACGTGTAAATTCTACACATTCAATGAACATATATATATATTTATATTATAATAGTAACTTTTTACGGTTAAATTAATATTTTATTAATTAATAGTACATGATAAAGTAGTACACGACGAAATCAATTGTGATGTGGCAGGTGTAATGGATCGAGATGAGATTACTATATATATCTATATCTATAGAGCCTGCTTTGCTCACTTATTCACCTTACCTAACAATTCTTGGACAGGTTGGCTTGAGAATGAAGTATTTTATTTTATTTCTCAACTTCTCAACTTAATATTGGTACAAGCTTATTCTTTAATTTAACAATATTTTATATTATTATATGTTCTTTAAAATTTAATTTTTTATCAATATAAAGACAATATTAGGATTCCAATTACAATGAAGATAATATAAAATAATGAAGTTTTACATTGTAAGTACGTACTTTATTGATAGAAAAAAAATCCGTTCAAAATATCTAGTTTCTTATTATTAATTACACTAAAAAATTGTGTCCTTTTTAAAAATTATCCTTTTTAAAAAATGGGTCGGATCCAGACATAGACCTAAAAAATCAGACATAGACCTAAAAAAATAAGTACTCAGATTCCTACTTAATATAAAAAATAAAATTTATATATATTTTAATTTTCCTTTGCCCTAACTAGGTTGAATTTTTTTTAGTTATATTTCTTCTTGAATATTTCATCTTTTGTTATTTTATTTTTATTTTTTATTATCAATTTTTTGACATCCGCGATGTGTCCTTATTTCTTTTGGACAAGACTAATTCTGTTGGACTCTGGCATGGTAGAGGCGTTTGGGCTCACCCTCCTAATAGAAGCGAGGGACACACTCAGGCTCAAATTCGAGACATAGACCTTAACCCCACTTGTACTCAATTGTGAAAAGTAATAGTTCATAAAAATACAACGATATAAAATATAAAATTTATATTTTTCCTTTTTGGGAATGTTGAAATAAATCCCATTCTTAGACGCAGATTGACTCGTGGGGTGGGTGGCTGGGTAGGGAGTATTCAGTATTTTCTTTTGCTTTTTTATTCTTTCTACACATGCATGCATCTTAATTTTGCTCTTTCTAATTGTCTTTCTCATTTCCACACTCATCCCTTTCTTCTTCTTCTTTTTCTTCTTCAAATCTTTTGTTCCTTCTTCTGTCACTTTTGCACTCTCTTTCTTCTTCCTCTTTCTCTTCTTTTCCGTTTGAAGAGAAAAGAAATTAAAAATAAAAAAAAAGAAAATACGACTTCCTCTGCCCACAAATCTGATTTAGACACTTCCTTTTTTTTTAGTTATATTTTTTCTTGAATATTTCATCTTTTTGTTATTATTTTTTTATTTTTTTATTACAAATTTTTTGGCACCCGCAATGTGTCCTTATTTTCTTTGGACAAGACTAATTCTCTCGGACTCAGACATTGCAGAGGCGTTTTAGCTCACCCTCTTAATAAGAGCAGATAAATGAGGGACACGCTCAACGAACTCGAGATCTAGACCTCAACTCTACTTATACTCAGTTTCTTAACTAATTATAAGAGAATGGACATTTGGCGATGGAAGTTTTAGTGACGCACTTATTTTTGTCACCAAATATTACATACAACGACAAAAGTTATGGTATGGTTGCGGATGTTAACAAGTGACAAAGAAATTAACGACGAATTTATTTTTGTTGTTAAAGTGAAAATTTGGTCGCGAAAAATGATGATTTGTCACTGCAGCAACAACGATCAAAGTTTCCTTGCCGAATACATCTTTAAGCGACAAAAAAATACCGAGACAAAACATATGGTTGCTGAAAAGGGCAAAAACAAATCTACGTGCCTTTCCCTCTTTTTTTTTTTTATTTAACCCAATTTTTACCTCTTACTTTTACTTGCCCTCAACCTTTATATATCAACAAAATTACTGTGATGAAACTTGTTGTCACCGAAAAGGGTAAAAAAAAAAATCCTCGTGACAAAAAATATTGTGCCCTAAACCTTTTTATATTCTCTTTTTACTTCATCTTATTTTCACTTTTCACAATTTTACGGCACCGCGTCAAGGAGAACACCTTGCTGACGTCAAGGGAGAACAACTCGCTGGCGTTGAAGGGAATAACTTTCCGGCGTTGAGGGGAATAGTTTTCCAGCGTGGAGGTATTCTATTTTTGCTTTGTTTTGTTTTTCTCCTATTTTATGTATTTTCCTTTCTATGTAACCCTTAACGCCATTTTAATGGTTTTTGTTTGTTTTTTGGAGCATCTTTGCTACGTTTATTGTTTGATTTCAACTAATTAGTTTGTATGAATATGATGAGAAGATTTTTTATTAAATGAAATGCAAGTAAATATATAGTGATGAAGAACGTGAAAACGTTTTGCTCTGTTTTGTTTCTTCCACGAAGATGATTGTTTCTCACCTTTTTTTTCTCTCTATATATATATACATATTTATTGATGATGAGATCCCAAAGCTAATTAAAATTAAAGCTGAAAAGATTTTCTTTCTCAATAGGACTTTCTTGCCTTAATTCATTGAGACATCACTATCCCAAAACGGATGTAAATTAATCAACTCAATTTGGGTTTTTTTTTTTTTTTTTCCAAAAGGAATCCCTACAAGTTCTAGAAAAGATTAGCTTCCTTATACCATTTGAAATTGATGAAATTTAGCAGCCTTAGTTATAATTAGGAGTATAATTATGGGGCCAACTCAACTAGGTGGCGCACTAAAATTTAATGGTGCCGCACTAAAGACTCAATAGGGTCAAGTTGTCAACTACATCCTCACAAGCCATTCATGATGACAACATTTTAACTTTAAAAAAAAATAATATTTAGCATAGAAAAAAAAAATTTAAGGGACCCATTATGCTATGCTGGTTTGGTGTCTTCGAAAAAAAAAAAATAGCGTATATTTTTACATATAAATCATTGAATGATATATATTAGAAGTAATAGCTTTTCTTGATCAGTTTTTTTTTTTTTTTTTTTTTTTCAAAAAATGTTTAGGGATGGGAGAAATTTTTTCTTAAAAAGATTTTGGATCATGAACCCATATGCAACAAAAAAAAATTATGAATGTTTCATATGAGAAAATACTGAGTAATGATGCGCAAGTCTTCAAAGTGGATGATCATTAAAGTCATGAATATATAATGTCGGGAGAGACGGCCACCTGCAAGTTATGAGTGCGTTAGGTACGCAAAAAAGAAGTTGACCCAGAAAATTCTCCTCCTTGAGGACCTTGATGATCTTTTGATTTTTATTTTTTTAACACCTTCTTGCTCTATTTATTTTCTTTTTTTCTTCATTTCTTATATTATTATTATTATTTTTTCTTATACTTTTGATCTTTGTATTTATGACCAATTTCTTTTCGCAACTAAACTTCAATAAAATTAAATAATCCAATTAATTGAATTAAGTTTTAAATTCCAAACTATTACATGTTATAATGAAAACCGAAGAGATCACCCACAATAGCGCGGGTGAGTTGGATGGGTGGCTCACTCCCATTGGATAGGCTGGAGTTTGAATCTAAACTTCTCCCTTCTTTGTGGAGTTATACTCATTTTGGGGAGGGCCGTCAGAAATATTCTATAGTTTGCCCAAATTCTGAAAGGATTAGTTTCGACCTGAAGGATAGAAGGATACACCTCCAAAGGGTAGGAAAACCGGTAACAAAAAAAAAAAAAACCGGAAGAGATCAAGTATATAAATTATCAATATATAATACTTTAATTAAAAATTACTATCTGTAAAATAATTATCATTAACTAATTAAGATATATTATAAATAGATGAAGCGCATAATGACAAAAGAAAATTATAATCTATGACAGTATCTTAATTTTCCCATGCGTACGGACACTTGAAAAAAGAAATATAATCATATTATTAAATAATAATAATAATAATAATAATAATAATAATAATAGAGACTCTATTAATAAATTATCTACACCTCACTCCATCTATTTTATATAGTTTCTTAAATACCCTTAACTGAAATTACTAAAATAATTTTTTTTTTTTCAATACAACGTCATGAAGAGGTCGGACCTACTAGGCCGACCCTTCTACAGGAGGGTCGTTTGTAAGAGTTGGCCATGTCCGACCGACCCTGTTATTTTTATTTTTATTTTTATTTTTATTTTCTTATATATCATATTGCATTGGAATGTATTTCATGATAATTCACTCAGTCCGAACTTATTTGGGATGAGGCTATCATACCTCAACCGTACCCTACACGAGAATAATGAGTGGGGAATAGTCCCTTCTGCCCAAATTAGCCCAGAATGGGTGAAAATATGTCAAAATTATGACGAAATGTATCTTAATGCCCTGCATGGCCGACCCTAAAGATGAGTTTCGTTCTTGTTATTTTTTGCATAAAACACATTAAAAAATACTCATAAATATTCTATTTTATGAATAAAAGTAAATACTAATTAATTACAAAATTTTACTAATTTATTATTGTTGAAGAGTATAAAAATTAATTATTAGAGGGCTGAGTTGATATTTTTTCAAATTAATTAATATATATAATTGAGGTATATATCATAAACGCTAGGGGTGACAAAATAGGCCTGAACCGTTTGTCCAATTTCGTCCGACCCATTTCAAAAAGGAAAAAATTTGTGTCCATTTTTAAAACCAAACCGGATCCAGACAAGAGCTTAAAAATCCGTGTACCCGGTTCTCGGTTAGAATTAAATATAATTATATAATAGATAATAAATAATCAAATAGATATTTAGGTAATAAATAAATAAATAGATATTTTATAGTTTTTTACTTTTGAAGATGCCCATTCCTTAAATTATGTTTTGAATTACACCCCTTTTAATTTCTTTGCTTTTCCAATAACATTGAAAATTGAAGTCTTGAAAAGTTATTTAATAGCTGGTAAATGAAAAAAATAAACAAAGAAATTTAATAGATTCCGTCCTAATTCACTTGGCTTTTATAAAAGGAAAAGGAATTGAAATTATAAAGAAATACAGCGGTGGTTGATGATGAATAATAATAATAATATGAGTTTAGTGGTGGCGGTGGTGGTCATGATGCTGGTTGTGGTGATGTTTCAACACAGCGAGGGGTGTTTGGAGGAAGAGAGAAGCTCTATTGCAATTCAAGGCCTCTATGAGGACATATACTATGGAGTCTGCACCTCTTTCTTCATGGGTTAGTGACGAGTGTTGTGATTGGGCTAGAGTGCAATGTAATCTCACCACTGGTCGTGTCATCCGCCTCTCCCTCGATTACTTAAAGGAGGATGTAAATTCGACCCTAAACGCCACAATGTTCGTTCCCTTTAAGGAATTGCGACTTCTGAACTTATCTCACAATTCTTGGACAGGTTGGCTCGAGAATGAAGGTACTTGTATATAATATATTGTATACATACATATATGCGTTTAATTTATGAGTGAATTAATTATGCAGAGAGAGATGGATCTTTTGTTTTTTACATGCTCATATTATTTATAACAGGTTTGGAGAGATTGTCTAGCTTGACAAAGCTGGAGGTCCTTGATGTCTCTTGGAATAGCTTCAACATCAGCATCCTGACATCTCTGAGTGTACTCCCGTCTCTTAGGAAACTCTATCTTGGTTTTATTGATATGATGTATGATAGACCGAAATTTCTTTCAATAGGTACGTAAACATTTGCTTCACCTACTGATCTACTTAGCTGTTAATAATTATTCCTTCCTATTCATTAATTAGCTAGGCTAAAACACTGAAGCTATTCCATATGAATCACAAAGCTTTTATGATTTGCAAATGCTTAAAAGCTTTATGAAGAGAGGTGGAAGATGGCTACGTATTAGCATGGAATGAAATTTTGACATAATTGTATAAATTTCAATCTAAATTTTCAACCACCGAATTACAAATTAAATGTAATCAAATTGTTTAAAAATTTTCATCAAAGTTTGTTAAATTATTAAAATTATTTGTGTAACTCAGAAAAATCCTTTAATATTTTTTACTTTTTAATACAAAGTTTAAAAAATCAATGTAACTTCAACTTTTGTTAAAAGAATATCTTTAAATTAATAACAAAAATATTTGAGATTGAAGTACAATTTGATAGATAAGGAATAAGGCATAAATAATCATTCAAGGAAGAAACAAAATAAAATTTAGAAAACTCTAATTAAAAACAAAAATAAACATGTAATTTACATGTAATCGATTCACAAATCTCTTATTTATGTTAAACATAAAACCAACAAAATAGCTTGTTATTTATGTAATATATGTCAAGTAATATAAAGATTATAAAGTTAAATTTAAACCATTATATTTCATATTTAATGAGTTTTAAGCGTATAATTGTTTTAATATATCTAAAAAAAACATAGATCTTTATCACTTTAAAATAGAATGCTTTATATATATATATTTCTGTATAATTTCAAATTTTACAAAAGTTCTCTTTGTCGAACCGGACTTACCGAACCGATTCTAATTATAGGGACCAAAGTTTGGGCAAATTCAATTTTTAAATTTTTGTATATTTACTATCTAGCCTAAAGGCTTTATGATGGCAAAGCATATCAAATCTAGATTTTCAAAATATTAATTTCAAATGGAGATGAGAGAACAGCGGTTAGCAACTGTATAAATTAATTAATACCTTGCTCAATTAATTTGGTCGACTTTTATATGTATTTAGTAGTTGAGTAGTATTACATTAACATTCATTATGTAAATTTATAGAAACATCACCTTTAATACATTGACGATCTGTCTTGAGTTATGTGTTGGTACATGACCGGAGACAATCTAATGCCATGTTAAGGAATGAACAATGCTATTTTAACTATAAACATTTATAACTATAAGTACAACTACCTACCTTCGTGGTCATCCGATTATTTACTATGTATCTTAAGATATGTAAAACACCCATGTCCAATAATCATGAAGATGTAGTTGCACTTATATAGTTATATTTTTTTGTAGTTAAAAAAATATTTTCTTTAATGAAAATGTTTCTATCTATGTACACCATGAGTGCCATTTCAGCATTTTCCTTGGTAGTGAAAAAAAAAAGCCACTTGAACTACAATACATACCTGTAGCTTCCTTTTCTCTCTATTTGATCTGAGAAGTTGTATATTATTATAAAATTACTATAGAAATGAATGCAGAATTAACCTTGTTCTTTTTATTTACATATCTTTCTTTTTTTCCTTTTTTTTTTTTTCTTGTTCTTCTTCTTATTGAAAACTACTTATACAATATCATTATGCCCCCTTTGGGTGCACTCACAGAACTGAATCTCAGGGGCAATTATTTAAATGGATCATCACTTCTCCCAGGTATATATATATAGATATATATATAGCCAATTTCTTGTTTTTTCTACCAAAAGAAAAGCCAATATATATATATATATATATATATATATATATATATATATATATATATATATAGATTAAAAATATAAAGAATTAATTCAACCCTAACAAGAAGGGAGTTAGTTAAAAGGAAAATGGGGATTTTACATGCATTTATGGTAGGAGAGACTATAGTTAAAATAATGAGTGATTCTGATTAAATACACTTGAATATCTTTTTACTTATAAAAGAAAGAAGTTCGATATATCGTCAATGTGTTATTCGTGGTAATCAAATGGCCTTGTAATCATTTTCCCATATATATATTTGCTTTATGTACATGTTTTTATTATATATTAAAGAGACTAATTTGGAATTGAGTTTTTAATTAACATTTGGTTCAGCAGTTTGTCTCTAATATATAGCACTGTTCCATGTTCTTAAACATGATGTATTTTACTGAAATTAGTATATGGTGAAGTAGTTGCATGTTATATATATATATATACATAAAATCACCATTATATGTTTGCCAACAACCAAGCATTAACATATATACACACTCATATATCTAGCGGTATATATACTGTCAATTATCATACATACATATGCATGGGAGATTTGATTAATTAATAACTTCTAATTTAATATCTTCCAAAATTAAAATCTCACTTACTGCAGGTTTTATGAGATTATCTAGATGGAATAAGCCGGAGATCCTTGACTTTAGTAACAATTGGTACACCAACAGCATCCTAACATCTTTAGGCGCTTTCACGTCCCTTAAGTCTCTGTCCCTTAGCGGGAATAATTTAAATGGGTCATTTCTTTCCCAAGGTAAGCTTCACAAAACCCAGTGTCATGTCGACTATGCATGATTCTTTGGGTTTTTTTTTTTCTTTTCTTCCTTCAACTTTATAGTGTACTTGAATAAATATTCCTCATCTCTGATTGCAGTTGCAGCTGTAGGAGGAGGTCCTCACGAGGACATTTTCTCTCGATTGAAAAATATACAGGAACTCGACTTCAGCTGGAGTGAATTGAACAGTAATATATTGTTGCAATCTATTGGAAGACTCACGTCCCTTAAGAAACTGCATCTTGGTTTCAATAATTTAAATGGAACATTTCCAATAAGTCACCACACTTGTTATTAATTTTGCATTAGTAATGGTAGATTTTGATAAACGTAATTAAGCATCACTGAATTCAAACCACTTTCTTTTTAGCTACATGGGGCTTCTATAAAGGTAGATATATACTTTAAATGTACATTTTGATAAAAAAGAAATCATGGGTCTTACAAGCTTTAGTTTCCAATTATGCATACATTCTTGTAATGAAGGTTTCTTAAAATATGTTCAATTTTACAGGCTTGTGCTATTTGACCAATCTTCAAGAACTACATCTGAATGACAACAATTTCTATGGAATCCTTTCAACATGTCTCAGTAACTTGACTTCTCTTAGAGTGCTTGATCTCACCGGAAATCAATTTACAGGAAATATTTCTTCATCTCCCATAACTATGCTAACATCATTGGAGGCCATCTCTGTCACACCCCGCCCAGACGCGCCTAAACCGGCGGTACACTCTCGGACGGGGCGCGCATTTGGAACAATTATAATGGTAATAACAGAGTGCGCAGCAGAAATACAATATACAGTACAAATCTGATTTCATTTAATTCAGAATACTTTTGTACATAAAATGGTCAAGGGAACATACTCCCAAAATCCCCAATGAATCATACAAAGGGTACAAAATGTGGGTCCCATAACCTGCACCCATTCCACCCTAATTTCCTGTGTAAGATTGGATAATAATAGAGTGAGCTTAACGCGCTCAGTGGGTAAATAGTGCATGAGTATAACAATTAATAAAGCATACTTCAATATCAAATATCTTAAAATACACATGTGAGCATCATAATCAATCAAATGTATGTATGCATGACACCGTCACGTATTAATGGTTTGATGAGCGTACATCGCCTGAATTCATGTACAGGAACGATGCTCTGGATTCACGTACTAATGTCCCTCCCCGGGTGTAGCCGGGTTCTCATGTACGTCCTTCTCCAGAGAAATATAATGAATAGTGAGCAATGCTTCTAACTATTCTATGAGTCATAAACCATATACGTCCCTAGGTGGTGATATGTATAATGCCAATGCATGAACTGGTCTGGTCTTTTCTTTGACATTTAGACTGACTTTGGCAACGTCTGGTGATCCTTATCAGGGTCGGTATCACGACGTGCAAGATTAGGACATTCCGTATTACTGTATAAGCTGATAGCTTTCAATAAGACCAACTAGATCAGTCCCCAGTTGAGATGTGAGACACAAGGTTTGCTTAAATACCAATCGCCTAGAGCAGCCCGCTGCCTCCTGTTCACTATTTAAAGTTACTGAGGACAAGACCGAGTCTAGTTTAGTCAGATTGACTACAAATCCGGCATTATAACAGTGCAATACATGAATTCCAAATATACAGGCATATGTGCGGCAGTATAAACAGTATATGACATAATGCAGTGTAAATGAATAGTAGACATAATAATAATTGAATGTAAACTTTAATAAAAGTTATGAAACACGCAAACCTATGTTTCGTTCTCCACCTTCAGATAAAAACTTCTTTTTTCCGATCTGGCGCTTTCCTCCGGATAGAACTTCGTCGCACCGCACCGAGAGTCTCGATCAGAGAGTCTCAAAAACTAAAAACTTAGAATGAGTGGAAAGAGAAGGAAAATCATAAGGAGAGTGATTTTGGTGTGAGAAATGAGAATGAGGAGGGTTCCTTATATAGAGATTTTTTTTGCGCCTGAACGTTCTGGCATGCCCCTGAACGTTATGGCATGCGCCTGAACGTTATGGCATGCGCCTGAACGTTATGGCATGCGCCTGAACGTTCTGGCATTGCGCCTGAACGTTCTGGCATTGTGCCTGAACGTTCTGTCATGCGTCTGAACGTTCTGGCACTCGCCTGAACGTTCTGTCATGCGCCTGAACGTTCGGGCGTTCCCCAAATAGTAATTTTTTTATTATTTTTTATTTTTTTGTGAAATACAGGATATTACAATCTCGCTTGCTTACAATAACTTTGGGCCTGCATTCCCTCTTATGCATCTTGCCAACCATTCCAAACTTGTGGAAGTCTACCTTTCTAGTTACTATTCTAATCATTTATTAAAGGTAGAAACAAATGATCATCATGAATCTCTACAGCGGTTTCCACCCAAGTTCAAGTTGAAGACTCTTACCTTGAAATATTGCAATTTTAACAAGTCCATTACAGATGTTGCTGTCAAATTCCTCAGTAACCAATATGAGTTAGAAGTACTACATCTCTCCCATGTCGGCTTACACGGGAATTTTCCAACTTGGTTGATGAGGAACAATCCCAAGTTGAAAATTTTAGATTTGCGAAACAATTCTTTGATAGGTCCCTTTCTTCTGCCAAGTCACTCTCGTATGAGTTTGATGGAGTTGGATATATCTACCAGTCGCATTCAAGGAGATGTTCAAGAGAATATCGGCGAGATTCTACCAAACCTAAGATATCTAAATATGTCAAGAAATGACTTTGGAGGTAACATTCCTTCTTCAATTGGTGCAATAAGACAATTAGATAAGCTAGATATGTCAAATAACAACTTTTCAGGAGAAATACCAAACAATCTGACCATTGGTTATAATGCATTGGGAATTTTGAAGCTGTCGAATAATCGTCTACAGGGTCAGATTTTTCCAAATGGTGAATATTTCAACTTAACTCGGTTGAATTCTTTATATTTGGATGAAAATCAATTTACAGGCGGCCTACCCGATTGCAATTTCCAAATGTTTATACTTATTCGCACTTAATGTGGGCAAGAATAAGTTATCAGGTACTATTCCTGCTTGGATAGGTAACTTAAAAGGGTTATTGATACTTGTTTTGCGAGATAATTCATTTGAAGGATTCATTCCCCATGAGTTTTGTAAATTAGATGGAGTTGAACAATTGGACCTTTCTCAAAATTGTCTTTCAGGATCAATACCGTCTTGTTCTAAGTTTCAATTACTTAAATATGTACACTTGCAAGGGAACAGATTAACAGGATCATTTCAAGACATTGATTTTGTACACTATAGTACACCATCACTAATGACGTTGAATCTTGGAGACAACTTCTTCTCAGGAAGTATACCTAGTTGGATTGATGCACTTATCAACTTGAAGGGTCTCGTTTTGAAAGGCAATAATTTGAATGGTTCAGTTCCTCATCAGTTATGCCTATTGTATAAAATAGGGGTACTCGACCTTTCCCGTAATAATCTTTTTGGTTCAATACCCCCATGCTTTGGAAGCATTGCATTTGGGAAGCTAGGAGCCATTCATGATGCGGACGCCTTTGATCTACAGTTTACACAGGGAACTGTTTCCTCTTATTCGTCTTATGGAATAAACAGTATAAATTATGAAGATATTGTGGGAATTGGATACATGGAGCAACAAGAAGTGGAGTTCACAACCAAGAGTATATCCATCACTTACAAGGGAAAAATTCTTAACCTCATGTCTTTAATGGATTTGTCATGCAACAACTTAATAGGAGAAATCCCCCATGAAATTGGAGAGCTAAATCAACTACATGGACTAAACTTGTCTCATAATCGATTAAGCGGAAAAATCCCCGGTGCCTTGTCAAATATGGAGCAATGTTTCACACAACCAATTAATTGGCGAAATCCCATCAAAGTTAATTGAGTTGAATGCTCTTGCGGTGTTCCTTGTAGCTTACAACAACTTATCAGGAAGAATACCAAGCGGAAGACAGTTCGGAACATTCGATGAATCTAGCTACCAGGGAAATCTACTTCTTTACGGTAGACCACCATTGGCAAAAAAGTGCTTCTCATCATCAGCTGAAGAGAATCCAACAACGAGATCATCACCTTCGGACGACTCATCATCAAATCAATGGGAGGATAGATATGGCATCAACCCTGTTAGCTTCTTTGTAAGTTGCGCCGTCTCATATGTCATGAGTTTGCTGAGCTTTTTTATTTTTCTTTACATCAATCCATACTGGCGACGTAGATGGTTTTATATGATAGAAGCAAGGATTGATTCATGTCTATACTTCTTCATCCACATGTACTATAAGGTATTCATTCATCCTTTTATGTAGACCAGAAGAGCAACATGCATGATATATATATATATATATACTCTACTTTCATCTTGTATTTTGTAATAATGAAACTAGCTAGCTTGCAAGAAGATACATGAGTAGTATGCGTATGGATGGTTTCAACTTTTTGATACAAGTTAATTTTGAGCTTAGGTAAATATATATATATATATATATATAATACATGAGTTAATATGTAGACAACTTATTGAAGGGTAATTCTATTGTAAATAATGTTCTCATACATATATACTATTCTCAAAATGAGGGGTGCTAGCTTGATGTTGTACTTTTCAAAGATGGTTCTTTTTATTAACGAACTATTATTTTATTTTGGCATGATTGTGAAGTATTATAAATGCAGTTGCATAACTCGTAAGGATTCCTCTCTAGTTGGTAAGGGTGAAACTAAGGCTTGAGTTTGTCAAATATTTTCAATGAAAGCATTACTAGCATTGTCGGCAGTATGACTAAAATCTGCGATCTGCGCGAAAGAGCTTCGGTTGCGAACTCGTGTTGAAGATCTTGATTTTCTTAGCGGCGTCTTTGAGCTTTCGAGTTGAGGCTTCGTGGCTAATCCGAATTGTTGAAGAAATTGAGAGCTTAAGTTGCCTAAGATTACTTGGAAAAGAGAAGATACGAGTGCATCCGCCGTGATTTTTATGAGAACTTGAAGATTTTAGCTGATTTCAGCTGTGATTTTTATGTAAGTGAGACTCGATCTCCAAGTCCGACCAATTGTTGTTCTCTATGGATCTGTAAGTACATCTCGTTCTCTCTAATTTTGCAGATCTCGTTCTCTCTGATCTGATCTCGCGAGTCCGACAGATCTGATTTGGTGTTCTCTATTTCGTTGTGCTAAATCGCAGAACTCATTCTCTCACGAGTCTGACCGCGATCTCAGAGCACATCTCACTCGATCTCAGAACTTATTCTCTCGCCAGGCGACGCTGCTTCGATTCTCTTCGCTCTCTCCTTTGTCGCAGGGTAACTATTTATTGAGAGCCAATAAAAAATATTTGATTCGTGATTGAATCTGGTTTTGATTTGTTGTTATCTGTTTGTGATTTTGATTCGTTTTAGTGTTAGTAGTTTGAGGTTTTCTGTCTTTATTATTATTATTTTAATGGTTAGATTCGTGGATTAATACAAGACAAATGGTTGAGTACAGAATTTTTTATAATGAGGTGCTTATGGCGAATAGAAACCCCTTCCCTCCGTCGCTTCACCCGATTCTTGTCTTCTCCAACTCAGCCCTCTTCACTTGTTAGTAGTTTTTTTAGTTCACACCACCAAGGCTTTTTTTTTTTTTTTGGGTTAGTTCTTCCTCTGTTTGTTTGAAGCTTTTAATAGAAGTGGGAATTAAATTGTTCTCTTTGTTGGCGTGATATTTGGTGCAGTGTTCTGTTCTCTTGTATATGATTTCTGGGCAGAAGCTTATTTAGTTTTTAAGCATAATAATAGTTTAATAATCTCTAAGCAACAAATTTAGTGTTCATAAACAAAGGTGCTAGTTTGAGCAATGCGTATACTTGGAAATGTATGGGGTTCTTAATCTCTAAGAAACAATTTTCTTATTTAGAAACAAAGATGCTAGTTTGAGAAATGATGATTCTTGAAAATGGGTGGAGTTTAGATGTGATAGTTTAATAATCTCTAAGACTCTAAGTAACAGTTTTTTATTCAGAAACAGAAAAAAAAAACTACTAGTTTGAGGATGGCTATACTTGAAATTGGTGTAGTTTTTAGATGTATTAATTTAATCTCTAAGCAACAATTTTGGCATTCAAAAATTTTGATAATGAGGTGCTTTTGGAGTTTTCTGTGAGAAATGAATGAATGATGATAGAAAATTTTGTGTGTTGCTCGATTCGGCAGTCAAAATACCTACTCTTTTGTGCGCTTCCCTCGAAATTAGGTTAATACTGCTCGCATGCTTGTAAATTTTGTGCAATGCTCACTTCCTAAGCCTTGTTCTCCGTCACCTCTTAATATTAATGCTCTTTAGATGGAAAGATGTGATGGCGCTTGTCCTCTTTTTTTTTTTAAATGCTCTTAGTTTTTCTCTTTTGTAATTCTTTTTTTACAAGCCTTTATCTAACTCTTCCCTTGTGATTTTGGAATAAGTTTATTTTCTTTTTGGAAAGGTATAGCTATGCCCTCAATTTCTTCAGTTTCAAAGACATCTAACTTAATTCCTTTTCTATCTTCCAGTGGATGATGCTTATATAGATTGGTGCCAGGTAAAATAGCTACAATTAATTATTTACTTATTTCTTTTTCTTTTTTTTTTGCCTTTTTGGTTCTATTGAGTTGGTGTTGAATATATTCTGTTTATCTATCATGATAGACTTGTCATTTGTGACTTGTGGTTCTGACTGGGCGAATGATAATTTAGTTATCTTCTTTAGTACTCTACTATCAATACATAATATTTTACACTCCGCTAACTGGGGATTTTAGGTTAGAAGAGAGAAAATCAGTAAGGGGCTGAAACTGTCGCAAGCTCTTGTTCCCGTTAAATTTTTTTCTTCTCTTTCTTTCTTTTTGGATTTTTCAATTATTGTTCATTCATTTCAGTGGCATCGAGACGAGGGAGCGAGGAGCTTATTTTTGAAGGTTGTGTGACTTTTTCAAGTTTTTATTGTATTGTTGTTTCTTTCACAAATTTAAAGTTAGAATTTAAAAACAATATTTAAATCTTGGAAAGGCAGCTCTACCAAACACATTTTCAAAGAATCTTGAATTTCAAAACAAAAAAAAAGTTTTTAAATCTCATACCAAACAGACCCTTAATTTTCAGCATTTAGATTATCTGTTCTTCTTCCTTTCTTTTTCGAAAATTAAATCTTTATAAGGGATTTGATCATCATCCTAGTGAGCCTCTAGTCCATAGTATGCTGGAATCCTAGTTAAAGTGCTCTAAAAAAATGGTTTAGTGTGATTTGAAATTAGGATTCCTCTTCTTATGTCATCTTCTTTCTCTTTCCCCTGTTTTGGATTTGCAATCCAAATGCTCACTTAATTTGGCTCTCTCAATTAATTTAAAGGTTCACTACAAGAAAAAATTAGTACTATAGTTAGTGAGCCCTTAATTAAATATATGAGGAAGTGAGTTGATTTATGAAATTATTTTATTTGCCTGCCAAGGATCCTGCTCTTATTTTCCTCCTTTTTATTCCATTGGATTTTTTAAAATGGTGAAATGTTATATTTGGGTGGGAAGGTTGAAAGTTGAAACACCAAGTTCAAGATCATGTTTTACACTTTTGCAACTTCTTCTTCATCCCCTACTGTTTTTTTTCTCTCTATCTTTCTTCATCTTCTTCCTCCCCTGCTGCTATTCTCTCTCTCTCTCTCTCTCTCTCTCTCTCTCTCTCTCTCATTTTCCTGGACTGCAACAGCAGCAACCTGTTGCTATTATTGTTATAACAAAGAGGACGAGAGAGGAAGGTAGGATGATTGGGGGAGGGGGCGGGGGGAAGCAACGGCAAGTCTCGACTGCTGCTGCTGCTTCTTCCCCCACCCCCTATTCTCCTTCTCTTCCTTTTCTCTATTTCCTGGAATTCCTGCACATGAAAATAAACAAAATTATTAATGAATTCCAGAAAGTAAGAAAGGATTGGATAATATTATGAATCATTGAATTGTTACATGACTTATGATAGGATAATATTAGAAAAATAATAAACAAAATAATTTTATGATTCAAAAGAATAATTACTAGGCTATCCATAAAAAATAAAAAAAAATAAAAATTAATTAACTAATTAAACAATTTCATAATCTAAAAAATGATGCTTATAAGTAAGAAAGAAGAAAGAAATGACATATTTTATACATACGAGTATGGCCTTGTTGGTTACGCAATTCAACAACGATGCAACGAAGATTTTAGCAAACCGTAGTAACTAGGGCATTTGGGCAACTAATGTTTGCAATGAGGAAACATGATTTTCGGCATTTTAACAAAGCACCTTCGCACTAGCTGCTTTGAAAAAAGCGCTTCTCGCTCCAATCACAGAAACTATCAGGTAAAGGCTTTACAGGTTTTTGAAATGTCACAAAAAAATATCTAACTTTATAGGTTTTTGATGGCTTGATGGGGATTCAAAGCCCATAAAGAAAGAGTTTAGTGAAATTTCGAGTTAGCTGTCTCGTTTGGGTTTGTAGGCTTAGATCCACTTGTGTTTATAGGCATGGTCATACTTATGTTGGAGGTTTTGTGTCCTTGCATTTAATACCTCGGTTTAGACAAAAAAAATAATTAGTGGTCAATCAGACTCAATTAGACTCAGTCTTGTCCTCAGTAACTTTGAATAGTGAACAGGAGGCTGCGTGCTGCTCTTAACTGGAGACTGGTCTGGTTTGCCTTATTTGAAAGCTATCAGCTTGTACAAGTGATACTAGATATCCTAACTTTGCACATGATGATACTGATCTTGATAAAGATCACCAGACATTGCCAAATCCTGTCTAATATTAGCAAAGACTGCTCATGCATAGTCATCATACATAATCACCTAGGAACGTAAGTGGTTCGTGATCCACAAAATAGTTTGGAGTAATGCTCACTATTCTTGATATTTCCTTAGAGAGGGATGTACAATGAGAACACAAGATTACCTAAGGATGGACATTTGTACGTGAATCAATTGCGACGTCCTTGGGGAGAGACGTATAATGAGAACCCGGGTTTACCTGCGAATGGACATCTGTATGTGAACTCATGGCGTCGTACAATCACGGAACCATTACAAGGCGGTGTCATGCATACATACATGTTGTACTGATTATGATGCTATGTTGTGCATATGTGATATTTGATTATGAAGTCTCCTTTATTAATTGTCATATTCACGAATTATTTTACCCATTGGGCAAATAGCTCACCCCGTTAATCAATTTTTCAAGAGTTTAGGGTGGACTAGGTTAAGGTTTTGGGGTCTACATTTTGTACCCCTTGTTTATTCATAGGGGGATTTTGGGAAGATGTTCTTCTATTATATTTTGCACGAAAATACATTTTAAAATTAATAAAATCAGATTTGTACTCAATTGTGTCCCTGTGCACTTTGTGTCACACTCCTCCCGGACGCGCCTAAATAAGCGGTACACTCATGGACGGGACGCGCATTTGGAATTATAACAATGCCAGTAGAGTACGCAACAGAAATACAATATAGTACAAGTCTGGTTTCATTTATTTCAGAATATGATTGTACATGAATATAGTCAAGAGAACATTCTCCCTAACATCCCCAATGAATAATACAAAAGGTACAAAATGTTGACCCAAAACCTGCACCCAGTCCACCCTAACTTCCTATGAAAAATTGGATAAATACGGGGTGAGCTACGCGCTCAATGGGTAAAATAGTTTGTGAATATAACAATTAATAAAGTAAATTTCATAATTATATATCTTAAATACACATCAGAGCATCATAATCAATCAATATGTATGTATGAATGACACCGTCTTGTATTGATTTGATGATTGTACAACGCCTAAGTTCACGTATAGATGTCCTTCCCCAAGCGTAGCCAGGTTCCCATTGTACGTCCCTCATCATGAACGATGTTCTGCATTCACGTACAAATGTCCTTCCCCAGGCGTAGCCAGGTTCTCATTACGTCCCTCTCCACAGAAATATAATGAATAGCGAGCATTGCTCATAACTATTCTATGAATCATAAACCACATACGTCCCTGGGTTGTGATATGTATGATGCTAATGTATGAACTGGTCCGGTCTCTACTTAACATTTAGACAGGGTTTGACAATATCTCGTGATCCTTATTAGGGTCGGTATCACTACGTGCAAGGTTAGGACATTCAATATTACATGTATAAGCTGATAGCTTTCAATAAGGCCAACTAAATCAGTCTCCAGTTGAGAGGTGAGACACGAGGTCTACTTAAATACGAATCGTCTAAAGCAGCACGCTGCCTCCCATTCACTATTTAAAGTTACTGAGGACAAGACTAAGTCTGATTGAGCCAGATTGATCACTAATTTGGCACACCAATGGTGTAATACATGAATTTCAAATATGCAGGCATAAGTATGACAGTATAAACATTATATGATATAATGCAGTGTAAACGAATGGTAGACATAATAATAAATGAATGTAAATTTTAATAAAAGTTATAAGACACGCAAATCTATGTTTCGTTCCCCACATTCAGATAAGAAACGTTTTCCACAACTGGCGTTTTTTTCCTGACAGAACTGCATTACACCGCACAGAGAGTCTCAAAAGACTAAAACTCCAAATGAGTGAGAAAGAGGAGGAAAAATCACAAGGAGAGGTGATTTGGTGTGAGAAATGAGGAGGGGGGTTGTTTATATAGAGATTTTTGTTGCCTAAACGTTTAGGCGTTGCGCCTGAAAAGGATTTCGCCCTCGAAATCAATTCAAGTAGTCATGATGGTTATCTGCTTGAGATTCACTGCCGATGTCATCGTTTGCTAGTTCAAGGTAGGGCCTGTATGGTCCCTGAATAGCACTGTGGCCGGTGGAATCCTCAACATCATGAAATAATGAAGAGCAAATGGAGTCGGATTCGTCCTCAGAAGATTCGAACCTTTGCTTAACAAATGGTGGTGTAGGGCGCTGGTTACATCGTTTGAGGGGAGGTAGGTTGAGCGATGTTTTTTCGTGTTGTACCTCGAATCCAGCCGCCTGACAATTTTGGTAGAAGGTCCTGCCAAGATGAGGGCACGAGATTGTTTTGGGCAAAGTTGTTACAAAAAAGCCATGCACGCCCTGACGATAAGGATCACTGTCTGTGTGGTGATGGAGTTGGTGATGCAAAGTAGTTGTGACTTGACTCTGATCCTTAAGGAGTAGCCACAGGTTGCCAAGGAGGCCACTCCGTGTGTGCATCACTATATCCATTGATATCATTTTCAGACATCTGCATAGTTATTGAAGTGAAATGATGTATTAATATATTAGTAAACAAAGTGTTATCATTTTATTGATAAGTGAAATAGTACAAGTTATCACATCATCAATTAGTACAAGAAAATAATTCAGGGTATTTCTGTTTAATTGTTGTTTCTAGCTCCCACGTTGATTCTTCTACTCCGTCGTGATCTCATAGCACTTTCACAAGTGGTATGCTACTTCGCCGTAGTTCTTGAATTTTTCTATCCAAAATTTGTATCGCTCTCTCCTGATACCTATATCCTTCTTCAACCCGAACCTCGACTAGAGGGATGACATGCGAAGGATCAAGACGATACTTTTGAAGCGTAGATACGTGAAAAACGTAATGAACCTTAGGCATGAACGATAGAAGGGACAGACGATAAGCAAGTTTGCCAATACGTTCAATGATCTGAAATGGGCCGATACACCGTGGGGAGAGTTTTCCTTTGATCCCAAAGCGTTTGACACCTCTTGTGGGCTGAACTTTTAGAAAAATCAGGTCCCCTTATCAAATTCTAGAGGTTACCTCGCATAGCTCTTCTGTCGACTTTGTGCAACACGAAGTCGTTCATGTACTAGTGTGATTTTCTCAGAAGTCTCTTAAACTAGTTCAGGGCCCAATTGTGGTCGATCTTCCATATCTAACTAACATATCAGAGATCTGCAAGGGCGACCATAGAGAGCCTCGTACGGTACCATGCCGATACTAGTTTGGTAGCTGTTGTTGTATGCAAACTCGGCTAAATGTAAGTACTTTGCCCATCCGTCACTTAAGTCCAAAATACAACATCGTAGCATGTCTTCTATGATTTGGATAAAACGTTCTAACTGCCCATCAGTTTGAGGGTGAAAGGCTGTGCTCATGGTGTTCTTAGAGCCCATTCTACTATGTAAGCTTTGCCAAAACTTTGATGTGAATCGAGGGTCTCGATCAGAGACAATCGTGAGTGGTATGCCATAGAGGTGTACGATTTCTCTTTCATATAGTTCAGCAAGCTTGGCGGGGTTATCCGTGAACTTTATTGGCAAAAAGTGCGCAGACTTTCTAAGTCTGTCAATGATAACCCAGATAGCATATTGCCATTTATTATTTCGAGGCAAGGCCGTAACAAAATCCATTGCGATGTTCTCTTACTTCCATTCTCCAATAGGTAACGGCTGGTGAAGTCCAGAGGGAAGTCTTCGTTCTCCCTTAACTTGCTGGTAAACGAGACATCGAGCAACGAAGTCTGCAATCGCCTTCTTTATTTCAGAAAATCAGAATTGTCGCTTGACATCCTTATACATCTTGTCACCCCCTGGATGCATAGCGAACCTTGAACAATGCATCTCAGTGAGCACTTCTTTTTGAACCTCAAGATCGTTTCAGTAGACAGAGACCTTTTTTTTTATTATAGAAAACGGCTCCGTCTTCAGAGACCGACTAGTGAGGAAGGTCTTGTCCGCTTAGTATAAGTTTTCGTTTCTCCATTAACATATGGTCCTTGGCTTGAGCTGCTGAAATCTTTCGAACTAGCTCAGAGTTGGCTGATAATTGAGAAAGTCGTGATCTTGGTTCCTCCTCGATCAGTTGGAAGTTAAAATTCTCCATCTCTATAGCCAACTTCCCCATTTCGAAGTTAAGAGTGCAAGCAACATAAGATTTTCTACTCAGGGCATTAGCCACAACATTGGCCTTACCGGGATGGTACTGGAGTTGTAAGTCATAATCTTTCAAGAATTTCAACCATCATTTTTGGCGGAGGTTTAGGTCTCTTTGGGTGTAGATGTACTTAAGACTCTTGTGATCAGAGAACACCTCAAACCGTTCACCGTATAAGTAGTGACGCCATAATTTCAGTACAAATACGACAGTTGCAAGTTCCAAATCATGTGTTGGGTAATTACCCTAATGAATCTACAGTTGTCTCGAGGCATACGCAACAACTTGACCTTCTTGCATTAGTACGGCACCTAAGCCTTGGAGAGAGACGTCGGTGTATAGTGAAAATACAAGTATATTTCTTAGAGTGATTAGTACGGGTGTTGTCATGAGGCGTTTCTTCAATTCCTGAAATGATGTTTCACAGGCAGAATTTCAGATAAATTGCACGTCTTTCCGAGTGAGCTTTGTCATTGGTTCAACAATCTTTGAGAAGTCCTTGATGAAACGTTTGTAATAGCCAACCAAACCAAAAAAATTCTTAATCTGAGTAACAGTGGTAGGCTGCTTCCAGTTTAAAATCGCTTCAACCTTAAAAGGATCTACCTTAATGCCATTGGCTGAAACCACATGGCCTAAGAATTGAACTCGTTTCGCCCAAAATTCGCACTTACTCAACTTTGCATACAACTGGTGACTTCTCAAGGTCTGGAGGACTATCTTCAGATGTATCTTATGGTCTTCCTCGGTTGAGGAATATATCAAGATGTCATCCACAAAAATCACCACAAATCGGTCTAAGTATAACTTAAAGATGCGGTTTATCAAATCCATGAATGCAGCAGGTGCATTTGTTAGATCAAACGACATGACCAAGAACTCGTAGTAATCGTACCGAGTTCTGAATGTCGTCTTGGTAATGTTTGACTCTCGGATCCGAAGTTGGTGATAACCGGATCATAAATCAATTTTAGAGACGTACTTGGCATATCTAAGTTGGTTGAACAAGTCATCGATCCTGGGCAACGGGTATCTGTTCTTGATGGTGACGTTATTTAGCTTGCTATAGTCGATGCAAAGTCGTAACAAACCATCATTTTTGCGAACAAACAGAACTGGAGCGCCACAGGGTGATGAATTTTTTCTGATGAAGCCATTACTCTCTAATTCCTTGGGTTGTTTGTCCAATTCAATCAGCTCGACATTTGACATTCTGTATGGTGGAATTGAGATAGGCTTGGTCCCAGGTATGAGATTGATTTCAAAATCAAATTCCCTAACCCGAGGTAGACCATGAAGGTCATTTAGAAAAATTGTTGGGAATTCAGATATTACCGGGACATTGTGTACTTCGAGAGGGTACAATGCTGGTGATTCATTTCATCACCAAGGGATAGAGCTCGAAGCTGGGCCTTGAGAAGTGCAACAGTCGAGTTGTGTATCCATTTCCTTGTTCCCTGAATCTTGACAAACTCCCCTGTGGGCAAGGTTAACTGAACTTGCTTCTGCATACAATCGATCTTAGGTGAGTTTTCGATTTACCATAAAACCCAGTTAATTGCCAACAGTCTCCATCTTCATCTTGAATTTGAACATCAATATGCCCATCAGAGAGAGACCGAAGGTTAATTTGCACTGAATCCTTCCACAAGAACACCAACCCACCCATTTTTCCTTTATAGTTGCTCCATAAGCCTCCATTAAAGCCCAACTTAGATTTCAAAAGATCAATCTTGGCCGCAACAATCCTTGATTCTATTAATATAAGTACTTCGGGATCTTGAATGCGAACTAAATCGCTTATATCACGGAATGTTCGAGGGTTCCCAAGCCCCCGAACATTCTAGCTTATGATTTTCATGGTGACCGGTAGGGTTGCTGAGCATACCCTGCCGATACTAAAGCTTCATCAATCTGGGAAGAAGGGAAAGATTTGAGTCTTTTGGAATTTGGTTCAACTTCTAATGCCACCATTTCTGATGGTCGTTTACTTCGAAAAGATTGGAAAGTTGGAACAACTGTACTTCTAGAACCATGCATAACTCTCACCAATTTCTTCCAACGTATCTGATGGTGAGATGTAGGCATAAGGCTCCCCCCTTTTTAAGACTCACTCATCAGAACTGATCCATGTTTGTTTAGGCTTGGATTATCTTGGTTCCAGTAAGAGAGAGAACCCTGGTTTGGATATAGTTACAATCTTTAATGAAAATCTAATTGAGCTCATATCAACCCATTTATTTTAGAAAAATATGTCACACATGTCAAAAAGAAGAACACATATGGGCGCAATCTTCTTATTTTCTTGATTGCAAACATCTTTATGTAATTTAGAAAATGATCATTTTTAGAGGATATTTTTTAGAGAATAATAGGTGGTATATGTATTTTTGTTTTTGAAAATCAAAAGGTGGGCACATCTATAAATAGGGTTAAATTTCAAGAGAATGAATCTCATCTCTACTCTCGTTTTCATTTTTATTTTTTAGGTTAGATTTACTTTAAGTTGTTCATTCAAGTCTTGGGTAAGGTGACATTGTCCAAGGATTTGGAGTTCTGTAAGTTTTTCTTTATTTTTTTTAATGAAGTTCTTCTGTTTCTAGTATATCTTGTTTCTTTATCTATTTCTTTCTTTTATTACTTGATATTTAATGTTTTCTTTCTTTATATCTTTACTTTATTTATTTTTAAGTTAATTTAAATTCAGTTCTAGTTTATTCCTTTATTTATTTATTTATTTATTAATTGATTTCATGTCTAGGATGTTAAAAATCATATTATTGTTTTTTCTTTGACTTATATAGCATATAACGTTTTAATTTTTTTTTTTTTTAAATTCTGGAGTGATTAGCCCAATCCTTGTGGATTGACCTTATCTAGTGCTACAACTCACCTTGTGCGCTTGCAAGTATATAACGTGATATATTTTATTAAAAAAGAAATCACATCACAAACGCTTTGCCCTATTCCCGTTGCCCCTGGTTCTGTTGGTTCTACCTGGGTTGGGCGATAGCAGCAAGTAAGGCTTGTTGGATTGGAATTGCGGGAAGAGGTTGTTGCGGTTGTTAAGGGTGGGGACAGGTATTTCTTACATGGCCTTGTCGGCCGCAGTTGTAACAAGTCTGCCTTTGCTGCCGAGGTGCCTGTTGATGGTTCTGCTGGCCATGCTGATTGTTGTAACCCCCCTAAAGAAAATAAATAAATAAAAAATAAAAAATAAACGCCTGAAATCTCTCACCTTCTTCGCCGCCTCCGACGGCATTGCATTGCTATCTTGCAATCGCGCCAATCTCGCTGCAATCTCGCTCTTCAACCCGCAACCTCACCCTCTCCGCTGAAATCTCGCACTGCGATCCTGCAAAATCGCCTCTCTTTCAAAACCCAATCGCACCTCTTTCATTGAAACCTCGCCCTCTACGGCTGCAAATCTCTGATCGCTCGCTGAAATCCCGCTACAATCTCGCCCCTCTCTCTCAAAACCAATCACACAAAACCCAACCCTCTCTTTCAAAACCCAAATCGCAACTCATCTGAAACCTCAAAACTCAATCGCTCTCGCCTCCCTCTTTCTCTCGAAACCCTCTCGCTTCTTTCTTCTTTGTCCGCTCTCTTCTCTGTCTCTCTTCTCTCACGAACCGGTGACTGAAGCACGCGAGCAAGAATCCGCAGCAGTAACCACGGTGAGCAACTTCTCTTCTTCCTTTCTTTTTCTCTTTTCTCTTTCTTTCTTCCACTTCGGCAGTTCCGCCACCACTTCCACAGCCACCGGCGCCACCACAACCGCTAGTAACGTCGCTTTGAACTCCGCCATCTCCCTCTACTCCCTGATCTCGCCGCTCTCTCTCTTCTCTCCTCTGCCATTCCCCCCTGATCTCGCCGCCCTCACTCTCTTCTTCTTCTTCTTCTCCTTTTTCCTCATCCTCTTTTCTTTCCCTTTTTTTTTTCTCTCTTTCCCCTGTTTTCTTCCTTCCTACATTTAATCTGCAACTCAAGTGTTATTTATTTATTTTTTTCTTTTTTTTCTTTTCTTTTAAGCAACCAAGATGTTATATAATATATTTATACATATTATACATACAATACCACATATAATATATTAGATTATAGTATATCATATTATACGTTTTTACTATCTAGATCATCATATTATATGTATATCAGGTGGAAGTTTATTAGCTAAGTTATATTATATGTATAATGTGACCATCACCATACAATATAGACATGTATGCACATTATATTAATATAATATAATACAAAACAAGTGATTAACGTGTGATTTATGCGTGGATAGGTTGATAACGCCCAACGTCAAGGAATCTCAACACTTTTGGAATTTAGCGATTCAGGTTGGGATGATTTTAGGCCTTCATAATATTTTATTTTGATATATAGATAGGAATGTTAAATTAATTAGGTCTATAATATCATTAGATTGCTTATGCATGCCAATTGCACATGATTTTATTTATACTATGTTGTGATTGATAGCCATAATAATATGTGTCAACATGACTTCTTGTTTTGATTAGATGATAATTGGATGCATGCAATTCATGTGATATTCGAGACTCATTTATAAATTATAATGCATGATAATGAAACGTATGACTTGGAATATTAGTATAGTAAGGTTCATGTGTTAAGACTATTATATTTGCAAATTTTACTATCCATATAATGATTATGGGTTAAGATAGACGGATACGAATAACATCTCGATTTTCAGTGATATTGTTATATAAAATTAAAATATTATATATTACCATTGTCATTTCAACGGCCACCCCTACCATTTCGGCCTCCTCGGTTATGATTATGATAACCTTGATGGCCAGGGTTAGATGTTTCAGTCACAGGTGTCGTGGCCTCATGTTTTTGAACAGGGGCTGAGAGAGCTGGGTTTTGATTGAAGTAGGGCTTCTTCTTGTTGCCATGTTGGAAAAACGTTGCAGGTCGTTTTCCCTTATTCTTTCTTTGCTCCCAGTCTTCTCCTGTTCAAAGTTCATGGCCATGTTGACCAGCTCCCTGTAATTTTTGAGATCCAAGATCGATAGGGCCTGTCGGATGTCAGGACGAAGGCCATTATAGAACTTCTCAGCCTTATCTCGCTCCATAGAGATGGTGGAGAGAGATAAGACCGATAGTTCTTTGAACTTGACAACATACTCGCGAGCTATCATGCTGTCCTGGTACAACCTAGCAAATTTTGTCCAAGCCACGTCCGCTGTATTGACCCCTTAGGTCTTCCCTTACAGTAATCCACCAGGTGTTAGCTCCGCCAACGAAGTTGGTAAGAAGTTAGTGGAATCTTACGAGCCTCGTTGACTCTCATGGCTTCAAGGGCCTTCTTCGACTCATTTAACCATTTCTGTTCTTCGTTCGCATCAATGGTGCCAGCAAAAGCAAGAGGTTGTAGCCTTTTGTATTTCGTGATCTGGTCGGTTTGGCTCTCTGACCCAGATCGTACGGAGGCCTAAACAGTGACCACCTAGTTGGCCGCAGTCTAAAGAACGGTCGTCTGAACAGTCACTTTCATCGCTTCAATAAATTCGGCGAAAAAGTGTTACATGCCCGAAGGCATGACAAAGCGTGTGAGTTGAGGTGGCACAACTTGCCAAAAAGTAGTGGTAGTATCCTGTGCGACCTGATCCGTTCTTTGAGGCTGCGGTTCCTGATTTGCTGTCTCAGGAGGTGCCTCATCTGTTGGACGAACAGTGTGTGGCCTTCCTCGCTTTCTTGTTTGTATTTTCTCACTGACAAGGAGAAATATGACTCTTCTTTTAAGAATTTTCTCAAGATATGTGGCCAAGAATTATGATATGATATTCTCAACAATTCATAAAAGTAAGAGTTTTGCAAAAATCATCTATTTTTCTAGGAATAGAGTAAAGTTTTTGGTAAGGAATTAAAATTTTTTATGTTCCTCGTATGTTTGGCCATGTTGTAAAACAAGGTTAGAGTGTTTATATAATAAGTATAAAACTTTGCAAGTATTTTAAATATTTTGGTTCTTGGTTTTTGTGAACATACATACATTTTTTTGAAAATTCATATGAGTCATAAAAATTCTAAGATTATCCTCGGTAAATATCCTAATCTAACGTTCTATCGCAATTTCAATGACGTTTTTGGGTTCATATGGAACAATGATCTTTTCTCCAATCGGTATTGCCATTATTCGAGAGATAATTTCGGCACTGACAGAAATTTTTACTCCCTTGACCATTATCTCTAAATTAGGGTTGATTTTCTCCTCTTGATGTCCCACTACTGTCATGTTTTCATAAAACAATCTTACTAATTTGAGGGAAACATAACCCTCAACATTGGTTATGTTCAATCACCCCCGCTTTGCAAGCTTATCGTGGAGGACTGGACAGAGGCAAGGATCCCTCTTGTCTATGTTTCTCATTAAAACAACCGTCCAATTGTAAAGATCTGCAAGTGATGTGGAAACTTAACTACTAGATGTTCTTTCATCAATAGGGGCCATTGCTTTGCAGAAATAGAGATAAAACTTGTGAAGTACACAAAAATATTATCCCTAGATTTTTAAGTTTTATGTTTTGTCTATTGGACAAATTTTTTTCTATTTTCCACTTATGTTTATGCTAACATTTCATCATAATTTCTGAATTATATATATATATATATATATATATATATATATATATATATATACTTGTTTTCTGTTCCTCCTAATTGTGGCTTTGGGCAGGCCGTTGGACCTCTTGCTTTGATATCATTTAATGTCACATCCCGCCCGGATGCGTCTAAACCGACAGTACACTGGCGGACGGGGTGCGAATACATTATAATAGTCACAAAGTGCGCAGATATACAATTTAGTACAAATCTGATTTTATAAATTTAAAAATGTAATTTGTACAAAAAGTAGTGAAGGGAATATCCTCATAAAATCTTCCTATGAATTAACAAGGGGTACAACATGTGAGCCCAAAAATCTCCACCCAAGCCACCCTAATTTCCTGTAAAAATGGATAACAACGAGAATGAGCTAATGCCCAATGAATAAAATAGTGCGTGAATGTGACAATTAATAAAGAAAACTTCATAATCAAACATCAAATATATACATCTTTGCATCATAAGCAGTACAACATGTATGTATGCATGACATCGTCTCGTAATAGTTTCATAATTTTGCATCACTTTGAGTTCACGTACACATGTCCATCCCTAGGTAAACTCAGGTTCTTATTGTACGTCCCTCCCAAAGGTTGCCGCCTTGGATTCACGTATAGATGTCCCTTCCCAAGTATACTCAGGTTCTTATTGTACGTCCTTCTTTAAAAAAATATCAAGAATGGTGAGTATTGTTGATAACTATTTTATTTTCTATTATGTTATGTTAATATATACATATAACATAAAATTTATTAGATACTTAAAAAATTTTCTCTATTTATCTTTATCGTTTATTTATTTTCTATGAAAAGTCTCGTTACCAATTTATTTATTATTTTTCATCCTCTCTTTATTTTTTATAATTTTTTAATGGGTAAAGTCTTTTTTTTTTCATTTTTTATTTATTTCTCATTCATAAGGGTTACTAACCTATGAATTAGATATTAATTTATTTTTTCCTATATTTATTTTTAAGAATAAATTTAGGAGAACATATAATTAGAGATATATACGAACTAAATCAAACCTTGGGACTCCAAATGTTAACTATCGCATTCTTAATGTCGCCATTACGACAGTCTACAAGTCTTCTTAATTACGACCAACTTTTTCATCAAAACCCCACTAGTCAAAGTCAGGTCGGCTAATCAATAGTCAAAGTCGTCGCCTAAAATAGACCTATAGATTCTTCCTTGTTAAATACGCTGTGGAAGATAACTACCGTGGAAAAGATTTTTTTTTTAATTTCTTAAAATTATTGGCAAGTTAACGGGTGACGGGCCAATTCAAAAGTATATATTAGACCGTTATAAAAAAAAATGTAAATGTTAATCTAATTACACAATAAAATATAAATATGTACAAGTGGCAAGTGTAACTATATAATTATATTTATTAAATATGTATATTTTACACATCTTAATATATATTATAAATGATTCAATAAATATAAAAATATACTTACACCTTTAATTGTATTATTTTTTAATTAGATTTTAATATGTATGTTGGTTATTCTCTTTTCTTTTTTCTTAAAAAAAAAGGAATATATATTGGTTATTCAAACTTAAAAATTAAAATTTTACTCAATAAACAAATATTTTTTAATAAAAAAAGTGATAAAAATAGTTTTTAAATTGAATAATTATATATTAGCTATATTTTTTAATTTGAATAATTTCTAACATAATTTTAAAGCTTTGGTTGTATGTTCAAATCTTCGTTCAAGCATTTGCTTGTTAATTTATTTATCTTATATTTTTTTTTCTATCATAAATCTAGTCCCAGGTAAATAAATTATTGCTTATGAGTAAGTGTATTCTATATACAGGCATATTGAGAGTGATATATATCTAATAAGTCTTCCATTTGTAGGGTCATTGGTATCAATTGATCAACTGAATTGATCATACCCCCACTTTTACGTTATGGATGATGATGACTCATAGATTATATGACATTGCATAATCTCAAGTCTTTACTTGTGGATCAAATTAATATACAGGGAAAGGAAAAGTAAAACAAATTAGTCAATTAGATATTCTATTGATGGCACGACTGTCGTGATTTGGACCATTTAATATATTATAACTTCATCCAATATAAAAAATAAATACTAAGAGAACTAAGTTATTTATTTATTTATTTATAATTATGAGACCAACAGTTGTCTATTGAATTTTCAAGTCACGTGACTCTTGTCTAAAATATTTTTATCAAGATATGTCTTGGTAGTATCATGCTAAAATAGTCATATAAAGTTAAGTCGTTGCATAAATCCTTGCCCCTCTTCATACGCCACACCCATAGAGTCAAGTCGTCACTTAAATTCTTGCCCCTCCTCATACGCCATGGAGCTTAACCACCCTAATTAAAGATTCTTCCTTATTTTCAAGTTAAATGGCCCAATGAAATAGTTAGGTAAGGTGGGATCTTTGAGACAAACATTAAAATCTGGAGTAATTGTAAAGATCATAGATCCATGACTAAGGAATGTTATGACTGTTCCAATACAAGCATGTTCATAAGATAAGAGGTTCGTATCAAGCAAAGCGATTCGAGCGGTCATAGGTAAATCACCGCGACCGTGATAAGAAAGAACTAGTCTTATTGCACCCATATGAATATGGGTATAACCATGAGCTAACCAATGACGGATAAACGAAGGTTCAAATTTAAGAGTTACATACTGTTCTTGCATAGTAGACTCAAGTGTACAGTGGGTAAGGGCAGTACTCTGGATATATTCCTTAATAGGAGGACTCTTACGACTAATTAATTTTTTGACAGACGTTGAAAACGACTGAGATTTTTTGTTAAACAACCAGTATGGATTTAACAGAGGAGGTATAGTTTCACTTACTTTGCTATCAGCTGGAATATGAGTAACTTCGACTAAATCATCTATTTTTTAGGCTTGTTTAATACATGACTCAGGAAGACTTGAAAAATTAAAAGAGGAAGATTTTAAAATCGGACTAGGGTTGGACGTAGAAGATGAAGGAGGACTATCTCCAAAGGGATCCATGGATACTTACAGACCTTTTGTCTTACGTCGCCTCTCCTGGGCCGTCAAGACCTCGTCTTTGATATTCAACGGAGAAAGACTGGAGCAAAATAGATTCCTCTGCTTCTATTAAAGACCAAAACCAATTTGAAAAACCTTTTAACTCAGTTAATCATCAACTTCTACTGTATCACAAATATAACAGGCAAAACATAGGCGAAGCATACCACAAAATAGTATAGCAAGTATAACAAGAACTATTATTAACCATAAATGTAGATGACTTACCTATGGCAGGCAGGCGACTACTTGACAGCTTCACATTCTATGTATATATAGTACTCTTTTCTTGATGCAATTTACTTAATATATAGCCTTATTTAGAAAGATAAATTAATTAATTTTTAGCATATGAATAAAAGACTTAAGTCATGCAAAAGTATGAAATGTGTATTTCATGGAGATTGAAATGTAACCTAAAACTTTTTACTTTTTAAGTTGTATTTCTAATTTAAAAAATCTATGAATGACCTTTATATATGTATATATTTATATATGTATGACCATTTACAAAGTTGCAGTAAGAAAAAATCTGGGCAGAGAGTCACAGAGCACTACTTATATGTTTTAAAATAAAATAAGGTCAGTCTTGGTATTTTAAAAAGTTGATAGGGATGAAGTTGTAATATCTCACAAACACCTATTTACGGTGCGTTTGATCACGTGTCTGGTTCAACGCGATTTTCAGTACGCTCTCAAACACACGGCCATATTGATCGAAAGAAAAAAGTCACATTTTCCACACAAATTAATTAGTTAGAATAAGAAACAAATAATAAGCAATTCCATCAAACATTAATATGATGGTAACAAAAAACATCCTCTAATAACAAAAGAAAAAAAAAATAACAATTTTTTTTTAATGAGAAAAGTGAGCCATTTATTACAATTACAAACAAGCTGATCATTCCTTGCTTAGATGACAGTAGCAGTGAACTTTTTCACATAATTAGTTGGGAGTGCCAAGGTTTTAAGTGCTTTGTCACATGAGTGGGGCATGTGCTCACTTTAGTTTGGTTCGTATATATCTCTTATTATATGTTCTCCTAAATTTATTCTTAAAAATAAATATCGGAAAAAATAAATTATTTATTTATTTATTGATTTGTGATTTTGAGACCAAATGTTACCTATGGCATTCTCAATGTCACCATTATGACAGTCTACAAGTCTTGTTAATTACGACCAACGCTTTCATCAAAACCCCACTAGTCAAAGTCAAGTCGGCTAATCAATAGTGAAAGTCGTTGCCTAGGACCATACTAAAATAGACCTACAGATTCTTCCTTGTTAAATACGCTGTGGAAGATAACTACCGTGGAAAAGATTCTTCCATATTTCATGCTAAATGGCCCATTGAAATAGATAACAACAGGAACGAGCCCATGCCCAATAAATAAAATAGTGCCTGAACGTGACAATTAATAAATAAAATTTTATAATCAAACATCAAATATATACATCTTTGCATAATAATCAGTACAACATGTATATATGTTTGACATTGCCTTGTAATGGTTCTATAATTCTGTATCACTTTGAGTTTACGTACAGATGTCCATCCTTAGATAAACTCAAGTTCTCATTGTACGTCCCTCCCCAAGGTTACCGTCTTGGATTCACGTATAGATATTCCTTCTCAGATAAATTCAGGTTCTCATTGTATGTCTCTCTTTAGAAAAATATCAAGAACAGTGAGTATTACTTCTAACTATGTTATTTTGTAATATTATATACATATAATATAAAATTTATTAGATACTTAAAAAACTCTCTATTTATCTTTATCCTTTATTTATTTTTTAGGAAAAGTCTCGTTCCCAATTTATTTATTATTTTTCATCCTCTCTTTATTTTTTATAATTTTTTAATGGGTAAAGTCATTTCTTTTTCATTTTTTATTTATTTTTCATTCATATATTAATTTGAGTAGCCATAATGAATAAAAAAAATAAAATAATTTTATGATTCAAAAGAATAATTACTAGGCTATCCATACAAAATAAAAAATAATGAATAATAATTAATTAACTAATTAAACAATTTCATATTAAATAAAGATGCTTATAACTAATGGTTACGTGATTCATCAACCATGTAATGAAGATTTTAACAAAACTTAAAAATTAAGTTATTTGGTCAACCAACGTTCGTGATGAGAAAACATAATTTCTTGCTCACCTTCTAACTAACTTCTCTAATTGATAGTTGCACTTGAAAAAAAAATACTTCTCCTTTAGTAACAGAATTCAAAAAAATAATAAAATTTTTTGAATGAGAAAACTGAGCCATTTATTACAAATGCAAACAAGTTCTTGCTTAAACGATAGTAGCAGTGTTCTTTTTCACACAATTAGTTGAGTGTCAAGGTTTTAAGCGCCTTTGGTCACATGAACAGGGACATGTGCTCACTTTGGTTTGGTCTAGTTCGTATATATCTCTTATTATATGTTCTCCTAAATTTATTCTTAAAATTAAATATCGGAAAAAATAAATTATTTATTGATTTATTGATTTGTAATTTTGAGACATAATGTTACCTATCGCATTCTCAACGTCGCCATTACGACAGTCTACAAATCTTGTTAATTACGACCAACGTTTTCATCAAAACCCAACTAGGCAAAGTCAAGTCGGCTAATCAATAGTCAAAGTCGTAGCCTAAAATAGACATATAAATTCTTGCTTGTTAAATACGCTGTGAAAGATAACTACCGTAGAAAAAATTCTTCCATGTTTCATGCTAAATGGGCCCATTGAAATAGTTACAATTATTGCTCTTTTCTTAATATATAGCCTTATTTAGAAAAACAAGTTAATTTTTTATTTTTAATTTCTTAAAATTATTGGCAAGTGAACGGGTGACGGGCCAATTTCTTAAATAATTTTAAATTCTTAAAATTATTTATATTAAAATATAAGAAAAATAATTTATTTATCTTATATTTTTTCTCCATCATAAATCTGGTCCATGGGCGGATGTAAATAAATTATTGCTTATGAGTCAAGTGTATTCTATATACAGGCATATTGGCAGTGATCTATATCTAATAAGTCTTCCATTTACAGGGTCATTGTTGTCAATTGGTCAACTGAATTGATCATACCCCACTTACACGTTTTGGCTAATAGATTCTCATCCAATTTAAAAAATATTCTATTGATGGCATGACTGTCGTGATTTGGACCATTTAATATATTAATCTCATTCAATTTAAAAAATAAATACGAGGAGAACCAAGTTATTTATTTACTAATTTATAATTATGAGACCAACAGTTGCCTATCAAATTTTCAAGTCAAGTGATTCATGTCCAAAATATTTTCATCAACATAAGTCTTGTTAGTTATGACAAGACTTATTAATAATATATCATGCTAAAATAGTCATCTAAAGTTAAGTCGTTGCATAAATTATTGCCCCTCTTGCTAGCGTTAGACCCATAAAGTCAAGTCATTACCTAAATTCTTGCCCCTCCTCACACGCCATGGAGGATACCCACCCTAATTAAAAAATCTTCCCTATTTTCAAGTTAAATGGCCCAATGAAATAGTTACAATTATTATTCTTTTTATAATTAACCTATTTTTACCTATGACAGGCAGGCGACTACTTGACAGCTTCACATTCTGTGTATATATAGTACTCTTTTCTTGATGCAATTTACTTAATATATAGCCTTATTTAGAAAGATAAATTAATTAATTTTTAGCATATGAATAAAAGACTTAAGTCATGCAAAAGTATGAAATGTGTATTTCATGGAGATTGAAATGACCTTTATATATGTTGTATTTCTAATTTAAAAAATCTATGAATGACCTTTATATATGTATATATTTATATATGTATGACCATTTACAAAGTTGCAGTAAGAGAAAATCTGGGCATAGAGTCACAGAGCACTACTTATATGTTTTAAAATAAAATAAGGTCAGTCTTGGTATTTTGAAAAGTTGATAGGGATGAAGTTGTAATATCTCACAAACACCTATTTACGGTGCGTTTGATCACGTGTCTGGTTAAACGCGAATTTCAGTACGCTCTCAAACACGACCATATTGATCGAAAGAAAAAAATGTCACATTTTCCACACAAATTAATTAGTGAGAACGAGAAACAAATAATAAGCAATTCCATCAAACATTAATATGATGGTGATGTAGTAGTACCGGGCCTTGTAATTATCTGCAGGTATACTGGATCAAGACTCTAAATCTTAGTAAATTATGTAATTAGGATGAAATTTCTTCCTATATATATAGAGACGGGAAGAGATGAAGAGAGAATTGCAGTATAGTATCGCACATAAACTAAATAAAAAAATGGAGTGGCGATGGTTGATGATGAGGAATAATCTGAGTTTGGTGTTGGTGATGGTGGTGATGTTTCAGTACAGCAAAGGGTGTTTGGAGGAAGAAAGGGCTGCTCTCTTGCAATTCAAGGCCTTTGTACCGAAAAATCCAAATAGTACTGATGAAGCCTCTGCAGCTCTGTCTTCTTGGGTTGGTGGTAGCGAAAGTGAGTCATCATCATGTTGTGATTGGGAGAGAGTGGAATGTAATCTCACCACTGCTCGTGTTATCCGGCTCTCCCTCCATTCCTTAAGGAACTTAGAGACTCGTTATGATTATTTAAACATGTTAAATTGGAACCTGAATGCGACAATGTTCCTTCCTTTTAAGGAATTGCAACATCTCAACTTATCTCACAATCACATAACTGGTTGGCTTGAGAATGAAGGTACGTACATACGTATGTGCAGCCACTTATTATATGTATATATATATATTGCATATATATATATATGCATGTGGGTTAAATAATTAATTTATGGGAAAATTATTATGAAAACAGCAAGCATGTATATATGAATAAAATTTTATTTACTGATCAGTACCGTTAATTTTAGAAACTCATATTATTATATGTAACAGGTTTTGAGAGATTGTCTATCTTGACAAAGCTGGAGGTCCTTGACCTCTCTTGGAATAGATTCAACAATGGCATTCTGGCATCCTTCAATGCATTCCCATCTCTTAAGAAACTCTATCTCGGTCATAACTTCATGATGGAGGATGATAGACCAAATTTTTTTTCACAAGGTACGTACATACATGGTATTATGACATACTCTACCTAGCTCTTAATAATTATTTCAATGCATTAATTAGCCAGGCTAAAACAATGTAGAAATTCCACATGAATCAACAAGCTTTTATGATGGCAAAAGCTTAAAAGCGTTGAAGCATGAGGAAGAGAGGTAGGGATGGCCGGATGGGTACGTATTAGGCAGCTAGCTAGCTAGCCTAAAAGCTTTATGGTGGCAAAGCTTAAATTATCAGATTTGGGTTTTAGTAGGGATTTGGGGGCGATTAAACAAAATTAAATTATTTTTAGTGTCAATTTCATGTTTGAAGGTAAAATGAGATGAAGTTATTTTTATCTCATCTCATCATTTTATTTCATTACTATAGGATAAAATAATTATTTTATCCATCTCAACTTTTTTTTTTATTGGCTGCAACTCCATCCTCACTCCAAATTTTGCAAATCAGATTTTTCATTTTTATTTTTATTTGTGAAATTTTAACTTTTTTTTAAATTTAATTAAAAATTTTAATTATTTTTTTATTTCAATCCAAAGCATACCACCAAATACAATATTATTCTATTTTTAATCTCATCCTATTTTATCCAATCTAATATCATAAAAATAATTCTATCCTATCTCACCCGTCAAACAAAATCTTAATATAATGTTTTTAATTCCTCTATATTGCTCTTTTTAAAAATATCAATTTTAAATGGAGAGAAGGGATGAGCGGTTAGCAATTAATATATATATATATATATATATATATATTTTAAGGGATGGTTAGCAACTGATGTACGTATAGTTTGACTCATGATTGGACATTAGAACTAATTAAATAGTTAAAAAATACAATACTTTGTCTTTTTTGAAAAAAAAAAATTGATCAAGGTTATATTACAATAGATTTATATCAAATCATCTTCTTAATTTCATTCATTTTAGCCAAAAAGAAAAGGAAACAGTTGCGCTCCAACTACAATATTTTCTGTTGCGTCTTCTTTCTCCTATTCTAATTTCTCTATTTGATGTAAGGAGTTGTATTATTATAAACTTATAATAGACATAACTGCAAAATTAACCTTATTTCATCTTCTTATTGCAGGGTCAAATATTTTATTTGGGTTGAAAAAGCTTGAAGTACTAAACCTTGAGTACAATTACTTAAATACTATCATTCTGTCATCTTTGGGTGCACTCACATCCCTTAAGGAATTATATCTTGGCGACAATCGATTAAATGGGTCATCACTTACCTCAGGTATAATATATATATATATATATATATATATATATATATTCCTCAGGTGTGATACACACACGCACTAATATTTCCACACATGCGTCGCACAATTTTAATTGTAGATTAATTATAATAAAACAACTTTTTATTAAAAAAATTATGTATGTTTTGTCTTTTAATATAATCAAAATGACTAAAATTATTTAAAAATATAAATGAAGGTAGAAGTAAAACTTAATTAGTAGTTCAAAGGGTAAATTAGAAAACAAAAAAACTTAAAAATCTTAAAATGTAAGGTACAAAAAAAAAAATTAGTTAATTATAAAATTAGTATTTTAGCCCTGTTGTTGGACAATGAAATTATTATTTTTTTAAATAAAATAAATTTTTCAACAGTATTTTGGATAAGAAAAAGACTTTAATTACCGTCAACTACCCCAAGTATTCTTATTATAATTATAATAGTACTAACATTTGTGCACGTGCGTTGCACGTAATTTTACTAAAAAATAATTAAAACAATATAAATTTTTCGTAAAAAAGAATTATATACGTTTTGTCTTTAAATATGTTCCAAATAACTAAAATCACTCAAAAATATTAATGAGGGCAAGTAGGGTAAAATTAGAAGTTAGAAGGGTATATTAGAAAAGAAATTTTTTTTAAAAAAAGACTAAACTGTAGGGTGTAAGAAAAAATTAAAAATTAGTTAATTGTAAAATTACTGTAAAATATAAAATATTTATAACTTGATCTTAAGGAAGCAAAAACATATAAAATATTTATAACTTGTAAAAAATTATTGAGGGGGCGAATAACATAATCTATCAATTTTTTTATAACATAACATAGTTATATGAAGGGCTTTTTTTAAATGTTAGGGGGCGGTCGCCCCTCCCCCCTCCTAGAGATCCGCCACCGTTATAATTATATTCCTCTCCAAACAATACTTCTAACCAATCTGAATCGATTTAAAATACCATGGGCGAATCAATTTGGTTTTAAATTTTTTGACAAATTAATGCTGATTCTAGCCATCTAACAAATAACTTGATAACATCATGATCCTAGTAAATTATAAATTTTAACACATTATACTTGAAAGTTTTTTTAAAAAATAAAAATAAAAATTATACAATAAAAAACTTGATATTATCAAATAATTTTTATTTAATACAAGTATTCATCAAGCGCTATGCGCATTTGCTTTTAGAAAAGCAATTTTAAAAAACTTTTAAATGGTAAAATCAAATAAAATAATAAAACAAAAATATCTATATATTATAGTTATTAATTCATGATTGAGTATATATGTTAAAGAAATTATTATATCCTATTAATAATGATTTTTAAAATTTTTATAGCCAGTGATTTCAGTTCCTTTTAGAATTCTTTACCTTGTAATTTTCTAAACTAAAATGAGTACAAAACAAATTGAGGGATACTCAAGCCCTCTGCACAAAGATATTTTTATGTGTAAATAAATTAAGATAATAAAAAAAATAAAAAATAAAAAATAAAAAACCAAAAATATTTAAGTATTTAATCATTAAAAAATTTGGCTTTTGGGGATATATTGTCATTTAATAAATAATAATCTAGTTAAATATAAAAAGAAAAAAGCAAAAAAAAAAAAAAAGGTAGAAAAACTTGGAAAGACCTATAAAATTCATAAGAATATGCCCCATATCACTAATGATTTTCAACATAAAATTATTATTATATACATACACCGTGGTTTATAACATAGTCTATATTAATGCATATTACCATATAACACCCTACAATTTCTTTAAAACTAAAATTATTTGATAAAAACCAAATGTTATAAGGACTTGCTTTTTATTTGTTTCTCTTTTTTTTTTTTTTTTTACAATTTTCAAGTGCCATTCATTACTTAATTAGACTTTTCTAATTGGCCACTACTGTGGATATGTCAACAGAAGTTTTTTTTTTTTTTTTTTTTTTAGGAAAGGGGGTGTGAAGTTGAAATATACATAGACGAGAAATGCTTAAAAAATTCTCAACATAATTCAAAATGAAACTTTAAGTCATGATGAACACTTTTGTCCTAATCAAAAGAAAGAAACTAAAAGAGTGTTAGTGTTGCAACTTAAAAAAATAAAAACAACAATCTTAACTGGAAGTTTTATTATGAGTTATTGTAGCACCTCTTTAAATGGATTATTAGAGAGATGACCGAAAGACAGATGTGGGAGAAGTTCTGGGTGCCACATGATGACTCCTAACGCTGTGTTGTACGTTTTTGTAAACTCACTTGCTAGGTCGGCATTTTTATTAGTATAATTTAAGATGAAATAAACTTTTAAACCACGAAAGTATTTAATTATTTTAGAAATCATGATCCTATTGTTAGCTTGATCCAAATAACCACGAAAGTATTTTATTATTTTCAATCTTTCTAATATTATTAAATTTGTGTTATTAAATTGCAAGATGCTAATATCTTCATAACTATTAAAAGAAAAGCAAATGACCGTGCGTATTTACTTAGGAAATAAAAACATAGATTGCCACGTGTAAAGAAAGAGATAAACATTTTATAAATGCTTTGGAGCCTAATGTCAGCTGAGGACGCAGATCAGAAAATTGCTGTCACGTGTACCAACAACACGTTGATCAAGTGGTTGCCGGTGGAGGTACGTGGTTTTGTCCCATTTAGGCGGGGCCCACCTTCTACGAATTCGTTTAGAGTGGGATTGGAATTAGATTTGTTTCTTGGTAACGTGATGAGAAACAGAGAAAAGTATTAAGCAACCAACAAAGGACCGGTTCGCCGATCCTTATAAAGTCAAATATACATACTTATATCAGTTGTAGTTTTAATATGATCACAATGACTAAAATTAATCAAAAGTACGGATGAAGGTAATTAGAAGTAAAACTTAATAGTTCTGAGTTAATTAGGAAACAAAAGAAGTTAAAAGCCTAAAATGTTGGGTATAAAAAAAATTAAAAATTAGTTAATTATAAAATTATTGATAATGAAATTATTGTTTTTTTAAAAAAAAAACCAAAATTTTCAAAGATATTTTAAGTAAGAAAAAGACTTTATCGTCAATTGTCTCAAATATTTTTATTATAATTATAATAGTATTAGTGTTTGGGCACGTGCATTGCACATAATTTTTATTAAAAAATAATTAAAACAAAATAATTTTTTCTTAAAAAAGAATTATATATGTTTTGTCTTTTAATATGATTCAAATAACTAAAATCATTCAAAAATATTAATGAGGGCAATTAAGAGTAAAATTAGAAGTTAGAAGGGTACATTAGAAAAGAATTTTTTTTTAAAACAAAAGCCTAAAATGTAAGGTGTAGAAAAAAACTTAAAATTAGTTAATTATAAAATTATTATTTTAGCCCTATTAACAATAAAATTATTATTTTTTAAAATATAAATAAAATAAACTTTTCAGGGATATTTTGGGTAGAAAAAAATGTCTCACCCTTAACTATCCAAAGTATTCTTATTATAATAGAATAGATATAGATATGAATATCTGCAGCCAATTTTCTTTCTTATTTTATTTTATTGCACGTTACTAAACTTCGTCATTGATGAGTTTCTTTCCTCTCTGTGCAACCGTTACATATCTAACAAAAATTAGTTACTTAATAGCTTTATTAATTATTAATTCACTCAAAAGAATAAAAGTAAATAAATTTGAACAACAGAAAGCGTTTTATTAAAAAATATTTTGTAAAACTTTCATTTATTTTTTTAAAAAATTGTGTTATTAAATTGTAAGATGCTAAAATATATTTTATATGATCAATACTTTTAGTTATATTCCATCTAAAAATGAACGAACGGCCATAAAAGAGGACAAAATTGATCATCATGTTTTTGTGGTCAAAGATAAAGGTGACAAAATGGGGCCAGACTTATTTGTCCATTTTGTCCGACCCACTTTAAAACAGGTCTAGTGACAATATTTTTTTAAAATTGAGTAAGTAAGGACAAAATTTTGTGTCCGTTTTAAAAATTGAGTCAGGTCCAGACATAGGTTCAAAAAATTGGATACACAATTCCTACTTAATACAAGAGGTATATTTTACATATCCCTATTTTAATTTATAGGCTCTAGCTCATTTAAAGCTTTTTTATTTATATTTCTTATTGAATCTTTTTTTCTTGTTATATTCTTTCTCTTCTTTGTTCTTTGTCACTATTGGCATGAAATTTCTATTTGTTTATGAAAAAATATATTTTATCATTATATATTTATGAAAAAACATGTGGGTAGGGACAAAACTGGGCTACCCGATTTTAAAAATATACGATACGGACGAACATTTACAGTCCATTTTTTAAACCGGACCAATAACAGACATGTCATATGTGCGTTAGTACGAGGTATTGTAATTTATAAATATTGGTACAAAATTTGACCAAAATCTAACATTGCAACATAGATATGTATATATATGTATGTATATGTATATACATATAATCTTAACAGAAAATGTCCTCCCGGCTGGTGGGCTCTCAACATTCAATCATCACTTTATTATTTCCTCTGTTTCTTTCTTAACAACCAATTTTATGTGTGCTGACACTGATATTGAGTATCTAGTGGTGTGGCACTCATCAATTATCATTTATATATACATGGGATATTTAATTAAATTAACGCCTCAAAATATGTATATATTCTTTGTCGCTGCAGGATTTTTGAGATTATCTAGATGGAATAAGCTGGAGATCCTTGACCTTAGTTACAATCGACTGACCGACAACATCCTACCATCACTGGCTACTTTCACGTCCCTTAAGTCCCTATCACTTAGCGGGAATAAGCCTTTATTTCCTCCCCAAGGTAAGCTCGATTACTAATTTGTCTCCTTAATTGTAAAGTCAAACTTATTATTTAAATAAGCCAAAATTTGGCATGTACCTTACATTACTATTTAGAAGTTTTTCATTAATTAATAAGAAAATCCATAATTAGCAATTTATTACTATTAAAATAATCTTTGATAACGAACCTTATTGGTAAAACTGCAGCCGCAGAAGGACCTCACGAGTATGTTTTTTCTGGATTGAAAAAGTTGCAATCTCTAGGAACACTCACGTCTCTTGAGAAACTGGATCTTGGTTCCAATGGTTTAAATAGAACATTTCCAAAAGGTACATACTTCACTTTAATATTTTTAATATTTGGTACCTACAAATATGTATATATATAAATAATTCAAACCAATTTCTTTCAAGATCTCACTTTTGTATATTATAATAAAATTTACACTTTCATATATGAATGTAATGGAGATTTTTTCAAATATTCAATATTACAGGCTTGTGCAATCTGAAGAAACTTCAAGAACTACGTCTAAATCGCAACAACTTCCACGGAAGCCTTCCAACATGTCTTGGTAACTTGACATCTCTTAGAGTGCTTGATCTCTCCCGAAATCAATTTACAGGAAATATTTCGTCTTCATCTCCAATATCTTTCATGACATCATTGGAGCGCATCTCACTTGCCCACAATAATTTTGAGGCTACAATATTCCCACTCATCTCACTTACCAACAATTCCAAACTTGTGGAAGTCAACCTTTATAGTTACTCTGGCTCCAATTATTTAGAGGTAGAAACTGATCATCATGAATATCCACAGCACAAATGGCTTCAATACAAGTTTCAGTTGAAGATTCTGGCCTTGTCAAATTGTAATTTCAGCAAGCACATGACAGATGTTATTCTCGAGTTCCTCTATGGTCAATATAACTTGGAAAAACTGTATCTCTCCCATGCCGGCTTACAAGGAAATTTCCCTACTTGGTTGATGGAGAACAATACCAACTTGAAAGTTCTAAAATTAAGAAACAACTCTTTGGAAGGTCCTTTTCTTCTGCCAAGTCATTCTAATATGAGTTTGACTGTGTTAGACATATCTAACAATCGCATTCAAGGGACTCTTCAAGAGAATATTGGTGAGATTCAACCGAACCTAATATATCTAAATTTGTCAAAAAATGACTTTGGAGGGAACATTCCTTCTTCAATTGGTGCAATGAGAGAGCTAAAAACTTTAGATTTGTCTAGTAACCACTTTTCAGGAGAATTACCAGAGAGTTTGGCCATTGGTTGCATTTCTTTGATTAGTTTGAAGCTATCAAGTAATAGTCTTCATGGTCCAATATTTCCAAGAGATTACATTAACTTGAATAACTTGGAGTCTCTACATTTGGATAACAATAAATTCATCGACGGCATTCCAATTGGAGTTTCGAAATGTCCATACTTACGAGTACTCAATGTTGGCAAGAATAATTTGTCAGGTACGATTCCTGCTTGGATGGGTAACTTAACATATTTAGAAATACTTGTCTTGAGAAAGAATTCATTTGACGGAGTTATTCCCCATGAGTTTTGTGGATTGGTTGCACTTAAATATTTGGATCTCTCTCAAAACCATGATCTTTCAGGATCTATGCCATCTTGTTTGAAGTTACCCCAACTTCAATACCTACATTTGCAAGGAAATAGATTTACGGGATTGATTCAAGATATTAATCTTCTCCAATCTAGTAAAACATCATTGGAGACGTTGAAGCTAGGAGACAACAACTTCTCAGGAAGTCAAGTTGAAAATTCTCAGTTTGAAAGGCAACGATTTGAGTGGTTCAATTCCTTATCAGTTATGCCAATTGAACCAAATAGGGATACTCGACCTTTCCCGTAACAAGTTGTTGGGATCAATACCCTTGTGCTTAATAAACATCACATTTGGAAGTATTCCTAGCCATGCTTTTGATTTACAGATACTTTATGGATATCTTCGAGTCCTCTTTGATAATTTGTTAGAAGATGAAATTGTGGAAGACGAATTCATGGAACCGGTAGAAGTGGAGTTAACAACCAAGAGTAGATCCAGCTCTTACAAGGGAAGTATGCTTAATATCATGTCTGCAATGGATTTGTCATGCAACAAATTAACAGGGGAAATCCCCCATGAAATTGGAGAGCTAAGTGATTTGCGTGGACTGAACTTGTCTCATAACCGATTAAACGGAAAAATTCCCGGTGCTTTGTCACATATGAAGCAATTGGAGAGCTTAGACCTTTCGCACAACAAGTTGAGCGGAGAAATCCCGTCAAATTTGAATCAGTTGAATTCTCTTGAGATATTCTCAGTGGCATACAACGACTTATCAGGAAGAACACCGGTTGGAGGACAGTTCGGAACATTCAACGAATCTTGCTACGATGGAAATCCACTTCTTTGTGGTGCACCACCATTAATATTGGCAAAAAATTGTTCGTCATCAGCTGAAGAGAATCCAACAATTACACCATCACCTACAAACTGGGGGGATAAATATGGCATCGACACCGAAACTTTCTTTGTAAGTTTTATTGTCTCATATGTCATGTGTTTGCTGAGCTTCTTTGCTGTTCTCTACGTCAACCCACATTGGCGACAAAGATGGATTCATTTCATTGAAGGGAGGATTATTGATTCATGTCAATACTTCTTATCTGACGTATACTACAAGGTATTCGTTCATCCTTTTATGTAGATGCATGGTCAGCATTGTGGTACTTTCATTTTCATCTTATTTAATTTGCAATAATAAAACTAGAAGATGCATGAGTAGTATGTTGTGTATTTTTTTTTTTTTAATAAAAGTGTGGATGTTTTTAATAATTACTTTATGAATAAAGAGTACATTAATACTAGTTTCATTCTCTTCCCATCGTTGCTATCACATAAAAATTTGACACAATCTTCTAAAACAATAATGTTGATTAGTAAACAAAATCAAGACTTTCGTTGTAATAGAGCCTTCAATTCTGCTAGCCCCCCATTCTGATCTAATTTGAGGAGGTTAATAAAATAGGCCAATAGAGAATTAATTAACGAGCTTGATGTAACCAACAACTTGGAGACATTATTGTGCAAAAGATACGAACAAGAAGAACATGTTTGACTTGAAAAAAATGAAGTATTAACATGTACAGATTGATCGAATTCAGAAATTGCGACCTATCGATAAAATCCAATAAAAAAGAAGATCAGAACGAGCTTAAACATTGAATTTGATGAATAGAAAGTAAGAAATGAAGGCAAATTTAAGAGCTAGGTTATATAAAAGCTAGCGCACCTGGTTAGAGGTAAAGGGAATCGAGAAGAGACGCGACGTTCTTCCTCAGAGACGAAGAATCGGAAGTCGAAAAGCTTCGTAATGCAATCCAGGAGTTAGGGTGGGTTTTTGGTGCGCAAATCTGCGAATCAACTGCATTGTTTTTCCTCTTCGATGGTGATAGTTGAGCGTTCTGATGACGAGGATGGGTTTAAATGATTTGTGCGATCTCGCACCACTCTTCGCAACAGAGATGCTCCGTCGCGTAGCCCTTTGTCGCTAATTTCCTATTGAGCGACAGAATCTTCATTCTCCTCAGCGACGACACCTTGTTTTGTCATTGTAAAAACCGATTAACTGCGAAATCTTCTTCCTCGCTAAAATTGTTGTTGCCAAATAAGCTTCTGTTGTAGTATAATGGCGTTTCAGTTGCAAGTAATATTCTCCCCATATACAATATTATTCTCAATAATATTCGATGTAGCATAACGGTTGTGAAATGATTTTTAAAAAGTTTAGTTAGACCATTTTTTATGATAATGTTTAGTTAGATTTAAAATAATTATATATATTTATATTTTGAATATTAGCAATTTACATATCTTAAAGTCTGTAATAAATAATTTAATAGATATACACGTATAATTGTACATATAGTTATAAATTTTTGTAGTTAGATTAATATTTTCTTTATTAAAAAAGAAATAATAATTTATCTGTAAAAATTACAACTACATGTGTGAACTACACATGTCTATACTTTGAATATTAATAATTTACATATCTCAATCAATAAATTTTTCTTGTACCATCGAGGTTTGTCTAAGAAAAAATTTTAACCCACCCTAAATTAAATTATGGCGTCCTTAAGCCTAGAGGTATTTTATTTTTGTTTTTTTTTATTTTTTTTTCCTTTTCTCTGTATTTCCACTTTCTATGTAACCCTTAACGCCATTTTAAGGATTTTTTTGTTTTTATTTTTTGGAACATCTTTGCTACTTTATTGTTTGATTTGAACTAGTTTATTTGTATGAATATGATGAGAAGATTTTTTATTAAATGAAATGCAAGTAAATATATAGTGACGAAGAACGTGAAAATATTTTGCTCTATTTTGTTAAAAACAAGTCTACTTCCTACCCTTGGTAAAACTCATTAATACACTTTTTGTTTCTAAAATTTTTATTGGTATTGTTATTTTTATTAAGAAATTCTATTATTAGAATGTTAGATTTACAATATTATATAATAAATCTTCTTGGAACTTTCACCTCATGGCTATTTTTGCCTTTTTTTTTCTAGTTTTGCCCCCTTTTTTGTTCCTTGAAAAAAAAAAACGTTTTAAATTAATGAGGGTATAATAAACAATTTGACTATGCTTAATGCTAATTAACTCATGAAATTACTTAAGATTATACTCACTCATTTTTTTATTTATTATTATTTTTCTACCCATGCAACTAACAATGAAATTAAAATTGAATCCTATTAACCATATATCAAATTAGTTTATAAAAATATTGTAGTCTCAACGTCTATTGATCAAATTTTGAAAATATTTCATTTTAGTATAAGATGATAGAGAAACAATAAGATTAATTAAATATAATATTGAATTTGAATATTTTGAGATTTTTTAGATAGATACTTTTTGCTACTTTGTTTTAACAAGTTATTAAATATACTGGGGATTTGTTCATAAGTTGTTGTTTTATATATAAAAGATGCATGCTGAAGTGACAAAATGTTATGCAGAGCTATTGGCGAGATAGATTGAACTATCTAACTTTGAAACTACATATTTATTTAAAAATCTAAAACTCGTTATAAACTTTGTTTTGTTATTATTAAAAAACATAACAAAATTGAGCATATGTTGCTCTAAGTACATTATTATGTTGATATGGAGATGATAAAAGAATGATAAATCACTACAAGAGAATGGACATTTGGCGACGAAAGTTTTAGCGACGCGCTTATTTTCGTCGCCAAATACTACATACAACGACGAAAGTTATGGTATAACCGTAGATGTTAACAAGTGACAAAAAAATTAGTTGCGAATTTTTTTTTTTGTTAAAGTGAAAATCTGGTCTCAAAAAATGATGTTTTTTCACCGTGTTAACAACGACCAAAGTTTCCTTGCCGAATACATCTTTAAGCGACAAAAAATACCTCAACAAAAAATATGATCGCTGAAAAAGGCAAAAAAAAAAATCTGCACGTCTTTCCCTCTCTTTTTTTCTTACTTAAATTTTTACTTCTTACTTTTACTGGCCCTAAACCTTTAAATATGGACAAAAATACTGCAACAAAACATGTTCGTTGCTGAAAAAGGTAAAAAAAAAATCCTCCTGACAAAAATTACTGTGCCCTACTTTTTTCACTTCATCATATTTTTACTTTTCACCATTTTACGGCACCGCATCAAGGAGAATACCTCGCCGGCGTCAAGGGGGAACAACTTGTCAGCGTAGAAAGAAATAGCTTGCCCGAGTTAAGGGGAATAGCTCGCCAGCGTGGAAGTATTTTATTTTTGCTTTGTTTTTTTTTTTTTTTCCCTTTTTTCAGTATTTTCGTCTTTCTATGTAACCCTTAACGGCATTTTAAGGGTTTTTTTTGTTTTTATTTTTTGAAGCATCTTTGCTATGTTTATTGTTTGATTTGAACTAGTTAGTTTGTATGAATATGATGAGAAGATTTTTTATTAAATGAAATGCAAGTAAATATATAGTGATGAAGAACGTGAAAACGTTTTGCTCTGTTTTGTTTCTCCTATGAAAATAATTGTTTCTCCCCTTTTTCTTTCTCTCTCTTTATATATATATTTATTGATGATGAGATCCCAAAGCTACTTAAAATTAAAGCAGAAAAGATTTTCTTTCCAAACAAGACTTTCTTGCCTTAATTCATTGAGACATCACTATCCCAAAACGGTTGTAAATTAATCAACTCAATTTGGGTTTTTTTTTTTCAAAAAGAATCCCTACAAGTTCTAGGAAATATTCAATGGAGAGATTTGGTGACGAGAAGGATATGTTATCATGCGCTGCGTGTTTAGTAATAATACTTTTTAATAAGTTCATACGAAGATAGCCCAAGGCCCCATGCTGAAAATCTCTAATAAACAAATGGCAAAACGACATATTTTTTTTTATTTTTATTTTTGGTTTTTTAATAATTCTTATGACACCATCTTTTGTCATTAGAACTCAACCTCAGCTTTCATTACAGGAACCTGTCATTAGCTTCCTTGGATACCATAAGAATTTGATGAAATTTAGCAGCCTTAGTTGTAATTAGGAGTATAATTATGGGGCCAACTCAATTGGTGGCGCACTAAAATCTAAAGGTGTCGCACTAAAGACTCAATAGGGTCAAGTCGTCGTCAACTACATCCACATTTCTCTCCTCACAAGCCGTCCATGACTACAACATTTTAACTTTAAAAAAAAAATCCTATTTAGCATAGAAAAATAATAATTCAAGGGACCTGGTGTGCTACGCTAGTTTGGTGTCTTCGAAAAAAAAAAATAGTGTATATTTTTACATATAAATCATTTTAGATTAAAAATTTAAGGATAGAGGTAGTTCAACTACTAATACGGGAATCAAATGTTGAACGAAAGACCCAATGGGCTCTCTACTCCTAAGAGATTGAATGATATATATTAGAACTAATAGCTTTTCTTGATAAGTTTTTTTTTTTTTTTTTTCAAAAAATGTTTAAGGAGGGGCGAAATTTTTTCTTAAAAAGTTAGCTTTTTTCTCAAATTTTTAGTTTTTGAATTGTATTTTAAGATTTTGGATCATGAACCCAAATGCAACGAAAAAAAATTATGAATGTTTCACGAGAAAATACCGAGTAATCTTCAAAGTGGATGGTCATTAAAGTCATTAATGCTGTAGTTTTTGTTGAACTTATTAGGTCATTTCACACTATTGTAAATGACTATAAATATAGCTAATTCCTCACTTCAAAATCATCCTTGTGAATACAATTGTTGTCTTCGGTGGACGTAGGCAATTTGCCGAACCACGTTAAATATTGTTGTCTTATTTTCTTTCATGCTTTCACATAACAAATTGGTATCAGAGATTAGGTAAAGCTTTGAAAAAAAACGGACCCTCGGTTGAATTTTTCTAGATTTTATCAAAATTTCAAGATTCTATAACAGTGATCGGAACTGTTTTTTGATCACCCGTGGAGGTAGCTCTCGTTTCCAGGAATCCAACGCAATAAACGGCGAGAAAAACGGACAAGAAACGAGTTCTCAGGAGCCGATTAAAGTTTGCAGAAATTTCTCTGCAATTTTTTTTTTGCAACGCAGGGAAGAAGAAGGCGGGTGAAGAAGACGGATCTGACCCGGATCCGACCCACGACCCTGACACGGTCCAGCCGACCCAGCCCGATATTGTTCATCCCGACCCTTTATCAGGCCCGATACTGTTCATCCCGGCCCGATACTATTTATTAGGCCTGATACTGTTTATCTGTCCCGATACTGTTTATCCCGATCTGATACTGTTTATCTCGGCTCAGCCCGTTTTCGGCACGCAATTGACCGAATCCATTTTCGGTTGACCAAATATATCCGACTCATTTTTCGTCTGATTTCACCAAAGTCTGACTCGTTTCCACCATTTTCGACCGTTCCGAACGCAACCGTGCAATCAGTTTCTGCAGATTCAGCTCCTAAATTATTGATATAGCTTAATTGAAGTCGTTTATTATTTTTTAAAGCACTTTTCGGCGTCATACATATCTTCGGTCTTAATGACGGAGGAAATCTCAACCACAAGCAGGCCTTGGCCAAGAAATTGGATGTCCAACGCAAAGTTCGAGGTGGAGAAATTCAACGACACCAACAACTTTAGCATGTGGCAATGCGAAGTTCAAGATCTATTATTCCGGGAAGGATCACATATCGCCTTGGAAACCAAGCCCAAGGATATCTCCGATGATGATTGAAATTTCGTAAATCGTCAAGCTTGTGGAACAATCAGACTCTATTTGGCAAAAGATCAGAAATACTTTGTCATGAAAGAGACTATGTGTCACACCCTGGGTTGCACAGCGTGCCCCCTACCCAGGTGCCGGCGCACCCCCTCGGGGCGAACGCCTAGCCATTATATATCCACAGTATTGTCTTCATTGGGGTTCACAGAACACTGCACAGTCCAGGAATGGCTCAATGGGTACTCAAGTTGCGAAATCTAACCTTATGAGGAAGAGGTTGCGAGTTCGAACTTGGGGGAGGCCCCTGGACTGTGCAGTGTTCTGTGGACCCCAATGAAGACAATATTGTGGATATATAATGGCTAGGAGTTCGCCCCGAGTGGGTGCGCCCGCACCTGGGTAGGGGGCACGCTGTGCAACCCAGGGTGTGACACAAAGGCCTTATAAAAGATTGACATCCACGCTAGTATTGATTTTTCCAGAGCCTAATCAGGAGTTGGTAATCTATACTGATGCCTCTCGTATCGGCTTGGGTTGCGTGTTGATGCAGAAGGATAGGGTCATTGCTTATGCATCGAGGCAGTTGAAGGTGCATGAAAAGAACTACCCTGTTCAAGACTTAGAACTGGCCGCAGTGGTTTTTGCTTTGAAGATTTGGAGGCATTATCTCTATGGTGAGAGATTCACTTTGTATTCTGACCATAAGAGCCTCAAGTACTTGTTCTCTCAGAAGAAATTGAACATGAGGCAGAGAAGGTGGTTAGAGCTCCTCAAAGACTATGATTTTACATTGGAATACCACCCAGGTAAAGCCAATGTAGTGGCTGATGCGTTGAGAAGGAAGCGGGTAGAGACTGTTATGGTAGCACGCCAGATGTCTCATGAGTGGAGACTACTTGAGGCTGCTACGGTTATGAGTATATGTGCTACCCTTCAGATCAGATTTTGATATGTGCTCAAATGAGAGCTCAGCCTACACAAGTCCAGGAGGTAATTGACCAACAGAGACTTGATGTTGATTATAGGATATACAAGTCTTGGGCTGAGAGCAGTGATTTTACTGATTGACACTTGTCATCTGATGGTGCCTTGAGATTTAGGGGACGTTTATGGGTTCCCGCAGATCCACGACTTAGACAGAGTGTTCTCCAAGAGGCTCACAGATGTCATTATGCTATTCATCCTGGCGGAACCAAGATGTATCATGATATGAAAAGAGTGTATTTGTGCCCCGATATGAAGAGAAAAATAGCTCAGTTCATTCAGAGGTGTGAGATCTGTCAAAGAGTCAAAGCTGAGCATCAGAGGCCTGGAGGGCAGATGCAACCGCTTGCCATTCCAGAGTGGAAATGGCAGCACGTCACTATGGACTTTGTTGTGGGATTACCCAACACCCCGAGAAGACATAATGCTGTTTGGGTTATTATTGATCGCTTGACCAAGTCCGCTCATTTTCTACCGGTGAACACTAGGGATTCTATGGACAAGCTTAGCAAACTTTATATGCGAGAGATAGTCAGATTACATGGAGTGCCAGTTTCGATTGTGTCAGATAGGGATCCGAGGTTTACATCGGTATTCTGGCAGGGGTTGCAGAGGCAGCTAGGCACTAGACTAGATCTCAGTACCGCTTTTCACCCTCAGACGGATGGCCAGTTTGAGAGGTTGATATCGATTTTAGAGGATATGCTTCGAGCTTGTGTCCTTGAGTCCAGTGGTAACTGGGAGGAGTACATACATCTGTGTGAGTTCGCGTACAACAACAGCTATCAGTCCAGTATTGGCATGGCTCCTTTTGAGGCATTGTATGGTCGACCCTGTAGATCTCCGATCTGTTGGACGGAGGTAGGGGATGTTGTGGTGATGGGAGCAGAGTTTGTACAAGAACACACAGAGAAGATTAAGAGGATCAAGCATAATATGAAAGTAGCCCAAGACAGGCAGAAGAGTTATACTGATGCCAAACGGAAAACCGTAGAGTTCGAGGTGGGTGACCAAGTTTTATTGAAGGTCTCACCTCAGAAGGGCCAAACTAGATTTGGCATAAAAGGCAAGCTCGCTCCGAGATTTATTGGGCTGTTCGAGGTTTTAGAACGAATTGGCCCCGTCGCTTACCGATTAGCCTTGCCACCTCAGTTAGCAGCAGTCCACAATGTCTTCCATGTGTCAATGTTGAGAGTGTACAAGAGTGATTTTGATCACGTCTTGGACTGGAGGAACATTGAACTGAGGCAGGATGGGACTTATGATGAGGAACCTATTCAGATACTTGACCGGAAGGTTCAGAGGTTACGTAACCGCGAGATTCCGATGGTTAAGGTGAGATGGCAGTTCCATGGCGAGGAGCAGGTTACTTGGGAGAGTGAGGACTACATGATGGAGCACTTTGCCGAGTTCATGGGCTTAGGTAATTTCTTAACCTTAAAACTTCGAGGACGAAGTTCATTCTAAGGTGGGTGTGATGTGACGCCCCGAAAATTATTTCATCTAGCCCATAACCCAATTGCATTTTGCCCAAACTCTATGTGTTGCCTTGATATGTTTGGTGTTTGCTTGATGGTTGTTTAATGTTTGTATAGTTGATGCTTGATAATGTATATAAATGTGTATCATAAATTGTATATGGGTCATGTTAAATTAAAGTATAATACTTATGTTATTATTTATGCATGGGCCCATTAAATCATGAATTGATATGGGTTAGGATTGATTGAATAAAAGGATAAATGAGAATGAAAATTTGATGTATTAAATGGATTGAACATTTAAAATACATGGAAGCATGAGATTGGTTAAAATACATGTGGTTGGTATGGGTAGTATGAGACCAACACATGTGAAGGTTGGTGCATGAAAATGGACAAGTGTCCCATGCCCACTTCTAGAATCCAAGAATGTGCTAGCAAATGAGGTGAGTGGATGAGAGAATCCAAGAATGTGCTAGAAAATGAGGTGAGTGGAGGAGAGAATCCAAGAATGTGCTAGAAAATGAGGTGAGTGAAGGAGGGAATCAAGGAAGTGCTAGAAAGAGGTGAGTGGAGAGAAAGGAAAGAAGAAGAGAAAGAAAAGAAGAGAAAGGAAAGAAGAAGAGAAAGAAGGAGAGAGTTGCAGGAGGAAGATCCCTGCAATATTTTCATCAAAGAGGTGGATCTTTCGAATATATAGTCAGATTGAGCTAAATATTTGTCACCAAGTTCGTAGCTTATGGTTATTCATTCTGGACGGTGGAGATCTTGATCCGAGGTTTCTTCTAAGAGATCTAACCTCTCAAACAAAGCTGGTCGGAAAGTCTGGATTTCTCGCGCCATTTCGATCAAACTTCTAGATATCCTTAATCTACCGTTGGATGGACATAAAATTTGGGTATGTAGTTTATAACGGATATGTATATATTATGAACGGTGAAGATTTTTATAAGTTTAGTATTGTGTGTGATATAGTCATCTTAGTTTGAGTATTTGCTGTAGGAAAGGAGAAATTGTCTGATTTGAGACTTGTTCATCAAAGATACATATCTTTTCGGTCCACCGTTGGATTGGGCTGATATTTGGACAGAAGGTTTGTTTCTTCACATAATTCAATCTGTATGGTTGATTTTGTGATTACATATTTCTGTTGGTATATTGATACATCTGAACAGAATAGTAATTGAAGAATTGGTAGGGTTTCTTGTATTAGACCTAAATTTAGAATATGAACTTAGATCTTTCCCAATAGCTTGCATGTCAACTATGTTGACCTAGTTGCCATTGTTGATGAACCCATGATGCAAAATTAGTGATATACATGGCTAAATATGGTGACCTAGTGTAAATTGGCAATATGGCCTAAGTATGAAAATTTTCATATTTTAGGGCTTTTGATGCTTTTGGCCTAGAATCATTGAATTGATGCAACTTATGTTAAATTAAGCATGATTAGGGTTGATTATGCTACTGATTTAGTGGTTGTGACCATATCATGAGTTAGGCCTACTTGTGATCAAGTGACCCAATTTGGGCATGTTTATGCCTAAGGAATTGAAAATCAGTATTTTTGATTAATAGAATGGTTTATGTATGAAAACTATGCATTAGAGGCCTAAGTCATGTGATTTGAGTTGAATGATGAGATTAGATGGGATTTAGGCCTATTGTCTATATATGGGCTGATTTAGGGTTGATGTGTAATGTCTATGTGATTGAGCATAGAAATTGATGTATGGTAGGATATTGATGAATGTTTCAGGATCTTGATTGGGTTGATTCGGTTTGGTGATCGTGTGTGGTTAAGTACTCTCGCGAGGCTTGGTTGTGAGTAGACTTCATTTATGATTATATCTTTTATGTCATCATATCACTTATATATATTGTATGTTGAAAGCATGAATGTGTTCTAATGTTTTGAATGATGCATTGATTTGAGAAAACCTTATGACTTTGGTTGGGCCCATCTATCTGGCTAATAGGGGGACTTAACCTTGTCATATGATGGTTTTAGGAAAGGAAATGATTGGGATCAACGGTACGGTGAAATAGACGTGCACTAGTAACCCAAAATAAACATGATTGGGCTCAACGGTACGGTGAAATAGACGTGCACTAGTAACCCAATGCATGTGGAATGTGGATCCAAATTGATAAGCTTTTACTTGCATCGAACTTATTATAAATGTTTGATATCTATATGTTATGAGCTTTTAATCATGCTACACATTGACATGCATACATGAAATTTATTGATGAGTATTGATAGCATATTTGAATTCTATTCACTGGGCACCGTTGGCTCACCCTCATTTTCCTCTTTCAGGTCCTTCTGTCCCAAATAAGGGCAAAGGAGTAGTTATATCTTGAGGGCCTTGCCTCCGAGAGAATCCAAAGCCTCGATGTGAGTTGAGAGGCATTTTGATTGAACTGTGTTTTACATTATGAAGTATTATATTTTGGATTATGTAATTATAATACTTACCACATTGTAGTATGGGTGAGTTGGGACTTGTTGGATAGACCATGTGGGCATATGACGGTTTTTATTTGTACCCACAATTTTGTACTTTATGTGTATGTCAATTTTAATGAACTGTAGGGATTATAATTTTATTTACGGTTCATTTTTATAGATTATCTCTTGTCTTTGATGATTAATACGGTGGGTAGTTTTGTTTAGTACCTTTTGATATTATGTCGTTGTTGAGATAAGGCTCGTAGGGTCTCAACCACCCACGGGAGTTGAGGAGTGGTCGGAGATGCCTACCCCGGCATTCCGCATGCCATTCCCTGCGGGGTTGGTGGTCCGGGGTGCGGGGTCGCCACACTATGGCAACAAGTTTCTGGAAGAAACTGAAGGACAAGTACAGGACAAGTGCATTCTCAGTTTCATCTATAGACAATTAGTCTGATAGATGGATATTAGATTCCGGATGTTCCTATCATATGTGTCCGAATCGTAATTGGTTCTCAAAATTGGATGAGTTCGATGGAGGAGTTGTGCTCATGGGCAACAACAATACCTGCCAAACAAAGGGTATTGGAACTATACGCCTAAAGATGCATGACGGTACAACAAGACGGCTCACGGAAGTCAGATATGTCCCAGATCTGAAGAAAAATCTGATCTCACTAGGAGTCATTGATTCCAGCGGTTACAAGGTAACTATTGAAGGTGGAGTCTTGAAGGTTGTACATGGAGCACTCTTGGCCGTGAAGGGTACTCAGAAAGGAAATCTTTATTTCCTTGACGGACACACAGTAATCGAAAGTGTATCAACTTGCACCCATTCTAATGATGTTTCATCGGACACTTTCCGACTTTGGCACTTGGGGCTCAGACATGTTGGAGAGAATGCTCTTCAGCCCTTGATAAAGCAAGGTTCTTTGAAAGGTGCAAAAATCAAGAAACTTGACTTCTGTGAGCATTGTATCTTAAGCAAGCAGACGAGAGTCAAGTTTGGAACTGCAATCCACCGCACAAAAGGAACATTGGATTATGTTTATACCGATGTTTGGGGACCCTCTTGAAATGCTTCATTGGGAGGTAAACGAGGGTTTGTTACTTTCATTGATGATTTCTCACGCTATGTTTGGGTTTATACCATGAAACATAAAGATAAAGTGCTAGATATCTTTCTTATATTGAAGAAAATGGTAGAAACCCAAACGGGAAGGAAGATTAAGAGGCTCAGATCTGATAATGGAGGAGAATACAAGTCAGACCCATTTCAGAAAATTTGTGAGAATGAAGGGATAGTCAGACATTTCACAGTACAAGGCACGCCACAACAAAATAGTGTTGTTGAACGCATGAATCGTACTTTGGTAGATAAAGTTCGCTGCATGTTATCTCATTCTGGACTGAGCAAGACATTTTCGGCTGAAGCTTTGTCATATGCCTCTTATATCATCAATAGACTTCCTGCAACAACACTAGATGGCAAAACTCCCAAGGAGGTATGGTCTGGACAACCTGTTTCAGATTATAATTCTCTGCGCATTTTTGGATGCACTGCATATTTCCATGTGAAGGAATCCAAACTGGATCCTAGGTCCAAGAAAGTGATTTTCATGGGCTTTAGTGAAGGAGTTAAGGCTTTCCGACTATGGAACCCTGAGTCAAAGAAGATTTACTAAGTCGAGATGTAACTTTTGATGAATCTGTGATGTCAAAACATACAGTTTCTGATAAAGAAAATCGAGATCCAGATTTACATCAGCAGGTGGAGTTAGATATTCCAGTAACTCCTGGCAAGTCAGCAGAGAAATCCAACCATCAGTCAACAACCAGAATCAATTACCGCCAGTCGACCAAGAAGAGAAATCCGCAAACCTGCTCGGTACACTGACATGGTTGTATATGCATTACCAGTCACCGGGGATGATATTCCATACAATTACAAAGATGTTAGTCAGAGTATGGAAAGTGATAAGTGGAAAATGGCAATGCATGAGGAGATGAAATCACTCCATCAGAATCAGACTTGGAAGTTGGTTCCACTTCCGAAAGGAAAGAAACCAATTGGCTGCAAATGAGTTTTCGCTAAGAAGGAAGGCTCTCCCAGCACAGATAATATCCGATACAAAGCCTGACTGGTAGCAAAAGGCTACGCTCAGAGGAAAGGAATTGACTACAATAAGGTATTCTCACCTGTTGTTAAGCATTCGTCAATTCGAATATTATTGGCTTTGGTTGCACAGTTTGATCTCGAGTTACCCCAACTCGATGTCAAAACTATTTTTCTGCATGGTAATTTGGAAGAGGAGATATATATGTCTCAACCAGATGGATTTAAAGTACCAGAAAGAGATAGTTGGGCTTGCAAATTGAACAAGTCATTGTATGGCTTGAAGCAGTCACCGAGACAGTGGTACAAACGATTTGACAGCTTCATCTAAGGGCAAAAATATACCCGGAGTCAGTTTGATCATTGTGTCTCCTATCGCAAACTTGAAGATGATACATTTATCTACTTGCTTTTATATGTAGATGATATGTTAATCGCATCTAAAAGCAAGGTGGAGATCAACAAGCTAAAGGCTCAATTGAGCTCAGAGTTTTAAATGAAGGATCTTGGAGAGGCCAGAAAAATTCTTGGGATGGAGATAACTCGAGATAGGGCCAAGGGCACAATCTGTTTGACTCAGACTCAGTATTTGAAGAAAGTTCTTCAAACTTTTGGCATTGGCAATGATACAAAACCTGTGAGCACACCATTGGCACCACATTTCAAGCTAAGTACATTAATGTCACCAAATTCTGAGGATCAGAAGAAGCAAATGGAGAACATTCTATACGCAAATGCAGTTGGTGCCTTGATGTATGCTATGGTGTGTACCAGACCTGACATTTCACATGCTGTAGGTATGGTAAGTCGTTACATGCACAACCCCGGTAAGGCCACTGGCAAGCAGTGAAGTGAATTTTACGGTATATTCACGGTATTGTGGATATTGGTTTAAAGTTTGAGAGAGATACGAAAAGTTGTAAGCATCTAGTCGGATATGTGGATTCGGACTATGCTGGAGATCTTGACAAGCGCAGATCTACTACTGGTTATGTTTTCACTATGGCAGGAGGACCAGTGAGTTGGAGATCAACACTACAGTCAACAGTTGCTTTATCTACTACAGAGGCAGAGTACATGGCAGTAACGGAAGCTTTCAAGGAAGCAATCTGGCTTCATGGATTGACTAAAGACATGGAAATTGTGCAGAAGAATGTTGAAGTTTTCTGCGACAGCCAGAGTGCCATTTGTTTGGCAAAGAACCAAGTTCATCACAGTCGAACGAAGCATATTGATGTTCGTTTTCATTTTGTTCAAGAAATAGTAGAAGAAAGGAGTATTCTTCTACAAAAGATCAAGACTGCAGATAACCCCGCAGATATGCTTACAAAGGTGGTTACAGGGATCAAGTTCCAACATTGTTTGGACTTGATCAACATCTCACGAGCTCGGAGTGCCTAAGGGCACTAATGGAGGCCGCAACAATTTTTTTTTGAAGGAAACTCGCCAAGGTAGAGATTGTTGTTCTAGAGCAGCTTTGTCAAACAGAGCTGCTGCAGCCTTTTTTGAAGGAGCTTTGTTTGAACAAAGCTACTGCAATTTTTTTTGAATGCTGCAGTTTTTATTGAACTTATTGGCTCATTTCACATTGTTGTAAATGGCTATAAATATAGCTCATTCCTCACTTCAAAATCATCCATGTGAATACAATTGTTGTCTTCCATGGATGTAGGCAATTTGCCGAACTATGTTAAATATTGTTATCTTATTTTTCTTTCATGCTTTCACATAACAATGAATATATAATGTCAGGAGAGACACCCACTTGCAAGTTATAAGTGCGTTAGGTATGCAAAAAAGAAGTTGACCCAGAAAATTCTCCTGCTTGAGGACCTTGACGCTAGTATCCTTTGATTTTTATTTTTTTTAACACCTTCTTGCTCTATTTCTTTTCTGTTTTTTCTTCATTTCTCATATTATTATTTTTTTCTTATACTTTTGATCTTTATATTTATGACCAATTTCTTTTCGCAACTAAACTTCAATAAAATGAAATAATCCAATTAATTGAATTAAGTTTTAAATTTCAAACTATTACATGTTACGATGACAACAGAAGAGATCACCCAAAGTGGCGTGGGTGGCTCACCCCATTGGGTAGTTCGGAGTTTGAATTTAAACTTTCTCTTTTCTTGTGGAGTTATATCTATTTTGGAGAGGGCTGTCAGAAATATCCTATAATTTGTCCGAACTCCGAGAGCATTAGTCTCGATCCGAAGGATAGGAGTACACGCCTCCTCGAGGGGGTCAGAAAACTGGTAACCACAAAAAGAAAACGGAAGAGATCACGTTTATAAATTGTCAATATATAATACTTTAATTAAAAATTATTATCTGTCAAATAATTATCATTAACTAATTAAGATATATTATAAATAGATGAAGCGCATAATGACAAAAGAAAATTATAATCTGTCACCGTATCTTAATTTTCCCACACGTACGGACACCTGGAAAAAGAAATATAATCATATCATTAAATAATAATAATAATTGAGACTTTATCAATGGATTATCACACCTCACTCAACCTCCTTTAACTGAAATTACTAAAATGATTTTTTTTTTTCAAAAAGATATCATGAAGAGGTTGGCCCTACGAGGCCGATCCTTGTATAGAAGGGTCGGCCATGGTCGGCCGTTCCTTCTTTGTAAGAGTTGGCCATGTCCGACCGACCCTGTTATTTTTTTTTTTTTCATTTTTATATACCATATTGCATCAGAATGTATTTCATAGCAATTTTGTCATGTTTACACTCAGTCTGAACTTATTTGAGCCATGGGCTATCATATCCCATACGAGAGTAACGAGTGGGGAACAGTCCCCTTCACCCAAATTAGCTCGGAATGGGTGAAACACATGTCAAAATTGTGACGAAATGCATCTTAATACAATATGGTATGTGATAATAAAAAAAAGAGGAAATAAGAGGGTCGGCCTGACCCTCCGAACAGGACCGACGCTTACAAAAGAGGGTCGGTCGGCCCTACGTGGCCGACCCTAAGGACGAGCTTCGTTCTTGTCTATTTTTTTTGCATAAAACACATTAAAAAAATACTCATAAATATTCCATTTCATGAATAAAAGTGAATAGAAATAAAAAAAAATCATTACAATATTCATTTTTTACTGATTCAAATGATCAAATGTCAAAAAAATTTCGAAGACGACAAGTAGCGAATCGCTCTAAATAGAGTCCAAACGATGCTTTTTTAGCTCCAATATTTTTCCAACTTAGATAAGAAGATGAAAATGTTGGGCTTTAAAGTTAGAAGATAAGGTTTTGGAGGAGTTTTGAAAAAGAAGAAATGGAGGAGGAGAAGAAGAAGAAGAAGAACGGAGGGTGGGGTAGATTGGGAGAATGGTAGTTTAAAAATTTTTTAGTTTTTGTCTGGGGTGAGAAGAGTGTATGTATGTTAGGGTAGGGTTGTGTCAGTGATTAGAATGTAAATAGTTCATGAATAGAGTCTATTTAGCTAGCCTCTAATAATAATGTTTAAATAAAAAATAAAACTTGATGAATTATTATTTTACTAATTTTTTTTTATTAAAATCAGTCTTCTATATATACTTCAAAGTGTTTTTAATGTGTCGAAGATCACTGAAAAAAATATTAAAATTCAATATATATATATATATAAACTAAAATATACTAATAACTTACAAAATTTTACTAATTTATTATTGTTGAAGAGTATACAAATTAATTATTAGAGGGCTGAGTTGATATTTCTTCAAATTAATTATATATAGATAATTGAGGTATATGTATCATAAATATTAGGGTGGCAAAATAGGCCGGACCGTTTGTCCACTTTCGTCAGACCCATTTCAAAAAGAATACGAACAAAAATTTTGTGTCCGTTTTTAAAACCAGACCGGATCCGGACAAGAGCTTAAAAATCCATGTACCCAATTCTCGGTTAGTATTAAATATAATTATACAATAGGTAATAAATAATCAAATAAATATTTAGGTACTAAATAAGTAAATAGATATTTTTTAGTTTTTACTTTTGAAGATGCCCATTCCTTAAGTTATGTTTTGAAAGGTACACCCTTTTAATTTCTTTGCTTTCCCAATCACATTAAAAATTGAAGTCTTGAAAAGTTATTTAATAACATAAATGAAAAAAATAAACAAAGACATTTAATAGCCATTAAATTCACTTGAAAAATCTATCTATACTTGGAATAGTTGTAAAAGATTATTTATTTTTGTTGTTATTTATTAAAAACTTCATATAAGTTATTTGATGTTATGTCATTAGGTACACATGATTCAAATTGTTTAGTATAATGCTTAATAATATATTAAGTACATGCTACTAAAAGCGGACAAAATGGATAAAACCGAGCTACCCAATTTTTAAAATATGGACGAATACTTATTTTTTTATTTTTTAAACTGAATCGGTACACACATATTAAATGTTTGTTAGTATGAAATAGTATCCGTATCGGTACATGTTTTTGTCCTAATAAACACAAGTACATATGAATCACAAACCTCTAAAAATACTTTTTGTATTATAATATATCACGTAAAGAATAATTTAGAATTATATAATAAGATCAAAAGAGAATCCGAAGAATCTAACGCGAAAAGGAAATGAGATTGAACAATGGCAAGGGAAATTGAAATAATTCCCATTCTTAGACGCAGATTGACCGGTGAAGTGGGTGCCTTTTCTTTTGCATTTTTCTTCTTTCTACACGTGCATGCATCTTAATTTTCTTCTTTCAAATTTTCTCTCTCATTTCCACGCTCATCCCTTTCTTCATCTTCTTTTTCTTCTTCAAATCTTATGTTCCTTCTTCTTTCTCACTTTTGCACTCTCTTCCTCCTCTTCCTCTTCTTTCCCACTTCAAGAGAAAAGAAATTAAAAACAAAATAATAATAATAATAAAACAAGAAAGAAAATCTAGAGCACTAACTCTCATTCCTCCACAAATATGATGTAAACACTTAATACTATTAATTAATAAAGAATGTTAATCTAACTATAAAAAATTATAACTATATTTCTTTAATGTTTATTATGTTGGGCAGATTTGGATCTTAACTAGTACCGATATTATCTCCAACTTATCTATCTTTGGGCCCAAGTATGAAATTTTACTCTAAAATACCTCAATACTAATGAGAGTGAGATCCTAACTTATATTTCATGTGATGAACTTGCTCATATCCGATGTGAGAATATTATTTCGATCTACATACCTAATACATTAAATCATTTATTATACACCTTAAGATATGTAAACCATACACATTCACTGAATATGAATGTGGAGTTACATTAATTGTAGTTATATTTTTTAGGGGCATTTTCCTTAATTAATAGTACCAGATGAAGTCAGTTCATGACAAAGTCAATTGTGATGTGGCAAGTGTAATGGATCAAACTCCTTAATCATTTAATGGTCAGGATGAGGTTACTATATATGTCTATGTCTATAAAGCCCGCTTTACTCACTTATTCACCTATAGATTCCGTCCTAATTCACTTCGCTTTCATAAAAGGAAAAGGAATTGAAATCATAAAGAAATACAGCGGTGGTTGATGATGAATAATAATAATAATATGAGTTTAGTGGTGGTGGTGGTGGTCATGATGCTGGTGGTGGTGATGTTTCAACACAGCAAGGGGTGTTTGGCGGAAGAGAGAGAAGCTCTATTGCAATTCAAGGCCTCTATATGAGGACATATACTATGGAGTCTGCACCTCTTTCTTCATGGGTTGGTGACGAGTGTTGTGATTGGGCTAGAGTGCAATGTAATCTCAGTACCACTGGTTGTGTCATCCGCCTCTCCCTCGATTACTTAAAGGAGGATGTAAATTCGACCCTAAACGCCACAATGTTCGTTCCCTTTAAGGAATTGCAACTTCTCAACTTATCTCACAATTCTTGGACAGGTTGGCTCGAGAATGAAGGTACTTGTATATAATATATTGTATACATACATATATGCGTTTAATTTATGAGTGAATTAATTATGCAGAGAGAGATGGATCTTTTGTTTTTTACATGCTCATATTATTTATAACAGGTTTGGAGAGATTGTCTAGCTTGACAAAGCTGGAGGTCCTTGATGTCTCTTGGAATAGCTTCAACACCAGCATCCTGACATCTCTGAGTGTACTCCCGTCTCTTAAGAAACTCTATGTTGGTTTTATTGATATGATGTATGATAGAACGAAATTTCTTTCAATAGGTACGTAAACATTTGCTTCACCTTCTGATCTACTTAGCTGTTAATAATTATTCCTTCCTATTCATTAATTAGCTAGGCTAAAACAATGAAGCTATTCCATATGAATCACCAAGCTTTTATGATTGCAAATGCTTAAAAGCTTTATGAAGAGAGGTGGAAGATGGCTACGTATTAGCATGGAATGAAATTTTGACATAATTGTATGAATTTCAATCTAAATTTTCAACCACCCAATTACAAATTAAATGTAATCATTGTTTAAAAATTTTCATCAAAGTTTGTTAAATTATTAAAATTATTTGTGCAACTCAGAAAAATCCTTTAATATTTTTTACTTTTTAACACAAAGTTTAAAAATCAATGTAACTTCAACTTTTGTTAAAAGAATATCTTTAAATTAATAACAAAAATATTTGAGATTGAAGTACAATTTCATAGATAAGGAGTAAGACATAAATAATCATTCAAGAAACAAAATAAAATTTAGAAAACTCTAATTAAAAACAAAAATAAACATGTAATTTACTATGTAATAGATTCACAAATCTCTTATTTATGTTAAACATAAAACCAACAAAATAGCTTGTTATTTATGTAATATATGTCAAGTAATATAAAGATTATAAAGTTAAATTTAAACCATTATATTTCACGTTTAATGAGTTTTAAGTGTATAATTGTTTTAATATATCTAAAAAAAAAACATAGATCTTTATCACTTAAAAATAGAATGTTTTATATATAAATTTCTCTATAATTTCAAATTTTACAAAAATTCTCTTTGCCGAACTAACTTCACCAAACCGATTCTAAATTATAAGGGACCGGCAAATTCAATTTTTTGGTATTGTATATTCACTATCTAGCCTAAAGGCTTTATGACGGCAAAGCATATCAAATCTAGATTTTCAAAATATTAATTTCAAATGGAGATGGGAGAACAGGGGTTAGCAACTGTATAAATTAATTAATACCTTGTTCAATTAATTTTGGTTATTACATTAACATCCATTATGTAAATTTATAGAAACATCACCTTTAATACATTGACGATCTGTCTTAAATTATGTGTTGGTACATGACTGGAGACAATCCAATGACGCATTAATGAATGAACAATGTTATTTTGACTATAAACATTTATAACTATAAGTGCAACTACCTACCTTCGTGGTCATTCGATTATTTATTATGTACCTTAAGATATGTAAAACACCCATGTCTAATAATTATGAAAATGTAGTTGCACTTATATAGTTATATTTTTTGTGATTAGAAAAATATTTTCTTTAATGAAAATGTTTCTATATATGTACACCAGGAGGGCCATTTTAGCATTTTCCTTGGCAGTGAAAAAAAAATGCACTGGAACTACAATACGTACCAGCAGCTTCCTTCTCTCTATATTTGATTTGAAGAGTTGTATATTGTTATAAAATTACTATAGAAATGAATGCAGAATTAACCTTGTTCTTTTTTTTTACATATCTTTCTTTTTTTCCTTTTTTTTTTTTTTTTTTCTTGTTCTTCTTCTTATTGCAGGTTAGATCTTTTGTCAGAGTTGAAAAAGCTAGAGGTACTGGACCTTAGTGAAAATTACTTAGACAATATCATTATGCCCCCTTTGGGTGCACTCACATCCATTAAGGAACTGAATCTCAGGGCAATTATTTAAATGGATCATCACTTCTCCCAAGTGTATATATATATACATGCATATATACACACACATACATACCCACATACATAAATATATTTATATATATACAGCCAATTTCTTGTTTTTTCTACCAAAAGAAAAGCCAAAAAGGAAAAAATATATATAAAGTAAAATGTACATTCAAATTATCAATTAAGGAGATTAAAAATATAAAGAATTAATTCAAATAACTTCATTAGTTGGAATATTAATGCATATAATATTTGCAAGGAATTATATATTTTCTTTATGTACATGTTTTTATTATATATTAAAGAGACTAATTTGGAATTGAGTTTTTAATTAACATTTGGTTCAGCAGTTTGTCTCTGATATATAGCACTGTTCCATGACACTTCTGGTGATTTTATGTATATATATATATATATATACATAAAATCACCAGAAGTGTCACCCGGCTGATGGGTTCTCATCATTCAAATAACTTCATCAGTTCCTCTGTCTCTTTCCTAATAAACATTATATGTTTGCCAACAACCAAGCATTTATATATATACACACTCATATATCTAGCGGTATATATACTGTCAATTATCATACATACATATGCACGGGATATTTAATTAATAACTTCTAATTTAATATCTTCCAAAATTAAAATCTCACTTACTTCAGGTTTTATGAGATTATCTAGTTGGAATAAGCTGGAGATCCTTTGACTTGTAACAATGGGTACACCAACAGCATCCTAACATTTTAGGCGCTTTCACGTCCCTTAAGTCTCTGTCCCTTAGCGGGAATAATTTAAATGAGTCATTTCTTTCCCCAGGTAAGCTTCACAACTTTATTAATTCCCCTATTTATATATAATGAGAATATTTTTGACTTTTCACCCCCAAGCTTTTTTTCTTAATTTCTAAAATACTTTTAAAAGCATATCTTAAATTTTTATTAAACATATTTACTTTTATAATTGATAGGGGTAAAACAGTAATTTAGTATTTAACTATACCTAATACCTTTTATATAAAATTTATACTTTTAATTAATTTCATAATAAAAATTATGTGCAATATTAGAAGCACCTAGTGAAATGGGGAGGCTCAAAACCACGGTGTCATGCCGACTATGCATTATTCTTTGGGTTTTTTCTTTTCTTTTCTTCCTTCAACTTTATACTGTACTTGAAGAAATATTCCTCATCTATGATTGCAGTTGCAGCTCTAGGAGGTGGTCCTCACGAGGACATTTTTTCTCGATTGAAAAACATACAGGAACTTGACTTCAGCACTTCAGCTGGAGTGAATTGAACAGTAATATATTGTTGCAATCTATAGGAAGACTCATGTCCCTTAAGAAACTGCATCTTGGTTCCAATGATTTATATGAAACATTTCCAATAAGTGCGTACACCACACTTGTTATTAATTTTGCATTAGTAATGGTAGATTTTGATAAACGTAATTAAGCATCACTGAATTCAAACCACTTTCTTTCTAGCTACATGGGGTTTCTATAAAGGTACGTCTAAAATGTACAAAAATGATGTATACTTTAAATGTACATTTTGAAAAAAAAGAAGTCATGGGTCTTAACAAGATTTAGCTTCCAATTATGCATATCTTCTTGTAATGAAGGAGTTGGACATATCTACCAATCGCATTCAAGGAGATGTTCAAGAGAATATCGGCGAGATTCTACCAAACCTAAGGTACCTAAATATGTCAAGAAATGACTTTGGAGGTAACATTCCTTCTTCAATTGGTGCAATAAGACAATTAGATATGCTAGATATGTCACATAACAACTTTTCAGGAGAAATACCAAACAATCTGACCGTTGGTTGCAATGCATTGGAAATTTTGAAGCTGTCGAATAATTGTCTACAGGGTCATATTTTTCCAAATGGTGAATATTTCAACTTAACTCGGTTGAATTCTTTATATTTGGATGAAAATCAATTTACAGGCAGCCTACCGATTGCAATTTCCAAATGTTAATTTACAGGCGGCCTACCGATTGCAATTTCCAAATGTTTATACTTATTCGCACTTAATGTGGACAAGAATAAGTTATCAGGTAGTATTCCTACTTGGATAGGTAACTTAAAAGGGTTATCGATACTTGTCTTGTGAGATAATTCATTTGAAGGATTCATTCCCCATGAGTTTTGTAAATTAGATGGAGTTGAACAATTGGACCTTTCTCAAAATCGTCTTTCAGGATCAATACCATCTTGTTCTAAGTTTCAATTACTTAAATATGTACACTTGCAAGGGAACAGATTAACAGGATCATTTCAAGACATTGATTTTCTACACTATAGTACACCATCACTAATGACGTTGAATCTTGGAGACAACTTCTTCTCAGGAAGTATACCTAGTTGGATTGATGCACTTATCAACTTGAAGGTTCTCGTTTTGAAAGGCAATAATTTGAATGGTTCAGTTCCTCATCAGTTATGCCTATTGAATAAAATAGGGGTACTCGACCTTTCTCGTAATAATCTTTTCGGTTCAATACCCCCATGCTTTGGAAGCATTGCATTTGGGAAGCTAGGAGCCATTCATGATGCGGACGCCTTTGATCTACAGTTTACACAGGGAACTGTTTCCTCTGATTCGTCTTATGGAATAAACAGTATAAATTATGAAGATATTGTGGGATTTGGATACATGGAGCAACAAGAAGTGGAGTTCACAACCAAGAGTATATCCATCACTTACAAGGGAAAGATTCTTAACCTCATGTCTTTAATGGATTTGTCATGCAACAACTTAACAGGAGAAATCCCCCATGAAATTGGAGAGCTAAATCAACTACATGGACTAAACTTGTCTCATAATCGATTAAGCGGAAAAATCCCCGGTGCCTTGTCGAATATGGAGCAATTGGAGAGTTTAGATGTTTCACACAACCAATTAATTGGCAAAATCCCATCAAAGTTAACTGAGTTGAATGCTCTTGCGGTGTTCCTTGTAGCTTACAACAACTTATCAGGAAGAATGCCAAGCGGAAGACAGTTCGAAACATTCGATGAATGTAGCTATGAGGGAAATCTACTTCTTTGCGGCGAACCACCATTGGCAAAAAAGTGCTCTCATCATCAGCTGAAGAAAATCCAACAATGAGATCATCACCTTCAGACGGCTCATCATCAAATTAATGGGAGGATAGATATGGCATCAACCCTGTTAGCTTCTTTGTAAGTTGCGCCGTCTCATATGTCATGTGTTTGCTGAGCTTTTTTATTGTTCTTTACATCAATTCATACTGGCGACGAAGATGGTTTTATATGATAGAAGCAAGGATTGATTCATGTCTATACTTCTTCATCCACATGTACTATAAGGTATTCATTCATCCTTTTATGTAGACTAGACGAGCAACATGAATGATATATATACTCTACTTTCATCTTGTATTTTGTAATAATGAAACTAGCTAGCTTGCAAGAATGGATGGTTTCAACTTTTTGATACAAGTTAATTTTGAGCTTAGGTAAATATATATATATATATATATAATACATGAGTTAATATGTAGACAACTTATTGAAGTCTTAGATCTTGTCTGCATAACTGCTAAAGTTGAAGGGTAATTCTATTGTAAATAATGTTCTCATACATATATACTATTCTCAAAATGAGGGGTGCTAGCTTGATGTTGTACTTTTCAAAGATGGTTCTTTTTATTAACGAACTATTATTTTATTTTGGGATGATTGTGAAGTATTATAAATGCAGTTGCATAACTCATAAGGATTCATCTCTAGTTGGTAAGTTGAAACTTGAAACTAGAATTATTACATTTAGGTTCTGAAAATTATTATCAGAATAAATATTTTATTCTAACTATAAAATTACAAGAAAAGAAGGTAATTGTGGCTGCACTAAGAGCCGCCACAAATATGTTTAAAATTAAAACAAAATTCAACACGAAGAAGCATAATAGAGCAGTCGAGCGAAAAAATTTCAGAAGCGATCTTTAACTAAAATCTGCGATCTCGTGTTGAAGATCTTGATTTTCTTAGCGGCGTCTTTGAGCTTTCGAGCTTCTCGAGCTGAGGCTTCGTGGCTAATCCGAATTGTTGAAGAACTTGAGAGCTAAGTTGCCTAAGATTACTTGGAAAAGAGAAGATACGAGTGCATCCGCCGTGATTTTTATGAGAACTTGAAGATTTTAGCTGATTTCAGCTGTGATTTTTATGTAAGTCAGACTCGATCTCCTTCTCTCGCAAGTCCGACCAATTGTTGTTCTCTATGGATCTGTAAGTACATCTCGTTCTCTCTAATTTTGCAGATCTCGTTCTCTCTGATCTGATATCGCGAGTCCGACAGATCTGATTTGGTGTTCACTATTTCGTTGTGCTAAATCGCAGAACTCATTCTCTCACGAGTCTGACCGCGATCTCAGAGCACATCTCACTCGATCTCAGAACTTATTCTCTCGCCAGGCGACGCTGCTTCGATTCTCTTCGCTCTCTCCTTTGTTGCAGGGTAACTATTTATTGAGAGCCAATAAAAAATATTTGATTCGTGATTGAATCTGGTTTTGATTTGTTGTTATCTGTTTGTGATTTTGATTCGTTTTAGTGTTAGTAGTTTGAGGTTTTCTGTCTTTATTATTATTATTTTAATGGTTAGATTCGTGGATTAATACAAGACAAATGGTTGAGTACAGAATTTTTTATAATGAGCTGCTTATTGCGAATAGAAACCCCAGCGCTTCTTCTCACAACAAGAAAAGGGCTTCCGGTTTTCATTTCGCCGGATGTTCTTCCCTCCGTCGCTTCACCCGATTCTTGTCTTCTCCAACTCAGCCCTCCTCACTTGTAAGTAGTTTTTTAGTTCACACCACCAAGGCTTTTTTTTTTTTTTTTGGGTTAATTCTTCCTCTGTTTGTTTGAAGCTTTTAATAGAAGTGGGAATTAAATTGTTCTCTTTGTTGGCGTGATATTTGGTGCAGTGTTCTGTTCTCTTGTATATGATTTCTGGGCAGAAGCTTATTTAGTTTTTAAGCATAATAATAGTTTAATAATCTCTAAGCAACAAATTTAGTGTTCATAAACAAAGGTGCTAGTTTGAGCAATGCGTATACTTGGAAATGTATGGGGATCTTAATCTCTAAGAAACAATTTTCTTTTTTAGAAACAAAGATGCTAGTTTGAGAAATGATGATTCTTGAAAATGGGTGGAGTTTAGATGTGATAGTTTAATAATCTCTAAGACTCTAAGTAACAGTTTTTTATTCAGAAACAGAAAGAAAAAAACTACTAGTTTGAGAATGGCTATACTTGAAATTGGTGTAGTTTTTAGATGTATTAATTTAATCTCTAAGCAACAATATTGGCATTCAAAAATTTTGATAATGAGGTGCTTTTGGAGTTTTCTGTGAGAAATGAATGAATGATGATAGAGAATTTTGTGTGTTGCTCGATTCGGCAGTCAAAATACCTATTCTTTTGTGCTCTTCCTTCGAAATTAGGTTAATACTACTCGCATGCTTGTAAATTTTGTGCAGTGCTCACTTCCTAAGCCTTGTTCTCCGTCACCTCTTAATATTAATGCTCTTTAGATGGAAAGATGTGATGGCGCTTGTCGTCTTTTTTTTTTTTAATGCTCTTAGTTTTTCTCTTTTGTAATTCTTTTTTTACAAGCCTTTATCTAACTCTTCCCTAGTGATTTTGGAATAAGTTTATTTTCTTTTTGGAAAGGTATAGCTATGCCCTCAATATCTTCAGTTTCAAAGACATCTAACTTAATTCCTTTTCTATCTTCCAGTGGATGATGCTTATATAGATTGGTGCCAGGTAAAATAGCTACAATTAATTATTTACTTTTTTTTTCCTTTTTGGTTCTATTGAGTTGGTGTTGAATATATTCTGTTTATCTATCATGATAGACTTATCATTTGTGACTTGTGGTTCTGACTGGGTGAATGATAATTTAGTTATCTTCTTTAGTACTCTACTATCAATACATAATATTTTACACTCTTCTCTAACTGGGGATTTTAGGTTAGAAGGGAGAAAATCAAGAAGGGGCTGAAACTGTCGCAAGCTCTTGTTCCCTTTAAATTTTTTTCTTCTCTTTCTTTCTTTTTGGATTTTTCAATTATTGTTCATTCATTTCAGTGGCATCGAGATGAGGGAGCGAGGAGCTTATTTTTGAAAGTTGTGTGACTTTTAACGGCTCCGTGTGTACTACTCCCCGGGTATTTCAGCATTTAGATTATCTGTTCTTCTTCCTTTCTTTTTCTAAAATTAAATCTTTATAAGGGATTTGATTATGATCCTAGTGTGCCTCTAGTCCAGAACAAGAACTGAGAACTATAGTAAAAGTGCTCTAAAAAAATGGTTTAGTGAGATTTGAAATTAGGATTCCTCTTCTTATGTCATCTTCTTTCTCTTTCCCCTATTTTGGATTTGCAATCCAAATGCTCACTTAATTTGGCTCTCTCTCAATTAATTTAAAGGTTCACTACAAGAAAAAATTAGTACTATAGTTAGTGAGCCCTTAATTAAATATATGAGGAAGTGAGTTGATTTATGAAATTATTTTATTTGCCTGCCAAGGATCCTGCTCTTATTTTCCTCGTTTTTTTTCCATTGGATTTTTTAAAATGGTGAAATGTTATATTTGGGTGGGAAGGTTGAAAGTTGAAACACCAAGTTCAAGATCATGTTTTCTAAGTTAAAGTTAATCTCTGCAGGTTTTTCTCCTGGAAGGTTTTTCTCCTGGAAGGTAAACCTGAGAATGCAACTGCCATCATTCTTGTCCACCAGGTGGTTGATTTTGCACTTTCTTATAAGAAATGTTAAACCTTGAGGTTGACTAAATTTTTTTAAAGATGAGATGATGATAAATAAATTTTCTTAAACCAGTGTTATTAAGAGGTGCGCGCCTCTGGCGAGGCGCAGTCCCCTGGGCCTGGAAATAGTCCGGGCGCAGGCATAGCAGTGAGGCGTGCACCATTTTGCGCCTTGGTTTGCTTTTTTGCGCTTCACTGACATTTTTTTTTAATTGTTTGATTAATTGATTTTTTTATTTTAGTTAATAATAATATTATAAAAACTGATAAAATATGATTTAATAATATTATTATTATATCTTAAAATACAAAAGCAAAACATAATTGCTTGTTTGCCTGCCCTAATCTAAAAACAAAAGCACGACCTTCTTCTTTTATTTTTTTGTTTCAACGGCAACAACAACGGGGAGACCTTTCTTCTTCGTGGCTTGCAACCGCAACCCTTTTTTTGTTTGTCTTTTACGATTCTGTAATTTCTTTCTTTCTTCTTCACATCCTGCAACTGCAACCCCTTTTTTTGTTGTTTTTTACGGTCTTGTAATTTCTTTCATTCTTCTTCTTCTTTTCCTCCTTTCCTCTTCACGTCTTGCAACCCTTTGTTTTTACACTTTTGCAACTTCTTCTTCTTCACGTCCTCTTCTTCTTCTTCATCCCCTGCTGTTTTTTTTTCTCTCTATCTTTCTTCATCTTCTTCCTCCCCTGCTGCTCTCTCTCTCTCTCTCGTTTTCCTGGATTGCAACAGTAGCAAGTTGTTGTTATTATTGTTACAACAAAGAGGACGAGAGAGGAGGGCAGGATGATTTGGGGGGGGGGGAGGGGAAGTAGCAGCAGCAACGGCAAGTTCCTGCTGCTACTGTTTCTTCCCCCACCCCCTATTCTTCTCCTCTTCCTTTTCTTTATTTCTTGGAATTCCTGCACATGATAATAAACAAAATTATTAATGAATTCCAGAAAGTAAGAAAGGATTGGATAATATTATGAATCATTGAATTGTTAAATGACTTATGATTGGATAATATTAGAAAAATAATAAACAAAATAATTTTATGATTCTGAAGAAAAGGATACAGAGAGGAACCAAGAATATTGGAGAAAAACTTTTCTGTATATTGAGAATTGCTTGATTACACGTCTAACATATATATGCTATTCTAGTTACAAACGTATCTCCTAATTATAGAAAGAATGCTAATATTTCTCTGTTACAGTGCCTGCAATCACATATAGAGACAAATTTTGCAATACTCTCATTCAAGCTGGATCAAGGGGATTAATTGAGCCAAGCTGGGAAAAAATACGATGAAAATGATTCGACGACAAGGGCTTTGTGAAGATATCTGCTAGTTGGTCATGACTACGAGTGTAATGAGTAACAATGGCCCGAGTTTGAACATGTTACCGAATGTAATGACAATCAACCTCAATGTGTTTAGTCCGTTCATGAAAAACGGGATTAGAGGCAATGTGCATAACTGTTTGATTGTCACAACAAAGCGTTATAGACTGAGAATGAGAGATACCCAAATCGGCAAGGAGAGCCTTTAACCACATGAGTTCAGAAGCTGTGGAAGCCATGGCCCGATACTCTGCTTCGACACTTGACCGTGCTACCACTGTTTGATTCTTACTTTTCCAAGAAACCAGATTCCCACCGATAAAGATACAATAACCCGTAGTGGACTTTCGAACAAGTTGATTTCCAGCCCAACTCGCATCCGTATAGCCAAGAATTTGAGAATGCCCGTTAACTTTCATGAAGATGCCACGGCCAATTGTTTTCTTTAGATATCGAAGAATTCTCTGAACAATATGCATATGAACCATGGTGGGAGAATGCATAAATTGACTAATAATGGTCACTGCATAACTAATATCAGGCCATGTGATTGTTAAATAGATAAGTTTGCCAACCAATCTTTGATAATCTTGAACAGAACCCAGAGGTGCACCAGGTTTATCAAGCTGCAGTTTGCTATCCAATGGTGTGCGTGTAGGTTTGCAATCCAACATATCAGCATCACGCAATAAATCTGTTACATACTTGCGTTAATTCAAGAACAAGCCTTTGGAGGAAGTAGCCATTTCGATGCCCAGGAAGTATTTCAGCACACCGAGATCTTTAATGGAAAACTTTTGTTGGAAAACACTCTTAAGCTTACGTATAGCAGCATCATCATCACCGGTAACAATTAAGTCATCAACATAAATCAAAACAATCAGTCGTTTACCCGAGTGCATGTGAACAAATAAAGAGTGATCTGCATTACTTCTCTTGAACCCAAGTTCTTTAAGAACCGTACTTAATTTGGCATGCTATGCGCGTGGAGATTGCTTCAAGCCGTAAATAGATTTGAGCAATCGACACACTAACCTTGGATCTGTACTTTGTGGATGCCCCGGCGGAAGCTTCATATAGACTTCTTCTTCAAGCTCGCCATGCAAAAACACATTTTTAACATCCATTTGTGAAAGAGACCAGCCTTGATTGATAGCGACAGAAATCAAAGTACGGACAATTGTCATTTTTGCGACGGGCGCAAACGTCTCTTTGTAATCAACACCATATGTTTGAGTGAACCCTTGAGCAACCAGTCGGGCCTTATGCCGTTCAATTGAGCCATCGGCTTTGAACTTAGTCTTGTACACCCACCTACTGCCAACTACCTTTTTATCGCGTGGGAGGGAAACCACACTCCAAGTATTGTTACCAGCTAGTGCTTGGAGTTCGTCATTCATAGCATCCTTCCAGACTGCCTGTTGAACCGCCTCTTAATAATTTCAATCTGACTGAGATTAGCAATATAGGCAGGTGATAATTTTTGATAACTCAGAACATGATGCATGGGATGACATACCGAGTAAGCCTCGTAATTGTGAAGCCTTGAAGATGGACCCCGTTCGCGAGGTGGATTGCGACGGTGAATAGGCGCAGGAGCTGGTGACTCATCACCCATGATCACTGCTGGCGCTGGGACAGGAACCACAGGTCTGGTGGTAGTGGGTGCATGAGCTGTGCAAGGCATGTCATCACCATTAGTAGTGTCTGCTGAAGAATGCCCGGTAGAGACAGCTTGGGGCACAACTGGTGGTACAACAGCTGGAATGGGAAGAAGAAATAGGTCATGCTCCCCCTGACTAAGAATATCATTTGAGTTGCTTAAATATGGCACTGCCTCATTGAACCGAACATCTCGACTAACCATGAGCTTCTTTGTAACAAGATTATAACATTTATAACCTTTATGTGTAGGGGAATAACCCAAAAATACACATTGGACAGCCTGTGGTTCTAGTTTATCGCGCTGATGAGACTGAATGTGAACATAGCAGGTGCACCCGAAGACTCTGAGACGAGAAAAGCTTGGAGTTTTTCCTGTCAACAACTCAATAGGAGAATTAAACTGTAAAATTCGACTAGGCAAGCTATTAATTAGATAAGCTGTTGTAAACACTCCTTGTGATCAAAAAATCTTGGGAACATTCATGCCCAACATCAGTTCTCTAGGTTTGTCAAGTAGATCACGATTTTTCCTCTTCGCTATACCATTTTGTTGTGGAGTCCCAACACAACTAGTATGGTGAATAATGCCATGCATGCTCAAGTATTGTGTCATAAATTCAGTACCATTATCCGATCGTAGAACCTTAATCTTAGAGGAAAATTGAGTGATGACTAAGTTATGAAAGTCTTGGAACACATGAGCAACTTCACTTTTGGATTTTAAGAGATATAGCCATGTAAAACGAGAGTAATCGCCAACAAATGTTACATAATATTTGTATCCGTCAATTGATTCAAGCACTGGACCCCAAACATCCGAATGTACCAAATCAAAAATTTTATTTGAACGTGAATCTGAAGACGAAAAAGGTAATCGAGTAGATTTTGATAAAGGACATACATCACAATTTAATGAATGTTTATTCAAAGCGGGAAAAAGTTTGGATAAAATGGGCGCCGAAGGATGAGCTAAGCGTTGATGCCACAACTCTTGAACAGAAGACAAGCAAGCATATGCGTGGGGTTCTTTGGACAAATAAGCATTCTTGGAAAGATAATAGAGTCCTTGATAGAAGAATCCTTCACCAATCGTCCTATTGGTTATTAGATCCTGAAATACAACTTTGTTAGGAGAAAAGATGACACGACAATTTAAACTGGCTATTAATCGGCCAACTGAAAGTAGTTGAAATTGAAATGAAGGCACATAAAGAACGGATGATGAAATGGAGTTTGAAAGTAACTTAGTCTTACCGTGGCCAACAACACTCACACTCTTACCATTGGCTATGGTTATGGTAGATGAAAGAGAAAAAAACTCAAAGTCAGTCAGATTTCTAGAGATATTAGTTACATGATCAGTGGCACCCGAATCTATAACCCAATAATCATGCACATTACTAATATTAAGGGCGAGAGAAACGACATTAAATATACCTGACACATCTTCAGAAGACAAGTTCTTATTTTCAGCAAGAAATCCCGCAAATTGACTAAGCAAGGCCGAAGAATTACCAATCTCATTCTTGTCAACGACATCGTGTTTGGCCTGAATGTAAGTAGCAAACTCATTGATAAGATTTATAGGACTAGAAGTAAACCTAGATAACCCATCAGATGGTGGTGCAAATACAAGGATGGCTTGATATCCAGAGAATGGACCACGTTTCGGGCGTCCTTTGTTTGCAAACTTGGGTTTGAGGTATGGGTGAAGAATCCAGCATCTATCCACGGTTTGGCCAATGTTGCTTCTAGCCTTGTTCCCTCTGTCATCTGGACGTCGTTGAGTGGAAATATAGGCTCGCGTGTCAGATATATCTGATTTAATTTTTACGGACATAACCTTTTTTCGTGTTTCTTCACGTTGGATAGTAGCACAAACACTTGCAAACGTCAGCAACTCAGAATTCATGAGAATGCGCCTACAAAGATCTTCATAATCTGGGGTTAGATTTGCCAACAACTGGAAAATCTTGTCTTCCTCAGCCCTTTTCAACAAGATTGTCGAGTCAGTGGTATGTGGTCGATAGACCGCTAACTCATTCCACATGGTCTTCATGCTACCAAGAAACTGAACAAAAGGTTTGCCTTCCTGTTGGAAAGAGGCAATATCCTTCTTGAGTTGGAACACCCGTGCAGAATTATTATGATTTCCATAGAACTCTTTTACGGCACTCCATAAATCCGCAGCCGAGTCGGAATAACTAAAAATCTCAGCAATATGTGGCTCCATCATTTTAAGCAACCACGATTGGACCATCTAATCATTAGCAAACCAAGCCTTGTATTGAGCAGACTTGACATCCGGAGCGGCATTGCTCCCATCGATAAAATCAATCTGTGATCTCCCACCAAGAGCTAATGTCACTGCCCTTGACCAAGGAAGATAATTAAAATCATTCAATTGAACCGAGCATAATCGCTGATTCGAATTGACATCAGAAGAAGAAGAAGATAACGGAACAATAGACCTTACCGTGTTGGATGGAACTATTTCGGCCATTTTTGACATAATAGAAGCTAGAACAATTAATTGGAGACCTGCTCTGATACCATGAAGAAAAGGATACAGAGAAGAACCAAGAATATTGGAGAAAGACTTTTCTGTATAATGAGAATGGCTTGATTACACGTCTAACATATATATGTTATTCTAGTTACAAACGTATCTCTTAATTATAGAAAGAATGCTAATATCTCTCTGTTACAGCCCCTAGAATAATGCTAAGCCATATATACATGATGTCTAAGTATGGAAACGTATCATATCAGCATATCACATCCCCTAGAATAATGCTAAGCCATATATACATGACGTATAAGTATGGAAACGTATCATATCAGCATATCAGTGTCTTCAATCAGTGCCTGCAATCACACATAGAGACAAATCCTGCAATAGATTCAAATGAATAATTACTAGGCTATCCATAAAAAAAAATAAAAAAAAATAATTAACTAATTAAACAATTTCATAATCTAAAAAATGATGCTTATATGTAAGAAAAAAGAAAGAAATGACATATTTTATACATATGAGTATGGCCTTGTTGGTTACGCAGTTCAACAACGATGCAACGAAGATTTTAGCAAACCGTAGTAACTAGGGCATTTGGGCAACTAATGTTTGCAACGAGAAAACATGATTTTCGGCACTTAATGTGATTGCTTGAAACCACATAGCCTAAGAATTGAACTTGCTTGCACACAACTGGTGGCTTCTCAAGGTCTGAAGGACTATCTTCAGATGCATCTTATGGTCTTCCTCGGTTGAGGAATATATCAAGATGTCCACAAAAATCACAACAAATCGGTCGAAGTATAACTTAAAGATGCAGTTCATCAAATCCATGAATGTAGCAGGTGCATTTGTTAGATCGAACGCCATGACCAAGAACTTGTAGGGATCGTACCGAGTTCTAAATGTCGCCTTGGTAATGTCCGACTCTTGGATTCGGAGTTGGTGATAATCGAATCGTAAATCAATCTTAGAGAAGTACTTGGCATATCTAAGTTGGTCGAACAAGTCATCGATCGTGGGCAACGGGTATCTGTTCTTGATGGTGACGTTATTCAGCTTGCTATAGTCGATGCAAAGTCGTAACGAACCATATTTTTTGCGAACAAACAGAACTGGAGCACCACAGGGTGATGAACTTTTTCTGATGAAACCATTACTCTCTAATTCGTTCGGTTGTTTGTCCAATTCGATCAGCTCGACATTTGACATTCTGTATGGTGGAATTGAGATAGGCCCGGTCCCAGGTATGAGATTGATTTCAAAATCGAATTCTCTAACTAGAGGTAGACCATGAAGGTCATTTAGAAAAATTGTTGGGAATTTAGATATTACCGGGACATCGTGTACTTCGAGAAGGTACAGTGATGGTGATTCATTTTCATCACCAAGGGATAGAGCTCGAAGTTGTGCCTTGAGAAGTGCAACAGTCGAGTTGTGTATCAATTTCTTTGTTCTCTGAATCTTGACAAACTCCCCTGTGGGCAAGGTTAACTGAACTTGCTTCTTCATACATTCGATCTTAAGTGAGTTTTCGGTTTACCATAAGACCCAGTTAATTGCCAACATTCTCCATCTTCATCTTGAATTTGAACATCAATATGCCCATCAGAGAGAGACCGAAGGTTAATTTGCACTGAATCCTTCCACAAAAACACCAACCCACCCATTTTTCCTTTATAGTTGCTCCATAAGCCTCCATTAAAGCCCAACTTCGATTTCAAAGATCAATCTTGGCCGCAACAATCCTTGATTCTATTAATATAAGTACTTCGGGATCTTGAATGCGAACTAAATCGCTTATATCACGGAATGTTCGAGGGTTCCCAAGCCCTCGAACATTCTAGTTTATGATTTTCATGGGGACCTGCAGGGTTGTTGAGCAGACCCTGCCGATACCAAAGCTTCATCAATCTGAGAAGAAGGGAAAGATTTGAGTCTTTTGGAATTTGGTTCAACTTCTAATGCCACCATTTCTGATGGTCGTTTACTTCGAAAAGATTGAAAAGTTGGAACAATTGTACTTCTAGAACCATGCATAACTCTCACCAATTTCTTCCAACGTATCTGATGGTGAGATGTAGGCATTTGGCTCCCCCCCTTTTTCAGACTCACCCATCAGAACTGATCCATGTTTGCTTAGGCTTGGATTATCTTGGTTCCAGTAAGAGAGAGAAGCCTGGTTTGGATATAGTGGATTGGGCTCTCCATCTACCTCACCCATAATCACTTCTTTCGCAATGGATTCAGGATGCCAAATCATAGGCCGCATTGAATCATCCACCATATTAGATTATGTAGCGTTGCTAAATTCCTTGCCTTTATCCGCTCTGAAAGATGTAACCTGGGCCTGTGACTTCAGCCCATCTTGAATCATCAAAAAAGATGGTTGTATATTAGAGATGGGCTCTTGGTCACTTTCAGCTCCTAACATAATTTGTTGGCTTTAGAATTAAGCCCAAGTTGGCTTTTCTCCACTTTATCAATTACTTGTCTCTCTTTATCTTGAGAGTATTTTTTATTATTAGATGCATCTAGAATGTCATCAATTATTTCACCTGTCAGAGACGCCGCCTCACCATCCTGCAAATTCTGGCCTTAGCATCACTGCTTCTGACATCGACCTCGGTCCCACCGCTTTCGTTGGAGCTGCGCTGAACCATTGCTCTCGCTGGAGATTCTACCGCCATGGGCGAGCTTTTCACCTTAGAGACTCCTCCATCTTTTGTATTTTGCCCAGATGAGAGAGAATTACCTTCATTGAACCTCGACCATGACTCATATTGATACCTGGTTTCTTGCATTTGTTGCTCCTCCAACAAGAGTTTTTCACAAAATTTCACTGTATGGGCTAAACTGCCACAATAATAACACACATCCAGAAGTCTCTCATATTTGAGAGAGACCCAGAGAGGTTCACTTTTTTGAGCTACTCGGAAGCCACGTCGGACTAGTTTTCGGATATCCAAGCGAACTCGAATGCGGAGAGTTCCTCCCCAACAACATTGCCTTTGGTCCTCTGATATCTCTTCGAACTTACCTAAGGCATCCCCAATGGTTCGCGCCACCTCCTTAGTCATATATGCAATGAGAAGATCATACACATGTATCCAAAATTTAGTCCACTTCATTTCCGTCTTTGTTGGCATCTTCATGCCATCTACTTCAGCCAACACCACTAAGGCTTTATCAAAATGCCATGGTTCCCTCTTCAATACCCGTTTTTTATCCACAAGATTACTTAACTGTGTAATAAACAGCTTCTCCCCAACCTCCTTGGAAAAAATGAGTTTTGAAGTTTTCCAAAGTTGGGTCATTGTAGAAAGAAACCCCTCTTTGCTGCTGGTTTAGGGGAAAGCACTGTAGCATATAAGCATTTTCGTAAGTCAACACCCACATTATCTTCCTGCACCCCAGTAATGTTCCAAACATGATCCTCTTCTTCGGTCATAGAAAACGAATTCCATAACCCCAAAAGATCACTCTCCATCATAAACTTCAACAAGAGAAGACGAAAAGAAAAGTAAAACAAATTAGTCAATTAGATATTCTATCAATCCGAGCTCGTTTGATTGGATTCTAATCAACTTAAAGATCTTGGAAGAAGGGGCCCACATGGTTGCAATCTTTGATAAAGATCTAATTGAGCTCATATCAACCCATTTATGGATGAAAAAGATGTCACACATGTCAAAAAGAAGAACACATATGGGCACAATCTTCTTTTTATTTTCTTGATTGCAAACATCTTTATGTAATTTAGAAAATGATCATTTTTAGAGGATATTTTTTTAGAGAATAATAAGTGGTATATGTATTTTTGTTTTTGGAAATCAAGAGGTGGGCACATCTATAAATAGGGTTAAATTTCAAGAGAATGAATCCCATCTCTGCTCTCATTTTCATTTTTATTTTTTAGGTTAGATTTACTTTTAGTTGTTCATTCGAGTCTTGGGTAAGGTGACATTGCCCAAGTATTTAGAGTTCTGTAAGTTTTTCTTTATTTTTTTTTAATAAAGTTCTTCTGTTTCTAGTATATATTGTTTCTTTATCTATTTCTTTCTTTTATTACTTGATATTTAATGTTTTCTTTCTTTATATCTTTACTTTATTTATTTTTAAGTTAATTTAAATTCAGTTCTAGTTTATTCCTTTATTTATTAATTAATTTCATGTCTATGATGTTAGAAATCATATTATTATTTTTTCTGACTTATATAGCATATAATGTTTTAATTTTTTTTTCTAAAATTTTTGGAGTGATTAGCCCAATCCTTGTAGATTGACCTTGTCTAGTGCTACAACTCACCTTGTGCGCTTGCAAGTATATAACATGATATATTTTATTAAAAAAAAAATCACAACACAAACGCTCTGCCCTATTCCCGTTGTCCCTGGTTCTGTTGGTTCTGCCTGGGTTGGGTGTTAGCAGCAAGTGGGGCTTGTTGGACTGGAATTGCAGGAAGAGGTTGTCGCGGTTGTTGAGGGTGGGGACAAGTATTTCTTACATGGCCTTGTCGGCCGCAGTTGCAACACGTCTGCCTTTGCTGCCGAGGTGCCTGTTGATGGTTTTGCTGGCCATGCTGATTGTGGTGTTGCTGACCACCACCCCTGCCATTGTCATTTCAACAGCCACCCCTACCATTTCAACCTCCTTGGTTATGATTATGATAACCCTGATGGCCAGGGCTAGATGTTTCAGTCGCAGGTGTCGTGGCCTCATGTTTCTGAATAGGGGCTGGGAGGGCTGGGTTTTGATTGAAGTAGAGCTTCTTCTTGTTGCCCTGTTGGGAAAACGTTGCAGGTCGTTTTTCCCTATTCTTTCTTTGCTTCTGCTCAGTCTTCTCCCTGCAATTCTTGAGATCCAAGATTGACTGGGCCTGTCGAATGTCAGGACGAAGGCCATTATAGAACTTCTCAGCCTTATCTCGTTCCATAGAGATGGTGGAGAGAGATAAGACCAATAGTTCGTTGAACTTGACAACATACTCGCGAACTATAATGTTGTCCTGGTACAGCCTAGCAAGCTCTTGGCGCCTTGGCCTCTTCACTGTGCCCGAGACGTACTCGTCGATGAACAATGACTCAAATTTTGTCCAAGCCATGTCCGCTGTGTTGACCCCTTGGGTCTTCCCTTACTATAATCCACCAGGTGTTAGCTCCGCCAACGAAGTTGGTAGGAAGCTAGTGAAATCTTACTAGCCTCGTTGACTCTCATGGCTTCAAGGGCCTTCTTCGACTCATCTAACCATTTCTGTTCTTCGTCTGCCACAATGGTGCCAGCAAAAGCAAGAGGCTATAGCCTCTTGTATTTCGTGATCTGGTCGGTTTGGCTCTCCGACCCAGATCGTACAGAGGCCTATACGGTGACCACCTGGTTGGCCGCAGTCTCAAGAACGGTCGTCTGAACAGTCACTTTCATCGCTTCAATAAATTCGGCGAAAAAGTGTTCCATGCCCAAAGGCATGACAAAACGTGTGAGTTGAGGTGGCACAACCTGCCCAAAAGTAGTAGCAGTATCCTGTGCGACCTGATCCATTCTTTGAGGCTGCGGTTCTTGATTTGCTGTCTCAGGAGGTGCCTCCTCTGCTGGACGAACAGTGTGTGGCCTTCTTCGCTTTCTTGTTTGTATTTCTCACTGGCAAGGAGAAATATGACTCTTCTTTTAGGAATTTTCTCAAGATATGTGGCCAAGAATTATGATATGATATTCTCAACAATTCATAAAAGTTAGAGTTCTGCAAAAATCATCTATTTTTCTAGGTATTGAGTAAAGTTTTTGGTAAGGAATCAAAATTTTTTATGTTCCTTGTATGTTTGGCCATGTTGTAAAACAAGGTTAGAGTGTTTATATAATAAGTATAAAACTTTCCAAGTATTTTAAATATTTTGGTTCTTGGTTTTTGTGAACATACATACATTTTTTTGAAAATTCATGAGTCATATAAATTATAAGATTATCCTCGGTAAATATCCTAATCTAACGTTCTATCGCAATCTTATGTGTTCAAACTCTTTTTCTCAGTCGTTTCAGTTATTATCCAAATTTTTGTGTCTCATATCACATGAATTTGGTAATAAAGGATTCAACCAAGTTAAGTTGAATGAACACGATCTCTACAAAACATCGGCTGGAGAGGAGTTCACTAATAGTTTCGTCTAAGTTTACTCGTCTCATACCGTGTAAACTTAGTGATAATGTCAGTAATTCAACTTTCCCTAGATGTTTCTTTACACACAAGGTCGTGAGTTTTCTTATCTCGACATTTTATTTAGTATCTTCTAATTTTGTTGTGTCTCATACCACTTCAAAGTTAGTGATACAAAAGAAAAAAATGGTTGCAAGTTGGCCCACCAAACATAGTCTTTAAACAAAACATATCATTCATAAAAGAAAAAGGAAATTTACAATGCCAGTAATTTTCTTAATTTTCCTGCCTACTATTCTGTCTAGTCCGCCTGCTAGTTGTAGAGTGACCACTAGAGGAGGGCTAAGAGGCGTTCTGTCGTTCTTCTAAGGATCGTATTTGATTCATCATAACATTCTGATTATCACGCATTTCAATCACAGTTGTCATCAAAAACTGCATCGGGTTAACTTGATTAAGTGGTTGTCCCCTCGGGGGAAGGTAAGTCGTTTGTCCCGTTGTTGAATAATGGGTTTGTTGCCCCATAGGTGGAGGACAGTTGGTTTGACCAGTGGGTCCAACCACATGATGAGAGGTCTCCTTTACTGGAACTTCTTGAAAATTTGGATTTGCTTGAGTCGGGAGATTTTGAAAAAATTGACTCATTGAGACAGTTTGTCCTCCGTAATTTGGTGCAGTCTGAAATTGATTTTGTTGGTACATAGGAACTTATTGAGCTGGCTGATAGGGTACTTCTTGAGTCAGAATTTCCTGACATGTTGTATTCCCTTGGGCCGGAGGGTTCCAGGAAGATGGATTTACTGGAATCCCTTGTCTGCCTAAATTTGGGTTTGTTTGGCCAACTTCTCCTCCCATATTTCCAAAAAGTTCTTCCTCAGTGAACCAATGCTGAGTAGTTTGATCATTGCCTTGGTCTGGGTTTCCTTCAGTCCTCTGATTTGATTCATCATTTCAATTTTTTCTAATATGAATCTTGCGTTAACTTCTTTGTTGGCTACACCTAGAGTTATCACTAGATCTCTTGCTATTATCCTCAGATATATTACCAAACATCTCCTCATCGGTTGCCCCTTCTTTTGAGGCAAAAGTTTTGGAAAAGGAGGACAATGTTACTTCTTTTGTTACTGCTATGGATGTTCTATCAGAGGTATTGATGTCTGCCTCTTTTAGAATCTTCATAATTAAGGCACCATAACCAAGGTATTCCTTCTTAGTAGGTTTTTGGATTATTCTAGTTATTTGTTGGATAATGAGATAGGGTAAGGAGATGGAGATTTCCTCCTTTAAACAGTATAAAACAAGGAGTTGAGCTCTTGACATTGCTGCTCTTGTCACCACCTCAAGCAGGATATTTTCTACTATAATCTTCCCAAGACCTGCAAGTTTCGGTATTTAAAGTTTATTTGGGAGGTGGGCGTACTTTTTTGTGTAAGGATTTGCGGTGAGGGAGTTGAATAGTCGTTCCCTAGATTTAGCAATTACAATAACGGCTTTGGGTTCATGTGGATCAATGATCTTTTCTCCAATCGGTATTGTCATTATTCGAGAGATAATTTCGGCACTGACAAAAATTTTTACTCCCTTGACCATTGTCTCTAAATTAGGGTTGATTCTCTCCTCTTAGTGTCCCACTACAGTCATGTTTTCATAAAACAATCTCACTAATTTAAGGGAAACATAACCCTCAACATTGGTTATGTTCAACCACCCCAACTTTGCAAGCTTATCGTGGAGGACTGAACGGAGGCAAGGATCCCTCTTGTATGTTTCTCATTAAAACAACCTTCCAATTGTAAAGAACTGCAGTCATGTGGAAACTTAACTAGTAGATGTTCTTTCATCAATAGTGGCCATTGTTTTGCAGAAATAGAGATAAAACTTGTGAAGTACACAAAAATATTATCCCTAGATTTTTAAGTTTTATGCTTTGTCCATTGGACAATTTTTTTTTTTTTTTTCACTTAATGTTGATGCTAACATTTCATCAAAATTTCTGAATTATATATATATATATACATACTTGTTTTTTGTTCCTCCTAATTGTGGCTTTGGGCAGGTCGTTGAACCTTTCGCTCTTATATCATTTAATGTCACATTCCGCCCGGACGCATCTAAACCGTCAGTACACTCGCGGACTGTGTGCGAATGCATTATAATAGTCACAAAGTGCGCAGGTACACAATTTAGTACAAATTTGATTTTATCAATTTTAAAATGTAATTTGTACAAAAAGTAGCGAAGGGAATATCCTCCTAAAAATTTTCTATGAATAAACAAAGGGTACAACGTGTGGGCCTAAAAACCTCCACCCAAGCCACCTTAATCTCCTGTAAAAATAGATAACAACAGTAATGAGCTAATGCCCAATGAATAAAATAGTGCATGAATGTGACAATTAATAAAGAAAACTTAATAATCAAACATCAAATATACACATTTGCATCATAATCAGTACATGTATGTATACATGACATCGTCTCGTAATGGTTCCATAATTTTGCATGACCTTGAGTTCACTACAAATGTTCATCCCTAGGTAAATTTAGGTTCTCATTGTACGTTCCTCCCCAAGGTTGCCGCTTGGATTCACGTATAGATATCCCTTTTCAGGTAAACTCACGTTCTCATTGTACGTCCCTCCTTAGGAAAATATCAAGAATATTGAGTATTGCTTCTAATTATTTTATTTTGTATTATGTTATGTATACTTAAAAAACTTTCTCTATTTATGTTTATCCTTTATTTATTTTCTAGGAAAAGTCTCGTTCTCAATTTATTTATTATTTTTCATCCTCTCTTTATTTTTTGTAATTTTTTAATGGGTTAAGTCATAATTTTTTTTTTCATTTTTTATTTATTTCTCATTCATAACGGTTACTAACCTATGAATTAGATATTAATTTGAGTAGCCATTAGAAAATTAATAAACAAAATAAGTTTATGATTCAAAAGAATAATTACTAGGCTATCCATACAAAAAAAAAATAATGAATAATAATTAATTAACTAATTAAACAATTTTACAATAAAAAAAATGCTTACAAGAAAGAAAGAAAGTACATATTTCTTACATACGAGTATGGCCTGTGGTTACGTGATTCATCAATGGTGTAATGAAGATTTTAGCAAAACTTAGAAACTAAGGTGTTTGGTCAACCAACATTTGTGACGAGAAAACACGATTTTTTGCATTTTAACAACGCACCTTCTAACCAACTTCTCTAATTGACAGTTGCATTTGAAAAAAAAAAAAAAAACACTTATCCTCTAATCACAGAGGAAAAAATATAACAAATTTTTTTGAATGAGAAAACTGAGCCATTTATTACAAATGCTAACAAGTTGACCATCCCTTGCTTAAATGACAGTAGCGTGTTCTTTTCCCCACAATTAATTGAATATGTATATTTTATACATTTTAATATGTGTTATAAATGATCTAATAAATATAAAGATGTACTTACACCTCTAATTGCACTTTTTTCTAATTAGATTCTCTTATGTATGTTGCTTATCCTCTCCTCTTTTTTCTTTTTTCTTGAAAGAAAAAGGAATATATATATTGGCTATTCAAACTTGAAAATTAAAATTTTACTCAATAAACAAATATTTTTTAATAAAAAAAGTGATAAAAAATAGTTTTTAAGGTTTTACTTTTTGAATTGTATTCTACTATATATTTAAATCATAATGAAAACATAATCTACTTAAAAACACAAATTTATCAACTCTAATTCAAAAGTCTCCCATGTGCATAGACATTGGTGCCAAGAACGTCAATTTGTCTACTAAATTCATGCCCCCCACTTAGAATTCATGGATTATCTGATTGGATTAGAGACACAAAATTAAAAGATCGTGGGTCCGTCCTTATTAATGCAAGAAAAGAAAATTAAAACAAGTTAGTCAAGTTTTATAAACAGATAATTAATTAATTAATTGCATGCTATAAGTGTTTTATTTTCTTTTTATTTTATTTTTTATTTTATTTTTATTTTTGTCAAAGGTTATGAAGATTGGAATGCAATCTAAATCTCTTTACATTTTGAATTGTATTTCTAAAATTTAAATCATGAACCAAACATAAACTAAGAAAATTATCAATATTTAAGGAGAAATACAATGTAAACATTTACATTCTTTTGATATATTTATATATTTGCTATATTTTTTAGATTAAGTAGTTTCTAACTTATTTTAGAGCTTTGGTTGTATGTTCAAATCTTTTAATTTATTTATCTTATATTTTTTCTCTATCATAAATCTAGTCCACGGCGCATGTATTCTATATGCAGGCATATTGAAAGTGATGTATATCTAATAAGTCTTCCATTTGCATGGTCAGTGGTGTCAATTGGTCAACTGAATTGATACTGATGACTCATAGATTATATGACTTTGCATGATCTCAAGTCTTTCCTTGTGAATCCAATTAATATATAGGGAAAGGAAAAGTAAAACAAATTAGTCAATTAGAACTAAGTTATTTATTTATTTATTTATTTATATATAATTATGAGACCAACAGTTGCCTGTTGAATTTTCAAGTATGCTAAAATAGTCATATAGAGTTAAGTCATTGCATAAATCCTTGCCCGTCTTCATACGCCATGGAGGATAACCACCCTAATTAAAGATTCTTCCTTATTTTCAAGTTAAATGGCCTAATGAAATAGTTACAACTTGACAGCTTGACATTCTACGTATATATAGTACTCTTTTCTTGATTCAATTTGCTTAATATATAGCCTTATTTAGAAAGATAAATTATTTTTTTTTAGCATATGAATAAAAGACTTAGGTCATGCAAAAGTATGAAACGTGTATTTCATGGAGATTGAAATGCAACCTAAAGCTTTTTACTTTTTGAGTTGTATTCCTAATTTAAAAAATCTATGAATAACCTTTATATATGTATATGTTTATATATGTATGACCATTTACAAAGTTGCAGTGGGAGAAAATCTGGGCATAGAGTCACAGCCACTACTTACATGTTTTAAAATAAAATAAGGTCAGTCTTGGTATTTTGAAAAGTTGATAGGGATGAAGTTGTAATATCTCACAAACACCTATTTACGGTGCGTTTGATCACGTGTCTGGTTAAACGCGAATTTCAGTACGCTCTCAAACACGGCCATATTGATCGAAAGAAAAAGTGTCACATTTTCCACACAAATTAATTAGTGAGAATGAGAAACAAATAATAAGCAATTCCATCAAACATTAATATGATGGTAATTATCTGCAGGTACACTGGATCAAGACTCTAAATCTTAGTAAATTATGTAATTAAGATGAAATTTCTTCCTATATATAGAGACGGAGAGAGATGAAGAGAGAATAGCAATATAGTATCGCACATAAACTAAATAAAAAAATGGAGTGGCGATGGTTGATGATGAGGAATAATCTGAGTTTGGTGTTGGTGATGGTGGTGATGTTTCAGTACAGCAAAGGGTGTTTGGAGGAAGAAAGGGCTGCTCTCTTGCAATTCAAGGCCTTTGTACTGAAAAATCCAAATAGTACTGATGAAGCCTCTGCAGCTCTGTCTTCTTGGGTTGGTGGTAGCGAAAGTGAGTCATCATCATGTTGTGATTGGGAGAGAGTGGAATGTAATCTCACCACTGCTCGTGTCATCCGGCTCTCCCTCCATTCCTTAAGGGACTTTCATTCTCGTTATGATTATTTAAACATGTTAAATTGGAAGCTGAATGCCACAATGTTCCTTCCCTTTAAGGAATTGCAACATCTCAACTTATCTTACAATCGCATAACTGGTTGGCTTGAGAATGAAGGTACGTACATACGTATGTGCAGCCACTTATTATATGTATATATATATATATGAAAGCAGGGTTAAAAATAAAATTTTATTTACTGATCAGTACCGTTAATTTTAGAAACTCATATTATTATATGTAACAGGTTTGGAGAGATTGTCTATCTTGACAAAGCTGGAGGTCCTTGACCTCTCTCGGAATAGATTCAACAATAGCATCCTGGCATCCTTGAATGCATTCCCATCTCTTAAGAAACTCTATCTCGGTAGTAACTTGATGATGCTTGATACACCAAATTTTCTTTTACAAGGTACGTACGTACATGTGCCATTATCACGTACTCTATCTATAGCTCTTTTTAATTAGAAAATAGGGTAAATTAGAAAAAAAAAAAATCTAAAATGTAGGGTAGAGGAAAAAATTGAAAATAGTTAATTACAAAATTATTATTTTAACTCTGTTAATAATAAAATTAATTTTTTTAAAATTGAAATAAGATAAATTTTTCAAAGGTATTTTGAGTAAAAAAAATTTTTACCATCACTACCTAAAGCATTCTTGTTATAATAGACATGACTGCATAATTAACCTTATTTTTCTTCTTATTACCGCAGGGTCAGATATTTTGTCTAGGATGGGAAAACTTGAGGTACTAGACATTAGTGACAATAACTTAGACACTACCATTCTGTCATCTTTGGGTGCACTTACATCCCTTAAGAAACTATATCTTGACTTCAATCGATTAAATGGATCATCACTTCCCTTAGGTATAATATATATATCCCTCAGGTGTGATATACACACGTGCGTTGCACATAGCTTTAATTTTAAATTAATTATAATAAAATAACTTTTTATTAAAAAAAACATTATGTATGTTTTATTTTTTAATATGATCAAAATGACCAAAATTATTCAAAAATACGGATTAGGGTAATTAGAAGTAAACTTAGTAGTTCAATGGGTTAATTGGGAAACAAAAGAAGTTAAAAGCCTAAAATGTAGGGTACAAAAAAAAAATTTAATGATAAAATTATTGATAATGAAATTAGTTTTATAGAAAAGAAAATTTTTTAAAAAAATTTAAAATGTACGGTAGAAGAAAAAATTAAAAATTAGTTAATTACAAAATTATTATTTTAGCCCTATTAATAATAAAATTAGTTTTTTTAAAATTAAAATAAGATAAACTTTTTAAAAGTACTTCGAGTAAAAAATTTTTTTACCTTCACTGGCTAAAGTATTATTGTTATAATAGACATGACTGCAGAATTAACCTTGTTCTTCTTCTTATTACTGCAGGGTCAGATATTTTGTCTAGGTTGGAAAAGCTTGAGGTACTAGACATTAATAACAATATCTTAGACACTAACTTTCTGTCATCTTTTGGTGCACTCGCATCGCTTAAGGAACTATATCTTGTCTCCACTCTATTAAATGGATCATCACTTCCCTCAGGTATAATATATATATCCCTCATGTGTGATACATATTTGCACATAATTTTAATTTTAAATTAATTATAATAAAATAATTTCTTATTAAAAAAACTTTGTTTTTTAATATGATCAAAATGACTAAAATTATTCAAAAATACGGATGAGGGTTATTAGAAGTAAAACTTAGTAGTTCAAAGGGTTAATTAGGAAACAAAAGAAGTTAAAAGGCTAAAATGTAGGGTACAAAGAAAAATTTAAAATTAGTTAATTATAAAATTATTGATAATGAAATTAATTTTTAAAAAAATAAAATAAAATTTTCAAGGATATTTTGAGTAAGAAAAAGACTTTATCGTCAATTATCCCAAATATTCTTTGTCACACTCCGTCCGAACACGCCTAAACCAGCGGTACACTCGTGGACAGGGAGCCCATTTGGAATCATAACAATGGTAATATCAGAGTATGCAGCGGAAACACAATTAAATACATGTTTGATTTCATTTAATTTAGAACATATTCGTACATATAATAATCAAGGGAACATCCTCCCAAAATCCCCAATGAATTAATACAAAGGGTACAAAATGTGAGCCTCATAAACCTGCACCCAGTCCACCCTAATTTCTTGTGAAAAATTGGATAACAACGGAGTGAACTTAACGCGCTCAGTGGGTAAAATAGTTCGCGAATATAACAATTAATAAAGCAAACTTCGTAATCAAATATCTTAAATACACATCAAAGCATCATAATCAATTCAATATGTATGTATGCATGACACCATCTCGCATGGGTTTGATGATAGTACATCGCCTGAGTTCACGTACAAATGTCTTTTCCCAGGCGTAGCCAGGTTCTCATTGTACGTCCCTCTCCAGAGAAATATAATGAATAACGAGCATTGCTCCTAACTATTCTATGAATCATAAACCACACACGTCCCTAGGTGGTGATATGTATGATGCCAATGCATGAACTGGTCTGGTCTTTACTTAACATTTAGACTGGCTTTTGTAACGTCTGGTGATCCTTATCAGGGTCTGTATCATGACGTGCAAGATTAGGACATTCAGTATTACTTGTATAAGCTGATAGCTTTCAATAAGACCAACCAGATCAGTCTCTAGTTGAGAGGTGAAACACGAGGTCTACTTAAATACCAATCGCCTAGAACAACATGCTGCCTCCCGTTCACTATTTAAAGTTACTGAGGACAATACCGAGTCTGATTGAGCCAGATTGACCACAAATCTGACATTACAACAATGTAATACATGAACTCCAAATATACAGGCATAAGTATGACAATATTAACATTATACTCAATAATGTTGTGTAAATGAATGGTAGACATAATAATAAATGAATGTAAACTTTAATAAAAGTTATAAGACACGCAAACCTATGCACCTTCAGATAAGAACTTCTTTTTTCAGATCTAGCGCTTTTCCCTGAACAGAACTACGTTGCACCGCACGGAGAGTCTCAAAAGACTAAAACTCCAAATGAGTGAGAAAGAGGAGGAAAAATCACAAGATAAAGTGATTTTGTATGAGAAATGAGGAGGGGGGCTTGCTTTATATAGAGAATTGGCGCCTGAACTTCTTTTTTTTTTTTTTTCTTTCTTTGGTGCAATCCTAGGATATTATGCTCTACCCCCCTTAAAAGGATTTCGCCCTCAAAATCAGTTCAAGTAGTCATGATGGTTATTTGCTTGAGATTCACTGTCGACGTCATCATTTGCTAGTTCAGGGTAGTGTCTGTATGGTCCCTGATTGGCACTGTGGCCGGTGGAATCCTCAACATCATGAAATAATGGGGAGCAAATAAAGTCGGATTCATCCTCAGAAGATTCTAACAGTTGCTCAACAGATTGTGGTGTAGGGCGCTGGTTACATCATTTAAGGGGAGGTAGGTTGAGAGGTGGAATGCTTTTTCGGTATTGTTGCTCGAATCCGGCTGCCTGATAATTTAGGTAAAAGATCCTGCCAAGATGAGGGCACGAGATTGTTTTAGGCAAAATTGTTACGAAAAATCCATGCACGCTCTAGCGATAAGGATTGATGTTTGTGCGGCGATGGAGTTGGTGATACAAAATAGTTGTGACTTGACTCTGATTCTTGAGAAATAGCCACAGGTTGCCAAGGAGGCCACTGCGTGTGTGCATCACTATATCCATTGATATTATTTTTAGACATCTGCATAGTTATTCAAGTAAAACGATGTATTAAGATATTGGTAAACAAAGTTTCATCATTTTATTGATAAGTGAAAGAGTACAATGTATCACATCATCAGTTATTACTAGAAAACAATTTAGGGTATTTCTGTTTAATTGTTGTTTTTAGTTCTCATGTTGCTTCCTCTACGCCGTGGTGATCCTAGAGCACTTTCACAAGTGGTATGCTACATCGCCGTAGTTCTTGAGTTTTTCTATTTAAAATATGTATCGCTCTCTCCTGATACCTATTTCCTTCTTCAACCCGAACCTTGACTAGAGGGATGATATGCGAAGGATCAGAACGATACTTTCGAAGCATAGATATGTGAAAAACGTCATGAACCTTAGGCATGGACGATGGAAGGGACAAACGATAAGCAAGTTTGCCAATACGTCTAATGATTTGAAATGGACCGATATACCGCGGGGAGAGCTTTCCTTTGATCCCAAAACGTTTGACATGTCTTGTGGGTTGAACTTTTAGAAAAACAAAGTCCCCCTTATCAAACTCTAGAGGCTGCCTCCGCTTGTCTGCATAGCTCTTCTGTCGACTTTGTGCAACACGAAGTCCCTCCTTTACTAGTGTGATCTTCTCAGAAGTCTCTTGAACTAGTTCAGGGCCCAACTGTAGTCGATCTGCCATATCTAACCAGCATACCGGAGATCTGCAAGGGCGACCATAGAGAGCCTCGTAAAGTGCCATGCCGATACTAGTTTGGTAGTTGTTGTTGTATGCAAACTCAGCTAAATGTAAATACTTTGCCTATTCGTCATTAAAGTCCAAAATGCAGCATCGTAACATGTCTTCTAAGATTTGGATAAGCCGCTCTGACTGCCCATCAGTTTGAGGGTGAAAGGTTGTGCTCATGGTGATCTTAGAACCCATTCTACTCTGGAAGCTTTGCCAAAACTTTGATGTGAATCGAGGGTCTCGATCAGAGACGATCATGAGTGGTATGCCATGGAGGCGTACCATCTCTCTTTCATATAGTTCGGCAAGTTTGGCAGGGTTATCCGTGAACTTTATTGGCAAAAAGTGAGCAGACTTTGTAAGTCTGTCAATGATAACCTAGATAACATCCTTCCCTTTATTATTTCAAGGCAAGGCCGTAACAAAATCCATTGCGATGTTCTCCCACTTCCATTCTCCAATAGGTAACGGCTGGAGGAGATCAGAGGGAAGCCTTCGTTCTACTTTAACTTGTTGGCAAACGAGACATCGAGCAATGAAGTCTGCAATCGCCTTCTTCATCCAAGAAAACCAGAATTGTCGCTTGACATCCTTGTACATCTTGTCACCCCCAGGATGCATAGCGAACCTCAAACAGTGCATCTCAGTGAGCACTTCTTTCCGAACCTCAAGATCATTCGATAGATAGAAACATTTTTTTTTATAGAAAACGGCCCCGTCTTCAGAGACCGACCAGTGAGGAAGGTCCTGTCCGCTGAGTAGAAGTTCTCGTTTCTCCATTAAGATAGGGTCATTGGCTTGAGCTGCTGAAATCTTTCGAACTAGCTCAAAGTTGGCTGATAATTGAGAGAGTCATGATCTTGGTCCCTCTTCGATCAGTTTTAGGTTAAAGTTCTCCATCTCGGTAGCCAACTTTCCCATTTCGTAGTTAAGAGTGCAAGCAACATAAGATTTTCTACTCAGGTCATCGCCCACAACATTGGCCTTACCAGGATGGTACTGGAGTTGAAAGTCATAGTCTTTCAATAATTCCAACCATCTTCTTTGGCGGAGGTTTAGGTCTCTCTAGGTGTAGATGTACTTAAGACTCTTGTGATCCGAGTAGACCTCAAACAGTTCACCGTATAGGTACTGTCGCCATAACTTCAGTGCAAATACGATAGCTGCAAGTTCCAAGTCATGTGTTGGGTAATTACCCTCATGAATCTTCAGTTGCCTCGAGGCATGTGCAACAACTTGGCCTTCTTGCATTAGTACGACACATAAGCCTTGGAGAGAGGCGTCGGTGTATAGTGAAAACCCAAGTGTATTTCTTAGAGTGATTAGTACTGGTGCCGTCGTGAGACACTTCTTAAATTTCTGAAATGATGCTTCACAGGCGGGATTCCAGATGAATCGCACGTCTTTCCAAGTGAGCTTTGTCATGGGTTCAACAGTCTTTGAGAAGTCCTTGATGAAGCGTCTGTAATAGCCAGCCAAACCAAGAAAACTTCTAATCTGAGTGACAGTGGTAGGCTGCTTCCAGTTTAAAACTGCTTCAACCATAGAAGGATCTACCTCAATGGACTAGGAATTGAACTCGCTTCGCCCAAAATTCGCACTTACTCAACTTTGCATACAACTGGTAGCTTCTCAAGGTCTGGAGGATTATCTTCAGATGTATTTTATGGTCTTCCTCGGTTGAGGAGTATATCAAGATGTCGTCCACAAAAACCACCACTAATCGGTCTAAGTATAACCTGAAGATGCGATTCATCAAATCCATGAATGCAGCAGGTGCATTTGTTAGACCGAACGACATGTCCAAGAACTCGTAGTGACCGTACCGAGTTCTGAATGTCGTCTTGGTAATGTCCGACTCTCGGATCCAGAGTTGGTGATAACCGGACCGAAAATCAATCTTAGAGAAGTATTTGACATCTCTAAGTTGGTCGAACAAGTCATCTATCCTGGGCAATAAGTATTTGTTCTTAATGGTGACGTTATTCAGCTTGCGATAGTCGATGCAAAGTCGTAACGAACCATCTTTTTTGCAAACAAATAGAACTGGAGCGCCCTAAGGTGATGAACTTTTTCTGATGAAGCCATGACTCTCTAACTCCTTTAGTTGTTTGTCTAATTCGACCAGCTCGACATTTGACATTTTGTATGGTGGAATTGAGATAAGCTCGGTCCCAGGTATGAGATTGATTTCAAAATCGAATTCCCGAATAGGCGGTAAACCAGGAAGGTCATTTAGAAAAATTGTTGGGAATTCAGATATTACCGGGACATCGTGTACTTCGAGAGGGTACAGTGCTGATGATTCATTTTCATCACCAAGGGATAGAGCTCGAAGTTGTGCCTTAAGAAGTGCAACTGTTGATTTGTGTATCCATTTCATTGTTCCCTGAATCTTGACAAACTCTCCCGTTGGCAGGGTTAGCTGAACTTACTTCTTCATTCATTCGATTTTTGCGTTCAGTGGTGCTAGCCAATCCATGCTGAGGATGATGTCGAAGTCTTCAATGTCCATCACAAAAGGATCTGCATATATTATCTGTTCTGACATTCGAAGGTCACATCGAGAACACTGCAAATTCACGTCAGTACCAGATCCTAAAGGTGATGTGACATGGAGTGTGATTTCTGTGAGTTCAGAATGCAACCCTAAATGGCTTACCAATGCAGACGATATAAAAGAATGTGTAGCACCTGAATCGAACAAGACATGCACCATTGTATTGAACAAAGGAAAAGTACCATCGACTACATTGTTGTCTGGGAGGGGTTGTTAAGCGATGGCAAATGTTCTGCCCTGGTTCCGTTGTCCCTGATTTTGCTGGTTCTGCCTCAGTTGGGCATTAGCAGCAGGTGGTGCTTGTTGAACTGGAACAACAGAAATAGGTTGCTGAAGGTGTGGACAGGCATATCGTACATGGCCCTGCTAGCCGCAGTTATAACATGTTGATTGTGGTGCCGACCACCACCTCTGCCATTGCCGTTTCTACGGCCACTCCTGCCATGACGACCTTCACGGCCATGATTGCGAAAACCCTGATGGCCAGGGTTAGAAGGTTCAGCCGCAGGTGTTGTGGCCTCATTCTTCTGAACATGGGTTTGGAGGGCTGGGTTCTGATTATAGTATGACTTCTTCTTGTTGCCCTGCTGCGAGGCCTATTGGGAAAACGTTGCAGGCCATTTTCCCTTGTTCATTCTCTGCTCTTGCATGATATTCTCTTGTTCAAAGCTCATGGCCTTGTTAACAACCTCCTTGTAAATCTTGAGGTCCAAGATTGACAAGGCTTGTCGAATATCATGGCAAAGGTCATTATAGAATTTCTCAGTCTTATCTTGCTCAGTTGAGATGGTGGAGAGAGAGTAGACCGATAGTTCTTTGAACTTTCCAACATATTCTCTGACAGTCATGCTGCCTTGGTATAACTTAGCGAGTTCCTGGCGCTTCCGCCTCCTCATCAATAAACATTAACTCGAACTGTTGCCAAGTCATATCCATGGTGTTGACCCTTGGGTCCTCCTTTATTGTTATCTACCATGTGTTTGCTCCACCAACAAGTTGGTAGGTTGCTAGTGGAATCTTTCGAGTCTCGTCGACTCCCATTGCATCTAGAGCCTTTTTTGACTCATCTAACCATCTCTGCACCTCTTCAGCATCAATGGTGCCAACAAAAGTAATAGGTTGTAGCCTCTTATACTTGGTAATCTGATCGGTTTGAGATTCCGACCCAAATCTTACAGGTGCCTGAACAGTGGCAACCTGACTGACCGCGGTCTTACAAACGGTCGTTTGAACAGTGACTTTCATTGCCTCAATAAATCCGACGAAGAAGGTTTTCATGCTCGAAGGCATGGCAAAGGGTGCGGGTGGGGGTGGTATTGCCTGTTCAGATGTAATGGCAGCGTCGGGTGTGACTCGTGCTGTCGTCGGAGGCGGCGGTTCCTGAATCTCAGGAGGTGCCTCCACTGCTGGATGGACAGTACGTGGCCTTCATCTCTTCCTGGTTTGCATTTTCTCACTGGCAATGAGAAAATAAAACCAAGATTTAGGAACTGTAGCCAAGTATAATGTTATAGTATGCTCAGCAACAATTTCGAGAGTACTACAATATAAAAACCACTTATTTTTCTAAGTATAGTGTAAGGTTTTTGTTGAGGAATTAAAGAATTTTATGTACCTCGTATGTTTGGCCATGGTGTAAAAACAAGGTTATAATGTTTATATAATAAGTATAAAATTTTGCAAGTATTTCAAATGATTTGGTTATGGTTTTGTGAACATATATTTCATTGAAAATCCACACGAGTCATTAGAATTCTAAGATTTGCCTTGGTAAATATCTTGATCTAACATTTTATCGCAATTTTATGTATTCAAACTCTTACTCTTAGTCTTTTCCATTATTATCCAAGTTCGTGTGTCCCATACCACATGACTTTGGTAATAAGGGTGTTAACCAAGTTAAGTTGTATGAACACAGTCTCTATAAACCATCAGTTGAACAGTAGTTTACTAATAGTATCGTCCAAATTTACTCGTCCCATACCGTGTAAACTTAGTGATAATATTTGTAATGCAACTTTCTCCAAATGTTTCTTTTCATACAAGGTCGTGGATTTTCTTACTTCCACATTTTGTTTAGTATCCTCCAATTTTGTTGTGTCCCATACCACTCCAAAGTTAGTGACACAAAAGAAAGAATGGTTGTAAGTCGACCCACCAAAGATAGTCTTAAACAAAACATTCTCATTCATATATAAAAGAAAAGTTTACAATACCAGTAATTAATCTTGATTTTCCTGCGTACTATCGCTCCTTCTAGACCTCCTGCTAGGTACATAACGACTACTACATGAAGGTTGAGAATTTGCTCGTTGTTCGTCGAAGTTCTGCATATGTGCTAACAAATTATTTTGAGTCTCTTTTATCTCAGCAATACTGGATACGATCACATTTAGTTGTTCGAATGGGTTAGTCGATTGTCCCATCGATGGTTGATGGGTCGATTGTCCCATAGGTGGAGGTAGGCCGTAGGCATTGGTGGAAAGTATTGGTTGTACGGGTGACTCATAGGAACCCCTTGGATATCTAGATATGCTTGGGGTGAAAAGTTTTGAAACAATGTGCTCATTGGGATATACTGCCTTCCAAAATTCGGCGCTGTCCAACTCTGTTGTTGTAGGTTCACAGGAACCTGTGGAACTGGCTGATACGGTACTTCAGGAGTTGGAAACCTTTGGTATGAAGCGTCGCCTTGAGTTGGCACGTTCCAAGTAGGTGGATTTTCTTGAGCACTTTGTCTATCTTGATTTGGTTGAGGTTGATTTAGGTTGACAAATAAATCTTCCTCAGTGAATAGTCGATCGGTTGGATCATTATTCAGGGCTGGGTTTGATGTAAGATTCTGATTTGGCTCATTATTTGGTACTTCCCTAACAAGAATCTTGCGTCGACTATTTTGATGACAGCGTTCATGTTCGTCTCACATTCTTTCGACATTTCCTATCGTCGCGCCGAATACTTCCTCGTCAGTTACCCCTCCACTGGTGACATATGTCTTGAAGATAGTGGATGTTGTAACCGACTCAGTGATATGCTTTGAAGTCCCGTCAAAAGTGTTGACGTTTGCCTCGTATAGCATCCTCATGATCAAGACTCCGTAATCGAGGAGATCCTTTCTCAAAGGGTTTTGAATCACCCTCAACATTTGTTGGATGATGATGTGTGGTAGGGAGACCTTAATTTTTTTCTCTATGCAGTATAACACAAGGAGTTGAGCCCTTGACATAGTGCCTCTAGTCCCCCTTTCTGGCAAGATGTTGCCGAATACAATCTTTCCGAGGCCGACAAGAGATGGCTTAAGGAGATTGTTTGGGAGGTTGGTGTACGCCGATTGAGTGTATGGCTCTTTGGAGAGGGAATTGATCAACTATTCGTTAGACTTTGCGATCTCTGCAACTGTCTGAGGTTCGTGTGGATCAATAATTCTATCCTCAATCGGAATCTCCATAAGTCGTGCAATAATTTCGACGTTGATAGAAATTTTTATTCCCATGACTGTTGTCTCCAAAACAGGGCTGATATCTTCTTGAAGTCTCGTGCAATTCATGGTTTCATAGAAGGATTTCACCAAGTTGTACAACTTTTGTTATGTTCAACCACCCCAGAGTTGCGAGTTTATCGTGAACAATCGGACGGAGGCAGAGATCTCTATTGTCGATACTCTTCATAGTCATAACCTCCCTTTTGGACAATTCCTTGAATCTAGTGAGATTTGGTTTCCTACTACTGGAAGTTGCTCATTCACTTGAGGCCATTCTTTTGCTGAAAGGAAAATAAATTTGTGAAATACACAAAATATATTCCTAACATTTTAAAATTTATGATTTGCCCGTTAGATAATATTTTCTATTTTTTTTCTCTTGATGTTTATGTCATCATGAAATCAAAATTCTTCGTTAGCAATATGATATAGATATATATATATATATATCATGTATAGATATATATTTAATCATAACTATATATATAAATGTAAACTATATAAAAATTATATAGTTTTCTAGACATATATTTAATATAAATCTAAATTCTATATAATTCATATATATAGTTCTAATGATATATATATCTAGTAAAGTTTTTCATCCAAATTTTCCATTAGCAATAAGGTATATATATATAACTCATATAAAGTTTTTCATCCAAATTTTCCATTAGCAATAAGGTATATATATATAACTCATATATACAAAGATATATATATATATATATATATTTAATCATAACTATATATATAAATCTAAACTATATAAAACCATATAGTTTTCTAGATATATGTTTAATGTAAATCTCAACTATATATAATTCATATATATATATATAGTTCTAGAGATATATATATCTAATAAAATAATTTCATCCAAAATTTTCCAATAGCAATATAGTATATATATATATATATATATATATATATTTAATCATAATTATATATATAGTTTTTTTTTCCATAAATCATAACTATATATATTTAAATCTAAACTATATAAAATCATATAATTTTCTAGATATATATATAAATCTCAACTATATACAATTCATATATATATAGTTCTAAAGATATATATATCTAGTAAAATTTTTCATCTAAATTTTTCATTAGTAATATGGTATATATATATCTCATATATACATAGATATATAGATATATAGATATATTTAATCATAATTATATATATAGTTTTTCATAAATCATAACTCTATATATTTAAATCTAAACTATACAAAATCATATAGTTTTCTAGATTTATATTTAATATAAATCTTAACTATATACAATCCATATATATAGTTCTAGAGATATATATATATCTAATAAAATTTTTTTTCTTCTAATTTGGTGAACTTGGGCGGGCCATGGACCGTATTCTCTGATACCATTAAATGTCACACCCCGCCCGACCGCATCTAAACCGGCGGTACACTTGCGGACGGAGAGTGCATTTAAAATCATAACAATGGTAATATTAGAGTATGCAGCGGAAACACAATTAAATACATGTCTGATTTCATTTAATTCAGAACATATTCGTACATATAATAATCAAGGGAACATCCTCCTAAACTCTCCAATGAATTAATACAAAGGGTACAAAATGTGAGCCCCATAAACCCGCACCCAGTCCACCTTAATTTCTTGTGAAAATTTGAATAACAACGAAGTGAGCTTAACGCGCTCAGTGGATAAAATAGTTCGTGAATATAAAAATTAATAAAGCAAACTTCATAATCAAATATCTTAAATACACATCAAAGCATCATAATTAATCTAATATGTATGTATGCATGACACCATCTCGCATGGGTTTGATGATAGTACATCGTCTGAGTTCACGTACAGATGTCCTTCCCCAGGCTTAGTCAGGTTCTCATTGTACATCCCTCATGAGGAAAAATCACAAGAGAAGGTGATTTGGTATGAGAAATGAGGAGGGGGATTGCTTTATATAGAGAATTGGCGCCTGAACGTTCGGGCAGGTTGCCTGAACGTTCGGGCAAGCGTTGCACATGATTTTTACTAAAAAAATAATTAAAACAAAATATTTTTTTCTTAAAAAAAAATTATATATGTTTTGTCTTTTAATATGATCTAAATAACTAAAATCATTTAAAAATATTAATGAGGGCAATTAGAAGTAAAATTAAAAGTTAAAAGGGAAAATAAGAAAAAAAAAAATTTTAAAAAGCCTAAAATATATGATGTCAGAAAAAAAAACTTAAAATTAGTTAATTATAAAATTATTATTTTAGTTCTATTAACTTTAAAATTATTTTTTTAAATAAAAAAAAATAAACTTTTCACGAATACTTTGGGTAGAAAAAAATGTCTTATCTTTAACTATTCACAGTATTCTTATTATAATAGTATAGATATGAATATCTACAGCCAATTTTTATTTTATTTTTTTATTGTTCAGTACTAAACTTCGTCATTGATGAGTTTCTTTCCTCTCTATGTAACCGTTACATATCTAACAAAAATTAGTTACTTAATAGCTTTATTAATTATTATTTAAAACAAGTTTGTAAACCCATGCATTGCATTGGACATTTTATATAATTAACTCAAAAGAATAAAAGTAAATAAATTTGAACAACAGAAAGCCTTTTATTAAAAAAATATTTTGTGAAACTTTCATTTATTTTTTTAAAAAATTGTGTTATTAAATTGTAAGATGCTAATATCTTCATAACTATTAAAAGAAAAGCAAATGATCATTCGTATTTACTTAGGAAATAAAAACATAGATTTTAACCGAAAAAAACTTCATGATTATAAACATAATCAGAATGATATCTATAAATATTACTATAAAATTTGACCAACACTAAATAGATGAATGCGTGGAGGAGGTAATATAATCTAGAAGTGCAAACTCTCCGGCTCCAACAAGGGTTTATCAACTAGATCTAAGAAGAAGAGATAAATAGGGCTATCGTAAGGAACACCGGTGTAGTGCCGGCCAAAGACCCTCTGATGCGTAAGTTAGAGCTTATTTAAGACTATAACATTAACTCTTGTAGAAAGTTGTTCGTACCTTATAAGGAGAGTTCTAGGTTTTATTTATAGAAAAGGTCCTCTGATCGGAGTGGCTAGCCGCCCTGTAGGCAGGTGCCACATGTCGTCTCGTCGTTGGTCGAGATGAATTAGATGAGCTCATCTATTTTGGGTTGGTTGGATATGATGATCCTTATCTTCCTGGTTCGTCTTGGAAAAGGAGTATCATTCCATCTTTATATCAAAATTCGTGTTTGATACGTATAGCTATTCCAGATTTTTCGGGATGTAGCTTGCTAGAAATTACTCTCTTATCTTCTGTATCTCGTTTGGAATGATCAGCTTCGCTTAAAGCCGAGCTAACAATCCTGAGTAGCACTGCACCGAGCAAGGCTGAGCTATCGTCATCATTGTGTTTTAGAGATTTTCGTAAGAATCCTCTCGCTAGCTTGGCTCGGAAGGCTCCTAGTAGGTGATCCGAGCTGATCTGTCATATGCATCACGTCATTTGTACGCAATTCTCATTCCGCCACCTCAGCTCGGAGGATTTTCCATGCATCTTCGTTTGCTTACAGTATCAGGTTAGCTCTGCTAATATTCAGGTCAGTTCATACCTAGGAGACCATCCAACGATAAATATCTATTTATCAACATAAACATATATAAATAAGAAATACATTATTAGATGGAAAAAGTGAAAATGAAAGTACCATGTTTAAAATAAGCCTTATGCATAAATTTTTATATAATTTTGTAAGACGTGATCAAGGAGATTGCCGAGATCGGAAACGGGATATATAGATGTAGAAGAAAACATGGAAGAGGAAGAGAGTTAGAGGCATATGTCAAAATAATTTTTAATTTAATAAGTACATATATTAAAAAGATTATTAGGTAAGAATAACATTTTTTTCTGTAATCATATAGGACTTGAACATTGTACATTCACTAAATAAAAAAAGAATTGCACTTGGACAACTTCCATTAATGTTTTCTGTTTAACAGCATGAATGCATATATGATCTTGTTATTGTGCAGATAACTTATGTCGATCCAATAAGCTTGAGATACTATATCTCAATTCCAATGGATTTGACAACAGGGTTTTGCCCTGTTTGGGTGCACTCACATCTCTTAAGAAGTTGGATATTAGCTACAATCAATTTAACGGAACCCTTCCTTCACATATATACATAACCAAATTCTTATTATTTCTGTACGTTATTAAACTTTGTCAGTAATTGATCTCTCTTAATCTCTAATATTGCAACAGAGATATGTATATGTATATGTAGTACATGTATGATTATATATATATATATATATGTATATATGTATATGTATATACATATAATCTTAACAGAAAATGTATATGTATGTATATACATATAATTATCACTTTATTAATTCCTCTGTTTCCTTCTTGACAACCAATTCTATGTGTGCTGACACTGATATTGAGTATCTAGTGGTGTGGCACTCATCAATTATCATTTATATATGCATGGGATATTTAATTACTTGTTAAATTAACGCCTCAAAATATGTATATATTCTTTGTCACTGCAGGATTTTTGAGATTATCTAGATGGAATAAGCTGGAGATCCTTGACCTAAGTGACAATCGACTCATGACCGACAACATCCTACCATCACTGGCTACTTTCACGTCCCTAAAGTCTCTATCATTATCTACATGGAATAAGCCTTTATTTCCTCCCCAAGGTAAGCTCGATTACTAATTTGTCTCCTTAATTGTAAAGCCAAACTTATTATTTAAACAAGCTAAATATATTAAAAGTCAAACAATAATGAACCATTGGAATAAGCCTTTATTTCTTAATCAATAATTAGAAGTTTTTCAATAATTAATAAGAAAATCCATAATTAGCTATTTATTACTATTAAAATAATCTTTGATAACAAACCTTATTGGTAAAACTGCAGCCGCAGAAGAAGGACCTCACGAGTATATTTTTTCTGGATTGAAAAAGTTGCAAGTACTCGATCTTTCCGGTAGTGGATGCAGCAATAGGTTCTTGCAATCTCTAGGAACACTCACGTCTCTTCAGAAACTGTATCTTAGTTACAATGATATAAATGGAACATTTCCAAAAGGTACGTAGTTCACGCTACACTTGCTATACACATATAAGATAAGTCCATTAACAACTTTTTTAATATTTTATTTTATTAGCACTTTAATTAATTGATATCTGTTAATGTCATTTTTCTTTTGCATTATGTATTATAATAAAATTTACCTACAAATATGTATATATATATATAATTCAAACCAATTTCTTTCAAGATCTCACTTTTGTATATTATAATAAAATTTACACTTTCATATATGAATGTAATGGAGATTTTTTCAAATATTCAATATTACAGGCTTGTGCAATCTAAAGAAACTTCAAGAACTACGTCTAAATGACAACTACTTCCACGGAAGCCTTCCAACATGTCTTGGTAACTTGACATCTCTTAGACTGCTTGATCTCTCCGGAAATCAATTTACAGGAAATATTTCGTCTTCATCTCCAATAACTTTCATGACATCATTGGAGCACATCTCACTTGCCGACAATAATTTTGAGGCTACAATATTCCCACTCTTCTCACTTGCCAACCTTTCCAAACTTGTGAAAGTGTACCTTCATAGTTACTCTGGCTCCAATTATTTAGAGGTAGAAACTGATCGTCATGAATATCCACAGCACAAATGGCTTCAACACAAGTTTCAGTTGAAGATTATGGCCTTGTCAAATTGCTATTTCAGCAAGCACATGACAGATGTTATTCTCGAGTTCCTCAATGGTCAATATAACTTGGAAAACCTATATCTCTCCCATGTCGGCTTACAAGGAAATTTCCCTACTTGGTTGATAGAGAACAATACCAACTTGAGAATTCTAGAATTAAGAAACAACTCTTTGGAAGGTCCTTTTCTTCTGCCAAGTCATTCTAATATGAGTTTGATTGCGTTAGACATATCTAACAATCGCATTCAAGGGACTCTTCAAGAGAATATTGGTGAGATTCTACCGAACCTAATATATCTAAATTTGTCAAAAAATGACTTTGGAGGGAACATTCCTTCTTCAATTAGTGCAATGAGAGAGCTAGAAAAATTTGATTTGTCCAGTAACCACTTTTCAGGAGAATTACCAGAGAGTTTGAGCATTGGCTGCATTTCATTGAGAATTTTGAAGCTATCAAATAATGATCTTCGTGGACCAATATTTCGAAGAGATTACTTTAACTTGAATAGTTTGGAGTTACTACATTTGGATAACAATAAATTCATCGGCGGCATTCCAATTGGAGTTTCCAAATGTTTAGAGTTACAAGCACTCAATGTTGGCAAGAATAATTTGTCAGGTACGATTCCTGCTTGGATGGGTAGCTTAACACATTTAAAAATACTAGTCTTGAGAGAGAATTCATTTGACGGATTTATTCCCCATGAGTTTTGTGGATTGGTTGAACTTAGATATTTGGATCTCTCTCAAAACCATGATCTTTCAGGATCTATGCCACCTTGTTTTAAGTTACCCAAACTTCAGTACCTACATTTGCAAGGAAATAGATTTACGGGATTGATTCAAGATATTAGTCTTCTCCAATCTAGTAAAACATCATTGGTGACGTTGAAGCTAGGAGACAACAACTTCTTAGGAAGTATTCCTAGTTGGATTGGTGGAATTGTCAATTTGAAAATTCTCAGTTTGAAAGGCAACCAATTGAGTGGTTCAATTCCTTATCAGTTATGCCAATTGAACCAAATAGGGATACTCGAACTTTCCAGTAACAAGTTGTTGGGATCAATACCCCCGTGCTTAATAAACATCACATTTGGAAGTATTCCTAGCCATGCTTTTGATTTACAGTCGTTTCCTGATCTTGCTGAACCTCCCTTTGATGATATGTTAACTGAAGATGATGAAAGGCTTGAACCAGAATTCATGGAACCGGTAGAAGTGGAGTTAATAACCAAGAGTAGATCCGACTCTTACAAGGGAAGTATGCTCAATACCATGTCTCTAATGGATTTGTCATGCAACAAATTAACAGGAGAAATCCCCCATGAAATTGGAGAGCTAAGTGATTTGCGTGGACTGAACTTGTCTCATAACCGGTTAAATGGAAAAATTCCCGGTGCTTTGTCACATATGAAGCAATTGGAGAGCTTAGACCTTTCGCACAACAAGTTGACTGGAGAAATCCCATCAAGTTTGATTAAGCTGAATTTTCTTCAGGTGTTTTCTGTGGCTTACAACAACTTATCAGGAAGAACACCCGTTGGAGGACAGTTCGGAACATTCAATGAATCTTGCTATGACAGAAATCCACTTCTTTGCGGTGCACCACCATTAATATTGGCAAAGAACTGCTCGTCATCAGCTGAAGAGAATCCAACAATGAGATCATCATCACCTACAAACTGGGGGGATAAATTTGGCATCAACACCGAAACTTTCTTAGTAAGTTTTATTGTCTCATATGTCATGTGTTTGCTGAGCTTCTTTGCTGTTCTCTACGTCAACCCACATTGGCGACGAAGATGGTTTCATTTCATTGAAGGGAGGATTATCGATTCATGTCAATACTTCTTAATTGACGTATATTACAAGGTATTCGTTCATCCTTTTATGTAGACGCATGGTCAGCATTACGGTACTTTCATTTTCATCTTATTTAATTTGCAATAATAAAACTAGAAGATGCATGAGTAGTACGTTGTGTGTATTTTTTTTTTAATAAAAGTGGGGATGTTTTGAATAATTACTTTATGAATAAAGAGTACATTAATTTGATCTTGGGTATTCAAAGTGGAAGTGTGGAAGAGGTCATGGGCAAGAGCATAAACTCCAATAGTAACAATAAAAACGCCATAAAAATCTGAAAAAGCCAATATCTAATTTTCCTATCATTTGGGGTGTTTATATGAAGATTTTATATGCAATTTGACAGTTGAATATGAGGTAAATTCATTCGCATTATTTAAATAGAATCAGTCAAGATAATGTAGTTGTAGAATTCGTGGCATCCAAACAAGATTATGAATTCCTAGCAAAAACCCAACTCTGCTCAACAACGCCAAAGCACTTTTAATTTTTATTAAAAAAATGCCCTAAAAATCAAATTCTAAGATTGTAAATGTTCATCATACTTACATATTGTCATGTGATTGATCCAACTTCAGCATTAGCAGAAAATTAGTTTTTAACATAGTAAGGTTAACTAATGTTATAGTTACAAGGAAAACAAGATCAATACTAGTTTCATTCTCTTCCCATCGTTGCTATCACATAAAAATCAACAAAAAGCCTTGACACGATCTTCTAAAACAATAATGTTGATTAGTAAACAAAATTAGGACTTTCGTTGTAATAGAGCTTTCAATTTCTGCTAGCCCCCATTCTGATCGAATTTGAGGAGGTCAATCAAATAGGCCAATAGAGAATTAATTACGCAACAGATTAAATTATAGATTAGAACTCAACCAAAAGCAACCAAAAACTTATTACAGATTAGAACATAAAAAAGATGAAGAAGAAAGAAAATCAAAAACTTCAAAAAATTAGGATCCGTTACCTTGGGCTCAAATGATTCGAAGTCTTAAATAAAGAAGAGAAGCGTTGTCCCAATTCAACGAAGCCATCTCCAATCGACCAAAAAACAATAAGAAAATCATATTAAGAAAGAAGATCAGAACGAGCTTAAACATTGAATTTGATGAATAGAAAGTAAGAAATGAAGGCAAATTTAAGAGCTAGGTTATATAAAAGCTAGCGTACCTGGTTAGAGGTGAAGGGAATCGAGAAGAGACGCAACGTTCTTCCACAGAGACGAAGAATCGAAAGTCGAAAAGCTTCGTAATGCAATCCAGGAGTTAGGGTGGGTTTTTGGTGCGCAAATCTGCGAATCAACTGCATTGTTTTTCCTCTTCGATGGTGATAGTTGAGCGTTCTGATGACGAGGATGGGTTTAAATGATTTGTGCGATCTCGCACCACTCTTCGCAACAGAGATGCTCCCTCGCGTAGCCCTTTGTCGCTAATTTCCTATTGAGCGACAGAATCTTCATTCTCCTTAGCGACAACACCTTATTTTGTCATTGTAAAGACCGATTAACTGCGAAATCTGCTTCCTCGGTAAAATTGTTGTTGCCAAATAAGCTTCTGTTGCAGTATAATGGTGTTTCAGTTGCAAGTAATATTCTCCCCATATACAATATTATTCTCACAAAAGAGGGGCACCAGCTCAAATCAGCATATAAAAGATATATGACAATAAATATTTGATTGGTTCGGATAACTTCACATTCATTCATCTTAAACGAGGATATGAGTTTAAAATCTCCTTCGTCTATTGAACTACTATTTATTAAGAGATTTTTGTATTTTTATGATTTAAATCAAGTCAAATTCATGTAGATTAATTTTGTCGTAAAACAAAAGAGGACACCATTTGAGTACAGCTCCAACAATAAAACCAATAAAAGAAGTAGGCATGTCTCAAAAACAAAAAGAGAAAGGGACCTTTTAATGACTAAGCATATCTTAAGGATGACTTTGCCTTCCTAGCTTGCATCTAAGAGATTGGACGTAGACTAGTTCACGAAAACAAAATTAAAAGTGTAGAAGCGTAGATATAACATAATATAATACAAAATTGATGCTATTCCTCAACTATGTGATTATTTTGAGCGATCTCATTTGGATCGCTTCAGAAAAACAAGTCTAATTCCTACCCTTGATAAAACTCATTAATACACTTTTTGTTTTTTAAAATTTTATTGGTATTGTTATTTTTATTATTATGAGAATGTTATGTATACAATATTATATAATAAATCTTCTTGGAGCTTTCACCTCAAGGCTATTTTTGCTTCTTCTTTTTCTCTAGTTTTGCCCCCTTTTTTGTTCCTTGAAAAAAAAAAAGTTTTAAATTAATGAGGGCATAATAAACATTGTGACGATGCTTAAAGTTAATTAACTCATGAAATTATTTAAAATTATACTCACTCATCTTTTTATTTATTATTATTTTTCTACCTATGCAACTAACAATGAAATTAAAATTGAACCCTATTAACCATATATGAAATTAATTTATAAAAATATTGTAGTCTCAACGTTTATTGATCAAATTTTGAAAATATTTCATTTTAGTATAAGATGATAGAGAAACAATAAGATTAATTAAATATAATATTGAATTTGAATATCTTGGGATTTTTTAGATAGATAATTTTTGCTACTTTGTTTTAACAAATTATTAAATATACTGGGGATTTGTTCATAAGTTGTTGTTTTATATATAAAAGATGCATGCTGAAGTGACAAAGATGTTATGCGAACTAATGGCCAGATAGATTGAAGTTAGATATAATTATCTAACTTTTGAAACTACATATTTTTTAAAAAATCTAAAAATAATTATAAACTTTGTTTTGTGATTATTAAAAACATAACAAAAGTAAGCATATGTTGCTTTAAGTACATTATTATGTTGAAATGGAGATGATAAAAGAATGATAAATCACTACAAGAGAATGGACATTTGTCGACAAAAGTTTTAGCGATGCGCTTATTTTCATCGTCAAATATTACATACAACGATAAAAGTTATGGTATAGTTGCAGATATTAACAAGTGACAAAAAAATTAGCGGCAGATTTTTTTTTGTTGTTAAAGTGAAAATTTGCTTATGAAAAATGATGTTTTTTCACTGCGTTAACAATGACCAAAGTTTCCTTGCCGATTACATCTTTAAGCAACAAAAAATACCACGACGAAACATGTGATAGCTGAAAAGGGCAAAAAACAAATCTGCATGCCTTTCCCTACTTTTTTTTTCTTACTTAAATTTTTACCTCTTACTTTTACTGGCCCTAAACCTTTATATATCGACAAAAATACTGCAACGAAAGATGTCGTTGCCAAAAAGGGCGAATTTTTTTTTTCCTCCTGACAAAAAAAATTGTGCCCTCAACCTTTCTATCTTCTCTTTTCACTTCATCGTATTTTCAATTTTCATCATTTTATGGCATCTCGTCAAGGAGAATAATACCTCACCGGTGTCAAGGGGGAACAACTAGCCAGCGTCGAAGGGAATAGCTTGTCGGCGTTGAGGGGAATAGCTCACCAGCGTGGACAGGGGCGGAGCCACCTTGGGGCTTACCTGGGTTGTAGCCCGGGTAAGCCCCAAGTTAGCATATATATATATATATAAATAAGTTTTCTTATATATTTTTTAATATAAAATAAATTAAATATTAATATATTAAATAATAATTTCTAACAAATTTTAATCACAATCAATTAAAAAATTTACATCTAAACGTACTTGAAAATCTACTCCTCTAAAGTTGTCACTCAAGTATCAATTTTTAGTGTTAAAATAAGGTTGTCAAATGATTTTTAAAAAGTTTAGTTAGACTATTTTTTGTGATAATGTTTAGTTAGATTCAAAATAATTATACATGTTTATCTTTTGGATATTAGCAATTTACATATCTTAAAGTCTGTAATAAATAATTCAATAGATATACATGTGTAGTTGCACATATAGCTACAAATTTTTGTAGTTAGATTTGTATTTTCCTTACAGAAATGATAATTTAACTGTAAAAATTACAATTACATGTGTGAACTACACATGTCTATACTTTAGATATTAGTAATTTACATATCACAATCAATAAATTTTTCTTGTACCGTCGAAGTTTGTCTAAGAAAATATTTTAGTCTACCATAAATAAAATTTCCGACTACGCCCGTAAGGGTGGAGGTATTTTATTTTTGCTTTTTTTTTTGTCCTTTTTTCTGTATTTTCGTCTTTCTATATAACCCTTAACGCCATTTTAAGGGTTTTTTTGTTTTTGTTTTTTGGAGCATCTTTGCTACGCTTATTGTTTGGTTTGAACTAGTTAGTTTGTATGAATATGATGAGAAGATTTTTTATTAAATGAAATGCAAGTAAATATATAGTGATGAAGAACGTAAAAACATTTTGCTCCCCTCTCTCGCTCTCTCTCTTTCTATATATATATATATATATATATGTATTGATGATGAGATTCCAAAGCTAATTAAAATTGAAGCTGAAAAGATTTTCTTTCCAAACAAGACTTTCTTGCCTTAATTTATTGAGACATCACTATCCCAAACGGCTGTAAATTAATCAACTCAATTTGAGTTTAATTCTTAATTTTTTTTCAAAAAGAATCTCTGCAAGTTCTAAGAAATATTCAATAGAGAGATTTTGTGACAAGAAAGATATGTGATCATGCACTTCTTGTTTAGTAATAATATTTGGAAATATGTCATAAACAAATGGCAAAACAACATTTTATTTTAATTTTTATTGTTGTCTTTTTAATAATTCTTATGACACCATCTTTTGTCATTAGAACTCAAACTCAGCTTTCATTACAGGAACCTGTCATTAACTTCCTTGGATACCATTTGAATTTGATGAAATTTAGCAGCCTTAGTTATAATTAGGAGTATAATTATGGGGCCAACTCAATTGGTGGCGCACTAAAGACTCAATAGGGTCAAGTCGTCGTCAACTACATCCACATTTCTCTCTTCACAAGCCACAACATTTTAACTTTAAAAAAAAAATCCTATTTAGCATAGAAAAAAAATAATTCAAGGGACCCGGTGTGCTTCGCTAGTTTGTTGTCTTCGAAAAAAAAAAATGGTGTATATTTTTACATATAAATCATTTTAGATTAAAAAATCAAAGACGGAAGTAGTTCAACTACTAACACAAGAATCAAATGTCTGCACCAAGGCCAAATGGACTCTCTACTTTAAAGAGATTGAATGATCATCAATCGACGTTTAATGAGTTTTTTTCTCTCAATCAGAATATGTCCAGAATAGGGTTTGAACTCATAATGAGTCTCTCAACCCACTCTAAGGCTCGCTCTTATTACTACTTAGTTGGTTAACTGACTAAAATGATTTGAATATATACAAATGTAGACCTTTGAATGTACTAATTAGAAAGAGTGATATACTAACATTATCTGGTATGTAAAAATAGAGGTAATAAAAAAAAAGAAAAAACGGAAGAGAAGTGTATAAATTATCAATATATAATACTTTAATTAAAAATTACTATCTGTCAAATAATAATAATTAACTAAGATCTATTATAAATAGATGAAGCGCATAATGAAAAAAGAAAATTATAATTCGTTATCGTATCTTAATTTTCCCATGTGGACACATGAAAAAAAGAAATATAGTAATGTTTACATAAAAATAAATAAAACTTGACGAATTATTATTTTACTATATTTGAAAAAAGAAATAAGCCTTGTGTATATCCTTCAAAGTGTTTTTTGTGCATTGAAGACCACTGAAAGGGACCCTTAAAAATATCAAATCGCCAAGTAAAGTTACAAACCTCAATTTATATTATCTCTTGATATTTTATCTACTTATTATTGACAAATACCTGAGTAAAAGGATTTATGTTTGATGCTTGTTGTTATTTATTGATAATTCATCAAAAACTTCTCTTTCAATCTTCATTGTGAAAAGTAATAGTTCATAATTTAAAACTGATCAATTCAATTAATTAATTAGATTATTTTAATTTTATTTTTTTGGAAAAGAAAAGAGGGGGAATACCCAGCAAGAATAACTAGCACACTACATCTCGAACTCTCCTAGGCCAAGTAACCCCAGTTGCATCTTCCCTCAAAATATTGAATAACCCACGGGGAGGGGAAGACAGGATACACACTCCCCGATTGAACTTCAAAGCCTTAGTAGCCAAATAGTCTGCTGCTCTATTATCTTCTCTATAAATGTGCTCAACTTGAACTATCCAATCTCTCTGAAGGAGTCTTCTACACTCATTTACCAAGTTGGAAAGGTTAAGCTGCGGCATACTGTTGCCATTTTAATTTTATTGAAGTTTAGTTGTTGGTCATAAAAATACAACGATATAATAAATCCCATTCTTAGACGCAGATTGACTCGTGGGGTGGGTGGCTGGGTAGGGAGTCATTCAGTATTTTCTTTTGCTTTTTTATTCTTTCTACACGTGCATGCATCTTAATTTTGCTCTTTCTAATTGTCTTTCTCATTTCCACACTCATCCCTCCCTTTCTTCTTCTATTTCTTCTTCAAATCTTTTGTTCCTTCTTCTTTCTGACTTTTGCACTCTCTTTCTTCTTCCTCTTTCTCTTCTTTCCCGCTTGAAGAGAAAAGAAATTAAAAATTAGAAATAAAAAACAAAAAACAAAAATAATAAAAAAAAAGAAAATACGACTTCCTCTGCCCCCACAAATCTGATTTAGACACTTCCTTTTTTTTTAGTTATATTTTTTCTTGAATATTTCATCTTTTTGTTATTTTATTTTTATTTTTTTATTACAAATTTTTTGGCACCTGCGATGTGTCCTTATTTTCTTTGGACAAGACTAATACTCTCGGACTCAGACATGACAGAGGCGTTTGGGCTCACCCTCCTAATAGAAGCAGATAAATGAGGGACACGCTCAGCGAACTCGAGATCTAGACCTCAACTTTACTTATACTCAGTTTCTTAACTAATTACAAGAGAATGGACATTTGGTGATGGAAGTTTTAGTGACGCACTTATTTTTGTCACCAAATATTACATACAACCACAAAAGTTAAGGTATGGTTGCGGAAGTTAACAAGTGACAAAGAAATTAGCGACAAATTTATTTTTGTTGTTAAAGTGAAAATTTGGTCGCGAAAAATGATGATTTGTCACCGCAGCAACAACGATCAAAGTTTTCTTGCCGAATACATCTTTAAGCGACAAAAAAATACCGAGACAAAACATATGGTTGCTGAAAAGGGCAAAAAAAAATCTACACGCCTTTCCCTCTTTTTTTTTTTTTTTGTATTTAACCCAATTTTTACCTCTTACTTTTACTTGCCCTAAACCTTTATATATCAACAAAATTACTGTGATGAAACTTGTTGTCACCGAAAAGGGTGAAAAAAAAAAAAATCCTCCTGACAAAAAATATTGTGCCCTAAACCTTTCTATATTCTCTTTTTTACTTCATCTTATTTTCACTTTTTACAATTTTACGGCACCGCGTCAAGGAGAACACCTTGCCGACGTCATGGGAGAACAACTTGCTGGCGTTGAAGGGAATAACTTTTCGGCGTTGAGGGGAATAGTTTGCCAGCGTGGAGGTATTCTATTTTTGCTTTGTTTTTTTTTTCTCCTTTTTTATGTATTTTCCTTTCTATGTAACCCTTAACGCCATTTTAAGGGTTTTTGTTTGTTTTTTGGAGCATCTTTGCTACGTTTATTGTTTGATTTCAACTAATTAGTTTGTATGAATATGATGAGAAGATCTTTTATTAAATGAAATGCAAGTAAATATATAGTGATGAAGAACGTGAAAACGTTTTGCTCTATTTTGTTTCTTCCATGAAGATGATTGTTTCTCACCTTTTTTTTCTCTCTCTATATATATACATATTTATTGATGATGAGATCCCAAAGCTAATTAAAATTAAAGCTGAAAAGATTTTCTTTCTCAATAGGACTTTCTTGCCTTAATTCATTGAGACATCACTATCCCAAAACGGTTGTAAATTAATCAAATCAATTTGGGTTTTTTTTTTTTTTTTTTTTTTTTCCAAAAAGAATCCCTACAAGTTCTAGAAAAGATTAGCTTCCTTGGATACCATTTGAAATTGATGAAATTTAGCAGCCTTAGTTATAATTAGGAGTATAATTATGGGGCCAACTCAACTAGGTGGCGCACTAAAATTTAATGGTGCCGCACTAAAGACTGAATAGGGTCAAGTTGTCAACTACATCCACATTTTTTTCCTCACAAGCCATCCATGATGACAACATTTTAACTTTAAAAAAAAATAATATTTAGCATAGAAAAAAAAATTTAAGGGACCCATTGTGCTATGCTGGTTTGGTGTCTTCGAAAAAAAAAAAAATAGCGTATATTTTTACATATAAATCATTGAATGATATATATTAGAAGTAAAAGCTTTCTTGATCAGTTTTTTTTTTTTTTTCAAAAAATGTTTAGGGATGGGCGAAATTTTTTCTTAAAAAGATTTTTGATCATGAACCCAAATGCAACAAAAAAAAATTATGAATGTTTCATGAGAAAATACTGAGTAATGATGCGCAAGTCTTCAAAGTGGATGATCATTAAAGTCATAAATATATAATGTCAGGAGAGACGGCCACCTGCAAGTTATGAGTGCGTTAGGTACGCAAAAAAGAAGTTGACCCAGAAAATTCTCCTCCTTGAGGACCTTGATGATCTTTTGATTTTTATTTTTTTAACACCTTCTTGCTCTATTTATTTTCTTTTTTTCTTCATTTCTTATATTATTATTATTATTTTTTCTTATACTTTTGATCTTTGTATTTATGACCAATTTCTTTTCGCAACTAAACTTCAATAAAATTAAATAATCCAATTAATTGAATTAAGTTTTAAATTCCAAACTATTACATGTTATAATGAAAACGGAAGAGATCACCCACAATAGCGCGGGTGAGTTGGATGGGTGGCTCACTCCCATTGAATAGGCTGGAGTTTGAATCTAAACTTCTCCCTTCCTTGTGGAGTTATACTCATTTTGGGGAGGGCCGTCAGAAATATTCTATAGTTTGCCCAAATTCTGAGATGATTAGTTTTGACTTGAAGGATAGAAGGACACACCTCCTAAGGTCGAAAAACCGGTAACAAAAAAAAAAAAAAAACCGGAAGAGATCAAGTATATAAATTATCAATATATAATACTTTAATTAAAAATTACTATCTGTAAAATAATTATCATTAACTAATTAAGATATATTATAAATAGATGAAGCGCATAATGACAAAAGAAAATTATAATCTATCACCGTATCTTAATTTTCCCACACGTACGGACACTTGAAAAAAGAAATATAATCATATTATTAAATAATAATAATAATAATAATAATAATAATAATAATAGAGACTCTATTAATAGATTATCTACACCTCACTCCACCTATTTTATATAGTTTCTTAAATACCCTTAACTGAAATTACTAAAATATATTTTTTTTTTCAATACAACGTCATGAAGAGGTCGGCCCTACTAGGCCGACCCTTCTACAGGAGGGTCGTTTGTAAGAGTTGGCCATGTCCGACCGACCTTGTTATTTTTATTTTTATTTATTTTTTCTTATATACCATATTGCATTTGAATGTATTTCATGATAATTTTATCATATTTACACTCAGTCCGAACTTATTTGGGATGAGGCTATCATACCCCAACCGTACCCTACACGAGAATAACGAGTGGAGAACAGTCTCTTCCGCCCAAATTAGCCCAGAATGGATGAAAATATGTCAAAATTATGACGAAATGTATCTTAATGCCCTGCATGGCCGACCCTAAAGATGGGCTTCGTTCTTGTTATTTTTTGCATAAAACACATTAAAAAATACTCATAAATATTCTATTTTATGAATAAAAGTAAATACTAATTAATTACAAAATTTTACTAATTTATTATTGTTGAAGAGTATAAAAATTAATTATTAGAGGGCTGAGTTGATATTTTTTTAAATTAATTAATATATATAATTGAGGTATATATCATAAACGTTAAGGGTGACAAAATAGGCCTGGACCGTTTGTCCACTTTCATCCGACCCATTTCAAAAAGGATACAAAAAAAAAATTTGTGTTCGTTTTTAAAACCAAACCGAATCCTGACAAGAGCTTAAAAATTCGTGTACCCGGTTCTCGGTTAGTATTAAATATAATTATATAATAAGTAATAAATAATTAAATAGATATTTAGGTAATAAATAAATAAATAGATATTTTATAGTTTTTTACTTTTGTTTATGCCCATTCCCTAAATTATGTTTTGAATTACACCCTTTTTAATTTCTTTGCTTTTCCAATAACATTGAAAATTGAAGTCTTGAAAAGTTATTTAATAGCTGGTAAATGAAAAAAATAAACAAAGAAATTTAATAGATTCCGTCCTAATTCACTTGGCTTTTATAAAAGGAAAAGGAATTGAAATTATAAAGAAATACAGCGGTGGTTGATAATCTCACCACTGGTCGTGTCATCCGCCTCTCCCTCGATTACTTAAAGGAGGATGTAAATTCGACCCTAAACGCCACAATGTTCGTTCCCTTTAAGGAATTGCAACTTCTCAACTTATCTCACAATTCTTGGACAGGTTGGCTCGAGAATGAAGGTACTTGTATATAATATATTGTATTCATACATATATGCGTTTAATTTATGGGTGAATTAATTATGCAGAGAGAGATGGATCTTTTGTTTTTTACATGCTCATATTATTTATAACAGGTTTGGAGAGATTGTCTAGCTTGACAAAGCTGGAAGTCCTTGATGTCTCTTGGAATAGCTTCAACATCAGCATCCTGACATCTCTGAGTGTACTCCCGTCTCTTAGGAAACTCTATCTTGGTTTTATTGATATGATGTATGATAGACCGAAATTTCTTTCAATGGGTACGTAAACATTTGCTTCACCTACTGATCTACTTAGCTGTTAATAATTATTCCTTCCTATTCATTAATTAGCTAGGCTAAAACAATGAAGCTATTCCATATGAATCACAAAGCTTTTATGATTTGCAAATGCTTAAAAGCTTTATGAAGAGAGGTGGAAGATGGCTACGTATTAGCATGGAATGAAATTTTGACATAATTGTATAAATTTCAATCTAAATTTTCAACCACCGAATTACAAATTAAATGTAATCAAATTGTTTAAAAATTTTCATCAAAGTTTGTTAAATTATTAAAATTATTTGTGTAACTCAGAAAAATCCTTTAATATTTTTTACTTTTTAATACAAAGTTTAAAAAATCAATGTAACTTCAACTTTTGTTAAAAGAATATCTTTAAATTAATAACAAAAATATTTGAGATTGAAGTACAATTTGATAGATAAGGAATAAGGCATAAATAATCATTCAAGGAAGAAACAAAATAAAATTTAGAAAACTCTAATTAAAAACAAAAATAAACATGTAATTTACATGTAATCGATTCACAAATCTCTTATTTATGTTAAACATAAAACCAACAAAATAGCTTGTTGTTTATGTAATATATGTCAAGTAATATAAAGATTATAAAGTTAAATTTAAACCATTATATTTCATATTTAATGAGTTTTAAGCGTATAATTGTTTTAATATATCTAAAAAAAACATAGATCTTTATCACTTTAAAATAGAATGCTTTATATATATATTTCTGTATAATTTCAAATTTTACAAAAGTTCTCTTTGTCGAACCGGACTTCACCGAACCGATTCTAATTATAAGGGACCAAAGTTTGGGCAAATTCAATTTTTAAATTTTTGTATATTTCCTATCTAGCCTAAAGGCTTTATGAAGCAAAGCATATCAAATCTAGATTTTCAAAATATTAATTTCAAATGGAGATGAGAGAACAACGGTTAGCAACTGTATAAATTAATTAATACCTTGTTCAATTAATTTGGTCGACTTTTATATGTATTTAGTAGTTGAGTGGTATTACATTAACATTCATTATGTAAATTTATAAAAACATCACCTTTAATACATTGACTATCTGTCTTGAGTTATGTGTTGGTACATGATCGGAGACAATCTAATGGCATGTTAACGAATGAACAATGCTATTTTAACTATAAACATTTATAACTATAAGTGCAACTACCTACCTTCGTGGTCATCCGATTATTTATTATGTATCTTAAGATATGTAAAACACCCATGTCCAATAATCATGAAGATGTAGTTGCATTTATATAGTTATATTTTTTGTAGTTAAAAAAATATTTTCTTTAATGAAAATGTTTCTATCTATGTACACCATGAGTGCCATTTCAGCATTTTTCTTAGAAGTGAAAAAAAAAAGCACTTGAACTACAATACATACCTGTAGCTTCCTTTTCTCTCTATTTGATCTGAGAAGTTGTATATTATTATAAAATTACTATAGAAATGAATGCAGATTTAACCTTGTTCTTTTTATTTACCTATCTTTCTTTTTTTCCTTTTTTTTTTTTTTTTTTTCTTGTTCTTCTTCTTATTGAAAACTACTTATACAATATCATTATGCCCCCTTTGGGTGCACTCACAGAACTGAATCTCAGGGGCAATTATTTAAATGGATCATCACTTCTCCCAGGTGTATATATATATATATATATATATATATATAGCCAATTTCTTGTTTTTTCTACCAAAAGAAAAGCCAAAAAATATATATATATATAGATTAAAAATATAAAGAATTAATTCAACCCTAACAAGAAGGGAGTTAGTTAAAAGGAAAATGGGGATTTTACATGCATTTATGGTAGGAGAGACTATAGTTAAAATAATGAGTGATTCTGATTAAATACACTTGAATATCTTTTTACTTATAAAAGAAAGAAGTTCGATATATCGTCAATGTGTTATTCGTGGTAATCAAATGGCCTTGTAATCATTTTCCCATATATATATTTGCTTTATGTACATGTTTTTATTATATATTAAAGAGACTAATTTGGAATTGAGTTTTTAATTAACATTTGGTTCAGCAGTTTGTCTCTAATATATAGCACTGTTCCATGTTCTTAAACATGATGTATTTTACTGAAATTAGTATATGGTGAAGTAGTTGCATGTTATATATATATATATATATATATACATAAAATCACCATTATATGTTTGCCAACAACCAAGCATTAACATATATACACACTCATATATCTAGCGGTATATATACTGTCAATTATCATACATACATATGCAAGGGATATTTGATTAATTAATAACTTCTAATTTAATATCTTCCAAAATTAAAATCTCACTTACTGCAGGTTTTATGAGATTATCTAGATGGAATAAGCTGGAGATCCTTGACTTTAGTAACAATTGGTACACCAACAGCATCCTAACATCTTTAGGCGCTTTCACGTCCCTTAAGTCTCTGTCCCTTAGCGGGAATAATTTAAATGGGTCATTTCTTTCGCCAGGTAAGCTTCACAAAACCCGGTGTCATGTCGACTATGCATGATTCTTTGGGTTTTTTTTTTCTTTTCTTCCTTCAACTTTATAGTGTACTTGAATAAATATTCCTCATCTCTGATTGCAGTTGCAGTTGTAGGAGGAGGTCCTCACGAGGACATTTTCTCTCGATTGAAAAATATACAGGAACTCGACTTCAGCTGGAGTGAATTGAACAGTAATATATTGTTGCAATCTATTGGAAGACTCACGTCCCTTAAGAAACTGCATCTTGGTTCCAATAATTTAAATGAAACATTTCCAATAAGTACGTACACCACACTTGTTATTAATTTTGCATTAGTAATGGTAGATTTTGATAAACGTAATTAAGCATCACTGAATTCAAATCACTTTCTTTTTAGCTACATGGGGCTTCTATAAAGGTAGATGTATACTTTAAATGTACATTTTGAAAAAAAAAGAAATCATGGGTCTTACAAGCTTTAGCTTCCAATTATGCATACATTCTTGTAATGAAGGTTTCTTAAAATATGTTCAATTTTACAGGCTTGTGCTATTTGACCAATCTTCAAGAACTACATCTGAATGACAACAATTTCTATGGAATCCTTTCAACATGTCTCAGTAACTTGACTTCTCTTAGAGTGCTTGATCTCACAGGAAATCAATTTACAGGAAATATTTCTTCATCTCCCATAACTATGCTAACATCATTGGAGGCCATCTCTGTCACACCCCGCCCGGACCGGCCTAAACCGGCGGTACACTCTCAGACGGGGCGGGCATTTGGAACAATTATAATGGTAATAACAGAGTGCGTAGCGGAAATACAATATACAGTATAAATCTGATTTTATTTAATTCAGAATACTTTTGTACATAAAATGGTCAAGGGAACATACTCCCAAAATTCCCAATGAATCATACAAAGGGTAAAAAATGTGGGTCCCATAACCTGCACCCAGTCCACCCTAATTTTCTGTGTAAGATTGGATAATAATGGAGTGAGCTTAACGCGCTCAGTGGGTAAATAGTGCATGAGTATAACAATTAATAAAGCATACTTCAATATCAAATATCTTAAAATACACATGTGAGCATCATAATCAATCAAATGTATGTATGCATGACACCGTCACGTATTAATGGTTTGATGAGCGTACATCGCCTGAATTCATGTACAGGAACGATGCTCTGGATTCACGTACTGATGTCCCTCCCCGGGTGTAGCCGGGTTCTCATGTACATCCTTCTCCAGAGAAATATAATGAATAGTAAGCCATGCTTCTAACTATTCTATGAGTCATAAACCATATATGTCCCTAGGTGGTGATATGTATGATGCCAATGCATGAACTGGTCTTGTCTTTTCTTTGACATTTAGACTGACTTTGGCAACGTCTGGTGATCCTTATCAGGGTCGGTATCACGACGTGCAAGATTAGGACATTCCGTATTACTGTATAAGCTGATAGCTTTCAATAAGACCAACTAGATCAGTCCCCAGTTGAGAGGTGAGACACAAGGTCTGCTTAAATACCAATCGCCTAGAGCAGCCCGCTGCCTCTCGTTCACTATTTAAAGTTACTGAGGACAAGACCGAGTCTAGTTGAGTCAGATTGACTACAAATCCGACATTATAACAGTGCAATACATGAATTCCAAATATACAGGCATATGTGCGGCAGTATAAACAGTATATGACATAATGCAGTGTAAATGAATAGTAGACATAATAATAATTGAATGTAAACTTTAATAAAAGTTATGAAACACGCAAACCTATGTTTCGTTCCCCACCTTCAGATAAAAACTTCTTCTTTCCGATCTGGCGCTTTCCTCCGGACAGAACTTCGTCGCACCGCACCGAGTCTCGATCAGAGAGTCTCAAAAACTAAAAACTTAGAATGAGTGGAAAGAGAAGGAAAATCATAAGGAGAGTGATTTTGGTGTGAGAAATGAGAATGAGGAAGGTTCCTTATATAGAGATTTTTTTACGCCTGAACGTTCTGGCATTGCGTCTGAACGTTCTGTCATGCGCCTGAACGTTCTGGCACTCGCCTGAACGTTCTGGCACTCGCCTGAACGTTCTGTCATGCGCCTGAACGTTCGGGCGTTCCCCAAATTTTAATTTTTTTTTTTGTGAAATACAGGGTATTACACTCTACCCCCCTTAAAGGGATTTCGCCCTCGAAATCAAGTCAAGTAGTGATTAGGGTTATCGGCTTGAGAAGTAGCCACAAGTTGATAATGAGGCCACTGCATGTGTGCATCCCTGTATCCATTGATATTATTTTCAGACTTCGGCGTAGTTATTGAAGTGAAACAATGGATCAAGATAGGTGTAATCAAAGTTTCATCCTGGTATTTATAAGTGAAAATAATACAATGTATCACATCATCAGGTGGTATTAGAAAATAATTCAGGGTATTTCTGTTTAATTGTGGAATCTAGTTCCCATGTAGCTTCCTCTATGCCGTGGTGATCCCAGAACACTTTCACAAGTGGTATGCTACGTCGCCGTAGGTCTTGAGTTTTTCTATCTAAAATCTGTATTGCTTTATCTTGATATTTATTTCCTTCCTCAACCCGAACCTCGACTAAAGGGATGATATGCGAAGGATCAGGACGATACTTGCGAAGCATAGATACATGAAAAACGTCGTGAACCTTAGGCATGGACGATGGAAGGGACAGACTATAAGCAAGTTTGCCAATATGTTCAATGATCGGAAATGGACCGATATACCACGGGGAGAGCTTTCATTTGATCCCAAAGCGTTTGACACCTCGGGTAGGCTGGACTTGTATAAAAACAAAGTCTCCCTTATCAAATTCTAGAGGTTGTCGTCGTTTGTCAGCATAGCTCTTCTGTCGACTTTGTGCAACACGAAGTCGTTCCTTTACTAGTGTGATTTTCTCAGAAGTCTCTTGAACTAGTTCAGGACCCAACTGCGGTCGATCTGCCATATCTAACCAGCATACCGGAGATCTGCAAGGCCGACCATAGAGAGCCTCGTATGGTGCCATGCCGATACTAGTTTGGTAGCTGTTGTTGTATGCAAACTCAGCTGGATGCAAATACTTTGCCCATCCGTCATTAAAGTCCAAAATGCAGCATCGTAGCATGTCTTCTAAGAATTGGATAAGCCGTTCTGACTGCCCATCAGTCTGAGGGTGGAAGGCTGTGCTTATAGTGATATTTGAACCCATTCTAGTCTGGAAGCTTTTCCAAAAGTTTGATGTGAATCGAGGGTCTCGATCAGAGACGATCGTGAGTGGTATGCCATGAAGGCGTACGATCTCTCTTTCATATAGTTCTGCAAGTTTGGCGGGATTATTCGTGAACTTTATTGGCAAGAAGTGTGCAGATTTGGTAAGTCTATCAATGATAACCCAGATAGCATCTTGCCATTTATTATTTTGAGGTAAGGCTGTAACAAAATCCATTGCGATGTTCTCCCACTTCCATTCTCCAATAGGTAACGGCTGGAGAAGGCCAGAGGGAAGTCTTTGTTCTGCCTTAACTTTCTGGCAAACAAGACATCGAGCAACGAAGTCTGCAATTGCCTTCTTCATTCCAGAAAACCAGAATTGTCGCTTGACATCCTGGTACATCTTGTCACCCCCAGGATGCATAGCGTATCTCGAACAGTGCATCTCAGTAAGCACGTCTTTCCGAACCTTAGGATCGTTCAGAAGACAAAGACGTTTTTTTAAAGAAAACGGCTCCGTCGTCAGAGACTGACCAATGAGGAAGGTCTTGCCCGCTGAGTAGAAGTTCTCGTTTCTCCATTAACATAGGGTCATTGGCTTGAGTAGCTGAAATCTTGTGAACGAGGTCAGAGGTAGCTGATAATTGAGAGAGTCGTGGGCGTGGTCCCTCTTCGTTCAGCTGGAGGTTAAAGTTCTCGATTTATGTAGCCAATTTCCCCATTTCATAGTTAAGAGTGCAAGCAACATAAGATTTTCTACTCAGGGTATCAGCCACAACATTGGCCTTGCCAGGATGGTACTGGAGTTGAAAGTCATAGTCTTTCAAGAATTCCAACCATCTTCTTTGGCGGAGGTTTAGGTCTCTCTGAGTGTATATGTACTTAAGACTCTTATGATCTGAGAAGACCTCGAACCGTTCACCGTATAGGTAATGACGCCATAATTTCAGTGCAAACACAACAGCTGCAAGTTCCAAGTCGTGTGTTGGGTAATTACCCTCATGAATCTTCAGTTGCCTCGAGGCATAGGCAACAACTTGGCCTTCTTGCATTAGTACGGCACCTAAACCTTGGAAGGAGGCGTCGGTGTATAATGAAAATCCAATTCCATTTCTTGGAGTGATAAGTACAGGTGCTGTCGTGAGGCGTTTCTTCAATTCCTGAAATGATGCTTCGCAGGCAGGATTCCAGATAAATCGCACGTCTTTTCGAGTAAGCTTGGTCATAGGTTCAGCAATCTTTGAGAAGTCCTTGATGAAACGTCTGTAATAGCCAGTCAAACCAAGAAAACTCCTAATCTGAGTAACAGTGGTAGGCTGCTTCCAGTTTAAGACTGCTTCAACCTTAGAAGGATCGACCTCAATGCCATTGCCGGAAACCACATGGCCGAGGAATTGAACTCGCGGCTCCCAAAATTCGCACTTACTCAACTTTGCATACAGTTGGTGGCTTCTCAAGGTCTGGAGGACTATCTTCAAATGTTTTTTATGGTCTTCCTCGAAGGAGGAATATATGAAGATGTCGTTCACAAAAACCACCACAAATCGGTCTAAGTATAACCTGAATATGCGATTCATCAAATCCATGAATGCAGCAGGTGCATTTGTTAGACCGAACGGCATGACCAAGAACTCGTAGTGACCGTACCGAGTTATGAATGCTGTATTGGCAATGTCCGACTCTCGGATCCAGAGTTGATGATAACTGGACCGTAAATCAATCTTAGAGAAGTATCTGGCATCCTTAAGTTGGTCGAACAAGTCATCGATCCTGGGCAATGGATATCTGTTCTTGATGGTGACGTTATTCAACTTCCGATAATCGATACAAAGTCGTAACGAACCATCCTTTTTGCGAACAAATAGAACCGGAGCGCCCCAAGGTGATGAACTCTTTCTGATGAAGCCATTACTCTCTAAGTCCTACAGTTGTTTGTCTAATTCAACTAGCTCGATATTTGACATTCTGTATGGTGGAATTGAGATAGGCCTTGTTCCAGGTATGAGGTTGATCTCGAAATCGAATTCCCTAACTGGAGGTAGACCAAGAAGGTCATTAAGAAAAACTGTTGGGAATTCAGATATGACGGGAACATCGCGTACTTTGGGAGGGTACAGAGCTGGTGATTCATTGCCGTCACCAAGAGACAACGCTCGAAGTTGTGACTTGAGAAGTGCAACTGTTGATTTGTGTATCCATTGCCTTGTTCCCTGAATCTTGACAAACTCTCCTGTAGGCAAAGTTAACTGAACTTGCTTGTTCATGCAATCGATCTTTGCATTCAGTGGTGCGAGCCCGTCCATGCCGAGGATGATGTCGAAGTCTTCAAAATCCATCACAAAAAGATCGGCGTATATTATCTGTTCGGACATTCGAAGCTCACATCGAGAACACTGCAAATTCACGTCAGTACCCGATCCGAACGGTGATGTGACATGGAGTGTGATGTTTGTGGGTTCAGAATGCAGGCCTAAATGTCTTACCAATGACGACGATATAAAAGAATGCGTAGCACCTGAATCAAACAAAACATGCACCAATGTATTGAACAAAGGAAAGGTACCTTCAACTACATTGTTGTCTGGGAGGGGTTGTTGAGCGATGGCAAAGGCTCGACCCTGATTCCGTTGACCCTGGTTCTGCCTGGGTTGGGCATTAGCAGCAGGTGGTGCTTGTTGGACTGGAATAGCAGGACTAGGTTGCTGAAGGTGCGGACAAAGATGTTTGACATGACCCTTCTGGCCGCAGTTGAAACAAGTCGGCCTGTACTGCTGATGGTTTTGCTGGCCATTCTGATTATTCTGCTGGCCTTGGTGATTGTGGTGTCGACCACTACCTCTGCCATTGCCGTTGCTACGACCACCTCGTCATAACGACCGCCACGGCCATGATTTCGGAAACCCTGGTGGTTAGGGTTAGAAGGTTCAGCGGCAGGTGTTGTGGCCTCATTCTTCGAAACCGGAGCTGGGAGGGCTGGGTTTTGATTGTAGGAGGGCTTTTTCTTGTTGCCCTGTTGCAAGCCTTGTTGGGAAAATGTAGCAGGCCGTTTGCGCTTACGCTACGCTTAGTCTTTTCGATTATTATCCAAGTTCATGTGTCCCATGCCACATGAATTTAGTAATAAGGGTGTCAACCAAGTTAAGTTGTATGAACACAGTCTCGAAAAACATTGGCTGAATAGAAGTTCACTAATAGTATCGTCCAAATTTACTCGTCCCATACCGTGTAAACTTAGTGATAATATTAGTAATACAACTTTCTCCAAATGTTTCTTTTCACACCAGGTCATGAGTTTTCTTACTTCCACATTTTATTTAGTATCCTCCAATTTTGTTGTGTCCCATACCACTCCAAAGTTAGTGATACAAAAGAAAAAATGGTTGTAAGTCGGCCCACCAAAGATAGTCTTAAACAAAACATTTCATTCATATATAATAGAAAAAATTTACATTGCCAGTAATCAATTTTCCTGCCTACTACCGCTCCTTCTAGATCGCCTGTTAGGTACAGAACGACTACGAACGGATGGTTGAGAGTTTGCTCGCTCTGCTTCGGGGTTTTGCATACGCGTTAAGATATTATGTTGAGTCTCTCTCATTTCAGCAATATTGGATGCCATTTCATCTAACCGTTCATAAAGATTAGTCGATTGGCCCATTGGTGGTTGATGGCTCGATTGTCCCATAGATGGAGGGTAGGTCATTTGCATTGGGGGAAAGTGTTGGTTGTACGGGTGATTCATAAGTGAGGGGTAGTTGTTTCGATTGTTCAGGGATCCCCTAATTGGAACCCCGTAGGATTCTGGTTTGTCTGGTTATTTGGTACTTTCCTGACAGGAATCTTGCGTCGACTTCGTCGAAGACAACGTCCATGTTTGTCTCTCATTTTTTCGGCATTTCCTAATGTCATGCCGAATACTTCCCCTCGTGGCAGATATTTTGAAGATAGAGGATGCTGTAACTGGTTCAGTGATCAACTTTGACGTTCTATCGAAAGTGTCAACGTTTGCCTCATGAAATATCCTCATAATCAAGACTCCGTAGCCGAGGAATTCCTTCTTTAAGGGGTTTTGAATCACCCACAACATTTGTTGGATGATGATGTATGGTAGGGAGACCTTTATTTTCGTCTCTATGCAATACAACACAAGGAGTTGGGCCCTTGACATAGTGCCTCTAGGCCCCCTTTCTGGCAAGATGTGGCCGTATACAATCTTTCCAAGGCCGGCAAAAGATGGCTTAAGATGATTGTTTGATTGAGTGTATGGCTCTTTGGCGAGGAAATTAAACAATTGTTCATTAGATTCGGCGATCTCTGCAACTGTCTGGGGTTCATGTGGATCGATAATCCTCTCCTCAATCGGAATCTCTAAAAGTCGAGCAATCAGTTTGACGTTGATAGGAAATTTTATCCCCATAACTGTTGTCTCCAATACAGGGCTGATTCCCTCTTCTGGAAGTCCTACGTAATTCATGGCTTCGTAGAAGGATCTGACCAAGTTGTAAGAGACTTGTCCCTCGATTTTGGTTATATTTAACCAATCCAATGTTGCAAGTTTGTCGTGAAGGATTTGGGCGGAGGCGGAGATCGCTATTGTCGATACTCCTCATAGTCATAACCTCTCTTTTGGACAATTCCTTGAGTCTAGTGGGAAGTGGTTTCCTGCTAGTGGAAGTTGTTCCTTCCCTTGAGGCCATTCTTTTGCTGAAAGGAAAATAATTTGTGTGAAATACACAAAATATATTCCTAACATTTTTAAGTTTTATGCCTTGTCTGCTAGACATTATTTTCGAGTTTTTTTTGATGTTTATGCCATCATGAAATTTTTTTTTTTTCATGAGTGAGTTGATGTATATATGTCGTATGCACATATGAATGTATAAACATATTTAATGATAACTATCGTTCCCATAAATCAACTATATATATATATATATATATATTTGAATTTAAACGATATAAAAATCATATATAGTTGTTTTTTATCCAAATCTTAACTATATATAGAATTCATATATATAGTTTTAGATATATCAAATAAATTGTTTTTGAAATTTTTATGATTTTTTTTTTGAATATTCGAATAAATATTTTTCGAAAAATAAAATTTTTTCGAATTTTTTTTTTTTATACGTACCTCATATACACTAAGGTGTATAGATACATATATTCAATAATAACTACACATATAGTTTCTAATAAATTATGACTATATGTATATTTAAATCAAACTATATAAAAATCATATAGTTTTCTAGATATATATATTTAATACAAATCTCAACTATATATAATTGACATATGTATATATAGTTCTAGAGATATATATATATATCTAATAAAGTTTTTCTTCCCCTAATTTGGTGGACTTGGGCGGGCCGTGGACCGTACGCTCTGATACCATTAAATGTCACACCCCGCCCGGACGCGCCTAAACCGGCGGTACACTATCGGACGGGGCGCGCATTTGGAACAATTATAATGGTAATAACATAGTGCGCAGCGGAAATACAATATACAGTACAAATCTGATTTCATTTAATTCAGAATACTTTTGTACATAAAATGGTCAAGGGAACATACTCCCAAAATCCCCAATGAATCATACAAAGGGTAAAAAATGTGGGTCCCATAACCTGCACCCAGTCCACCCTAATTTCCTGTGTAAGATTGGATAATAATGGAGTGAGCTTAACGCGCTCAGTGGGTAAATAGTGCATGAGTATAACAATTAATAAAGCATACTTCAATATCAAATATCTTAAAATACACATGTGAGCATCATAATCAATCAAATGTATGTATGCATGACACCGTCACGTATTAATGGTTTGATGAGCGTACATCGCCTGAATTCATGTACAGGAACGATGCTCTGGATTCACGTACTGATGTCCCTCCCCGGGTGTAGCCGGGTTCTCATATACATCCTTCTCCAGAGAAATATAATGAATAGTAAGCCATGCTTCTAACTATTCTATGAGTCATAAACCATATATGTCCCTAGGTGGTGATATGTATGATGCCAATGCATGAACTGGTCTTGTCTTTTCTTTGACATTTAGACTGACTTTGGCAACGTCTGGTGATCCTTATCAGGGTCGGTATCACGACGTGCAAGATTAGGACATTCAGTATTACTGTATAAGCTGATAGCTTTCAATAAGACCAACTAGATCAGTCCCCAGTTGAGAGGTGAGACACAAGGTCTGCTTAAATACCAATCGCCTAGAGCAGCCCGCTGCCTCACGTTCACTATTTAAAGTTACTGAGGACAAGACCGAGTCTAGTTGAGTCAGATTGACTACAAATCCGGCATTATAACAGTGCAATACATGAATTCCAAATATACAGGCATATGTGCGGCAGTATAAACAGTATATGACATAATGCAGTGTAAATGAATAGTAGACATAATAATAATTGAATGTAAACTTTAATAAAAGTTATGAAACACGCAAACCTATGTTTCGTTCCCCACCTTCAGATAAAAACTTCTTCTTTCCGATCTGGCGCTTTCCTCCGGACAGAACTTCGTCGCACCGCACCGAGTCTCGATCAGAGAGTCTCAAAAACTAAAAACTTAGAATGAGTGGAAAGAGAAGGAAAATCATAAGGAGAGTGATTTTGGTGTGAGAAATGAGAATGAGGAGGGTTCCTTATATAGAGATTTTTTTTGCGCCTGAACGTTCTGGCACTCGCCTGAACGTTCTGTCATGCGCCTGAACTTTCGGGCGTTCCCCAAATAGTAATTTTTTTTTTTTTTTTTTTTTTGTGAAATACAAGGTATTACAATCTCGCTTGCTTACAATAACTTTGGGCCTGCATTCCCTCTTATGCATCTTGCCAACCATTCCAAACTTGTGGAAGTCTACCTTTCTAGTTACTATTCTAATCATTTATTAAAGGTAGAAACAAATGATCATCATGAATCTCTACAGCGGTTTCCACCCAAGTTCAAGTTGAAGACTCTTACCTTGAAATATTGCAATTTTAACAAGTCCATTACAGATGTTGCTCTCAAATTCCTCAGTAACCAATATGAGTTAGAAGTACTACATCTCTCCCACGCCGGCTTACACGGGAATTTTCCAACTTGGTTTATGAGGAACAATCCCAAGTTGAAAATTTTAGATTTGCGAAACAATTCTTTGATAGGTCCCTTTCTTCTACCAAGTCACTCTCGTATGAGTTTGATGGAGTTGGATATATCTACCAGTCGCATTCAAGGAGATGTTCAAGAGAATATCGGCGAGATTCTACCAAACCTAAGATATCTAAATATGTCAAGAAATGACTTTGGAGGTAACATTCCTTCTTCAAATGGGTAGCAATAAGACAATTAGATAAGCTAGATATGTCAAATAACAACTTTTCAGGAGAAATACCAAACAATCTGACCATTGGTTGTAATGCATTGGGAATTTTGAAGCTGTCGAATAATCGTCTACAGGGTCAGATTTTTCCAAATGGTTAATATTTCAACTTAACACGGTTGAATTCTTTATATTTGGATGAAAATCAATTTACAGGCGGCCTACCGATTGCAATTTCCAAATGTTTATACTTATTCACACTTAATGTTCGCAAGAATAAGTTATCAAGTACTATTCCTGCTTGGATAGGTAACTTAAAAGGGTTATCGATACTTGTTTTGCGAGATAATTCATTTGAAGGATTCATTCCCCATGAGTTTTGTAAATTAGATGGAGTTGAACAATTGGACCTTTCTCAAAATCGTCTTTCAGGATCAATATCGTCTTGTTCTAAGTTTCAATTACTTAAATATGTACACTTGCAAGGGAACAGATTAACAGGATCATTTCAAGACATTGATTTTGTACACTATAGTACACCATCACTAGTGACGTTGAATCTTGGAGACAACTTCTTCTTAGGAAGTATACCTAGTTGGATTGATGCACTTATCAACTTGAAGGTTCTCGTTTTGAAAGGCAATAATTTGAATGGTTCAGTTCCTCATCAGTTATGCCTATTGTATAAAATAGGGGTACTCGACCTTTCCCGTAATAATCTTTTTGGTTCAATACCCCCATGCTTTGGAAGCATTGCATTTGGGAAGCTAGGAGCCATTCATGATGCGGATGCCTTTGATCTACAGTTTACACAGGGAACTGTTTCCTCTGATTCGTCTTATGGAATAAACAGTATAAATTATGAAGATATTGTGGGATTTGGATACATGGAGCAACAAGAAGTGGAGTTCACAACCAAGAGTATATCCATTACTTACAAGGGAAAGATTCTTAACCTCATGTCTTTAATGGATTTGTCATGCAACAACTTAATAGGAGAAATCCCCCATGAAATTGGAGAGCTAAATCAACTACATGGACTAAACTTGTCTCATAATCGATTAAGCGGAAAAATCCCCGGTGCCTTGTCAAATATGGAGCAATGTTTCACACAACCAATTAATTGGCGAAATCCCATCAAAGTTAACTGAGTTGAATGCTCTTGCGGTGTTCCTTGTAGCTTACAACAACTTATCAGGAAGAATACCAAGCGAAAGACAGTTCGGAACATTCGATGAATCTAGCTACCAGGGAAATCTACTTCTTTATGGCAGACCACCATTGGCAAAAAAGTGCTTCTCATCATCAGCTGAAGAGAATCCAACAACGAGATCATCACCTTCAGTCGACTCATCATCAAATCAATGGGAGGATAGATATGGCATCAACCCTGTTAGCTTCTTTGTAAGTTGCGCCGTCTCATATGTCATGAGTTTGCTGAGCTTTTTTATTGTTCTTTACATCAATCCATACTGGCGACGTAGATGGTTTTATATGATAGAAGCAAGGATTGATTCATGTCTATACTTCTTCATCCACATGTACTATAAGGTATTCATTCATCCTTTTATGTAGACTAGAAGAGCAACATGCATGATATATATATATATATATACTCCACTTTCATCTTGTATTTTGTAATAATGAAACTAGCTAGCTTGCAAGAAGATACATGAGTAGTATGCGTATGGATGGTTTCAACTTTTTGATACAAGTTAATTTTGAGCTTAGGTATATATATATATATATATAATACATGAGTTAATATGTAGACAACTTATTGAAGTTTTAGATCTTGTCTGCAAGATAATCTTGGCATGTTCTTGGTACAACGGCATTCACGTATGTTGCTAAAGAAGATTAGGTGAAAAACTCAAAATCTGTAGTGACGACGAGTTACTTGCTTTTGTCAATAAATAGCATATAAAATTAATGACTCAAACTTAGGATAGATAAACTACATAGATATTATTAAATTTATTTGAAAATAACATGTTTAAATATTGAATAAGCAACTAATAAAATCGTGATGTTTAAGAGGGTCATAATATAATTTTGATGATTAGAAAACATTTTGAAGTGTTACTAACATTAATTTGAAAGAATTTATAAGGTGAATATATAATTTTTTTGTCAAGTACAAGTACAAGTATAATTAGCCTAAAGCGTAACAATTAGAAGCCACCTATACGATAATAACTACAATATAAGATTAGGATGAACTCGAACAACAAAGGCTAAAGCTCTCAACTATGGCCTATGACCTACAACTATATTATATTCTACTCTCTTCAGTGAACCTCCCGTCTCGTAGGTGGGAGGTGAGGTACCCACGACTTGCGGCATTGGCTGGCAAGTAATTTATCTAGTGAATATCAAAATGAACTATTTTAGTCAATTAGGCTTCAACCACAAAAAGCTTTTAATTAGTACATTAAGCATGATAATCTCAGTTGAAAATCCTATATTTTGGCTATGAATATGGATTAGTTAGTTTTGTTGCTTGAGAGCCCATGAATAGGTAGTATCTAAGGAAAGTGGGAGATCTTTTTCCTGAAAAAGGGGCTTTGTGATCAAAATCATACAACTCATGAAATGAATATAGCAATGAATTCAAAAAAGGGTGAAACTAAGGCTTGAGTTTGTCAAATATTTTCAATGAAAGCATTACTAGCATTGTCGGCAGTATGACTAAAATCTGCGATCTGCGCGAAAGAGCTTCGGTTGCGAACTCGTGTTGAAGATCTTGATTTTCTTAGCGGCGTCTTTGAGCTTTCGAGCTTCTCGAGTTGAGGCTTCGTGGCTAATCCGAATTGTTGAAGAAATTGAGAGGTTAAGTTGCCTAAGATTACTTGGAAAAGAGAATATACGAGTGCATCCGCCGTGATTTTTATGAGAACTTGAAGATTTTAGCTGATTTCAGCTGTGATTTTTATGTAAGTGAGACTCGATCTCCTTCTCTCGCAAGTCCGACCAATTGTTGTTCTCTATGGATCTGTAAGTACATCTCGTTCTCTCTGATCTCGCGAGTCCGACAGATCTGATTTGGTGTTCTCTATTTCGTTTTAGTGTTAGTAGTTTGAGGTTTTCTGTCTTTATTGTTATTATTTTAATGGTTAGATTCGTGGATTAATACAAGACAAATCGTTGAGTACAGAATTTTTTATAATGAGGTGCTTATGGCGAATAGAAACCCCTTCCCTCCGTCGCTTCACCCGATTCTTTTCTTCTCCAACTCAGCCCTCTTCACTTGTAAGTAGTTTTTTAGTTCACACCACCAAGGCTTTTTTTTTTTTTTGGGTTAATTCTTCCTCTGTTTGTTTGAAGCTTTTAATAGAAGTGGGAATTAAATTGTTCTCTTTGTTGGCGCGATATTTGGTTCAGTGTTCTGTTCTCTTGTATATGATTTCTGGGCAGAAGCTTATTTAGTTTTTAAGCATAATAATAGTTTAATAATCTCTAAGCAACAAATTTAGTGTTCATAAACAAAGGTGCTAGTTTGAGCAATGCGTATACTTGGAAATGTATGGGGTTCTTAATCTCTAAGAAACAATTTTCTTATTTAGAAACAAAGATGCTAGTTTGAGAAATGATGATTCTTGAAAATGGGTGGAGTTTAGATGTGATAGTTTAATAATCTCTAAGACTCTAAGTAACAGTTTTTTATTCAGAAACAGAAAGAAAAAACTACTAGTTTGAGAATGGCTATACTTGAAATTGGTGTAGTTTTTAGATGTATTAATTTAATCTCTAAGCAACAATATTGGCATTCAAAAATTTTGATAATGAGGTGCTTTTGGAGTTTTCTGTGAGAAATGAATGAATGATGATAGAGAATTTTGTGTGTTGCTCGATTTGGCAGTCAAAATACCTACTCTTTTGTGCGCTTCCTTTGAAATTAGGTTAATACTACTCGCATGCTTGTAAATTTTGTGCAATGCTCACTTCCTAAGCCTTGTTCTCCGTCACCTCTTAATATTAATGCTCTTTAGATGGAAAGATGTGATGGCGCTTGTCCTCTTTTTTTTTTTTAATGCTCTTAGTTTTTCTCTTTTGTAATTCTTTTTTTACAAGCCTTTATCTAACTCTTCCCTTGTGATTTTGGAATAAGTTTATTTTCTTTTTGGAAGGGTATAGCTATGCCCTCAATTTCTTCAGTTTCAAAGACATCTAACTTAATTCCTTTTCTATCTTCCAGTGGATGATGCTTATATAGATTGGTGCCAGGTAAAATAGCTACAATTAATTATTTACTTATTTCTTCTTTTCTTTTCTTTTTTTCCTTTTTGGTGCTATTGAGTTGGTGTTGAATATATTCTGTTTATCTATCATGATAGACTTGTCATTTGTGACTAGTGGTTCTGACTGGGCGAATGATATTTTAGTTATCTTCTTTAGTACTCTACTATCAATACATAATATTTTACACTCTTCTCTAACTTGGGATTTTAGGTTAGAAGAGAGAAAATCAGTAAGGGGCTGAAAGTGTCGCAAGCTCTTGTTTACTTAAAATTTTTTTCTTCTCTTTCTTTCTTTTTGGATTTTTCAATTATTGTTCATTCATGTCAGTGGCATCGAGACGAGGGAGCGAGGAGCTTATTTTTGAAGGTTGTGTGACTTTTAACGGCTCCGTGTGTACTACTCCCCGGGTATTTCAGCATTTAGATTATCTGTTCTTCTTCCTTTCTTTTTCTAAAATTAAATCTTTATAGTACAAGAAAATGCTATAGTACTATAGTATGCTGGAATCCTAGTTAAAATGCTCTAAAAAAATGGTTTAGTGAGATTTGAAATTAGGATTCCTCTTCTTATGTCATCTTCTTTCTCTTTCCCCTGTTTTGGATTTGTAATCCAAATGCTCATTTAATTTGTCTCTCTCTCAATTAATTTAAAGGTTCACTACAAGAAAAAAACTAGTACTATAGTTAGTGAGCCCTTAATTAAATATATGAGGAAGTGAGTTGATGTATGAAATTATTTTATTTGCCTGCCAAGGATCCTGCTCTTATTTTCCTCGTTTTTTTTCCATTGGATTTTTTAAAATGGTGAAATGTTATATTTGGGTGGGAAGGTTGAAAGTTGAGACACCAAGTTCAAGATCTCTCTGCAGGTTTTTCTCCTTGAAGGTAAACCTGAGAATGCAGATCATTCTTGTCCACCAGGTGGTTGATTTTGCACTTTCTTATAAGAAATGTTAAACCTTGAGGTTGACTAAATTTTTTTAAAGATGAGCTGATGATAAATAAATTTCTTTAAACCAGTGTTATTAAGAGGTGCAGCCCCCTGTGCCTGGAAATAGTCCAGGCGCAGGCACATCAGTGAGGTGCGCGCCATTTTGCGCCTTGGTTTGATTTTTGCTCTTCACTGATATTTTCCTTTTTTATTTTTAATTGTTTGATTAATTGATTTTTTATTTTAGATAATAATAATATTATAAAAACTGATAAAATATGATTTAATAATATTATTATTATATCTTAAAATATAAAAACAAAACATAATTGCTTGCTTGCCCTAATCTAAAAACAAAAGCACGGCCTTCTTTTATTTTTTTTGTTTCAACGGCAACAACAACGGGGAGACCTTCTTTCTTCTTCATGTCTTGCAACCGCAACCCTTTTTTTGTTTTTGTTTTTGTTTTTTACGATTCTGTAATTTCTTTCTTTCTTCTTCTTTTCCTCCTTCCTCTTCACGTCCTGCAACCATTTGTTTTTATACTTTTGCAACTTCTTCTTCTTCATGTTCTCTTCTTCTTCTTTCTTCTTCTTCTTCTTCTTCTTCTTCATCCCCTGCTGTTTTTTTTTTTTCTTTCTTCATCTTCTTCCTCCCCTGCTCTCTCTCTCTCTCTCTCTCATTTTCCTGGCTGCAACAGCAGCAAGCTGCTGCTGCTGCTATTATTGTTACAACAAAGAGGACGAGAGAGGGGGGGAAGCAACGGCAAGTTATTATTGCATTCTTTTTTTCCTTTTTGGTTCTATTGAGTTGGTGTTGAATATATTTTGTTTATCTATCATGATAGACTTGTCATTTGTGACTTGTGGTTCTGACTGGGCGAATGATAATTTAGTTATCTTCTTTAGTACTCTACTATCAATACATAATATTTTACACTCCTCTAACTGGGGATTTTAGGTTAGAAGAGAGAAAGTCAGTAAGGGGCTGAAACTGTCGCAAGCTCTTGTTCCCGTTAAATTTTTTTCTTCTCTTTCTTTCTTTTTGGATTTTTCAATTATTGTTCATTCATTTCAGTGGCATCGAGACGAGGGAGCGAGGAGCTTATTTTTGAAGGTAGTGTGACTTTTTCAAGTTTTTATTGTATTGTTGTTTCTTTCACAAATTTAAAGTTAGAATTTAAAAACAATATTTAAATCTTGGAAAGGCAGCTCTACCAAACACATTTTCAAAGAATCTTGAATTTCAAAACAAAAAAAAAGTTTTTAAATCTCATACCAAACAGACCCTTAATTTTCAGCATTTAGATTATCTGTTCTTCTTCCTTTCTTTTTCGAAAATTAAATCTTTATAAGGGATTTGATCATCATCCTAGTGAGCCTCTAGTCCATAGTATGCTGGAACCCTAGTTAAACTGCTCTAAAAAAATGGTTTAGTGAGATTTGAAATTAGGATTCCTCTTCTTATGTCATCTTCTTTCTCTTTCCCCTGTTTTGGATTTGCAATCCAAATGCTCACTTAATTTGGCTCTCTCAATTAATTTAAAGGTTCACTACAAGAAAAAATTAGTACTATAGTTAGTGAGCCCTTAATTAAATATATGAGGAAGTGAGTTGATTTATGAAATTATTTTATTTGCCTGCCAAGGATCCTGTTCTTATTTTCCTCCTTTTTATTCCATTGGATTTTTTAAAATGGTGAAATGTTATATTTGGGTGGGAAGGTTGAAAGTTGAAACACCAAGTTCAAGATCATGTTTTACACTTTTGCAACTTCTTCTTCACATCCTCTTGTTCTTTCTTCTTCTTCATCCCCTACTGTTTTTTTTCTCTCTCTATCTTTCTTCATCTTCTTCCTCCCCTGCTGCTATTCTCTCTCTCTCTCTCTCTCATTTTCCTGGACTGCAACAGCAGCAAGCTGCTGCTATTATTGTTATAACAAAGAGGACGAGAGAGGAGGGCAGGATGATTGGGGGAGGGGGCGGGGGGAAGCAACGGCAAGTCTCGACTGCTGCTGCTGCTTCTTCCCCCACCCCCTATTCTCCTTCTCTTCCTTTTCTCTATTTCCTGGAATTCCTGCACATGAAAATAAACAAAATTATTAATGAATTCCTGAAAGTAAGAAAGGATTGGATAATATTATGAATCATTGAATTGTTACATGACTTATGATAGGATAATATTAGAAAAATAATAAACAAAATAATTTTATGATTCAAAAGAATAATTACTAGGCTATCCATAAAAAATAAAAAAAATAAAATTTAATTAACTAATTAAACAATTTCATAATCTAAAAAATGATGCTTATAAGTAAGAAAGAAGAAAGAAATGACATATTTTATACATATGAGTATGGCCTTGTTGGTTATGCAATTCAACAACGATGCAACGAAGATTTTAGCAAATCGTAGTAACTAGGGCATTTGGGCAACTAATGTTTGCAATGAGGAAACATGATTTTCGGCATTTTAACAAAGCACATTCTCACTAGCTGCTTTGAAAAAAGCGCTTCTCGCTCCAATCACATAAACTATCAAGTAAAGGCTTTACAGGTTTTTGAAATGTCACAAAAATATATCTAACTTTATAGGTTTTTGATGGCTTGACGGGGATTCAAAGCCCATAAAGAAAGAGTTTAGTGAAATTTCGAGTTAGCTGTCTCGTTTGGGTTTGTAGGCTTAGATCCACTTGTGTTTATAGGCATGGTCATACTTATGTTGGAGGTTTTGTGTCCTTGCATTTAATACCTCGATTTAGACAAAAAAAAAATTGAAACTTCGAACACCTTTTTTTTTTTGCTAGAACCCCCCTCCTCCCCCGCCCCCTCTTTTTTTTTTTTTTTTTTTTCTCTCTCCTCTTTTTGAGACTCTGTTCGCGGTGAGGTTCTACTAGGGAGAATGCACCAGTTTCAGAAAAAAGTTTTATTCGAAGGTGCGGAACGAAACATGAGTTTGCGTATCTTATGACTTTTATTAAAGTTTTCATTCATTTATTATTATGTTTACTATTCATTTACACTGCATTATTGCGTATAATGTTCATACCTGTCATACTTATGTTTGTACATTTGGAGTTCATGAATTACACTGTTGTTACGTCGGATTAGTGGTCAATCTGACTCAATCAGACTTAGTCTTGTTCTCAGTAACTTTGAATAGTGAACAGGAGGCAGCGTGCTGCTCTTAACTGGAGACTGGTCTGGTTTGCCTTATTTGAAAGCTATTAGCTTGTACAAGTGATACTAGACATCCTAACTTTGCACATGATGATACTGACCCTAATAAAGATCACCAGACGTTGTCAAATTCTGTTTAATATTAGCAAAGACTGCTCATGTATAGTCATCATACATAATCATCTAGGAACGTAAGTGGTTTGTGATCCACAAAATAGTTTTGAGTAATGCTCACCATTCTTGATATTTCCTTGGAGAGAGATGTACAATGAGAACACAAGATTACCTAAGGATGGACATTTGTACGTGAATCAAGGGCGACGTCCTTGGGGAGAGACGTATAATGAGAACCCGGGTTTACCTGCGAATGGACATCTGTATGTGAACTTAGGGCGTCGTACAATCACGGAACCATTACAAGGCAGTGTCATGCATACATACATGTTGTACTGAATATGATGCTATGTTGTGCATATGTGATATTTGATTATGAAGTCTCCTTTATTAATTGTCATATTCACGAACTATTTTACCCATTGGGCAAATAGTTCACCCCGTTAATCAATTTTTCAGGAGTTTAGGGTGGACTAGGTTAAGGTTTTGGGGTCTACATTTTGTACCTCTTGTTTATTCATAGGGGGATTTTGGGAAGATGTTCTTTCTATTATATTTTGTACGAAAATACATTCTAAAATTAATAAAATCAGATTTGTACTCAATTGTGTCCCTGTGCACTTTGTGTCACACTCCTCCCGGACGCGCCTAAATAGGCGGTACACTCATGGACGGGACGCGCATTTGGAATTATAACAATGCCAGTAGAGTACGCAACAGAAATACAATATAGTATAAGTCTGGTTTCATTTATTTCAGAATATGATTGTACATGAATATAGTCAAGGGAACATTCTCCCTAACATTCCCAATGAATAATACAAAAGGTACAAAATGTTGGCCCAAAATCTGCACCCAGTCCACCCTAACTTCCTATGAAAAATTGGATAACAACGGGGTGAGCTACGCGCTCAATGGGTAAAATAGTTCGTGAATATAACAATTAATAAAGTAAATTTCATAATTATATATCTTAAATACACATCAGAGCATCATAATCAATATGTATGTATGAATGACACCGTCTTGTATTGATTTGATGATTGTACAACGCCTAAGTTCACGTATAGATGTCCTTCCCCAGGAGTAGCCAGGTTCCCATTGTACGTCCCTCATCAGGAACGATGTTCTGCATTCACGTACAAATGTCCTTCCCCAGGCGTAGTCAGGTTCTCATTATACGTCCCTCTCCACAGAAATATAATGAATAGCGAGCATTGCTCATAACTATTCTATGAATCATAAACCACATACGTCCCTGGGTTATGATATGTATGATGCTAATGCATGAACTGGTCCGGTCTCTACTTAACATTTAGACAGGGTGTGACAATATCTGGTGATCCTTATCAGGGTCGGTATCACTACATGCAAGGGTAGGACATTCAATATTACATATATAAGCTGATAGCTTTCAATAAGGCCAACTAAATCAGTCTCCAGTTGAGAGGTGAGACACGGGGTCTACTTAAATACGAATCGTCTAAAGCAGCACGCTGCCTCCCATTCACTATTTAAAGTTACTGAGGACAAGACTAAGTCCGATTGAGCCAGATTGACCGCTAATTTGGCACACCAGTGGTGTAATACATGAATTTCAAATATGCAGGCATAAGTATGACAATATAAACATTATATGATATAATGCAGTGTAAACGAATGGTAGACATAATAATAAATGAATGTAAATTTTAATAAAAGTTATAAGACACGCAAATCTATGTTTCGTTCCCCACCTTCAGATAAGAAACTTTTTTCACAATTGGCGTTTTTTTCCTGACAGAACTGCGTTGCACAGCACAGAGAGTCTCAAAAGACTAAAACTCCAAATGAGTGAGAAAGAGGAAGAAAAATCACAAGGAGAGGTGATTTGGTGTGAGAAAGGAGGAGGGAGGTTGTTTATATAGAGATTTTTGGTGCCTAAACGTTTGGGCGTTGCGCCTGAAAAGGATTTCGCCCTCGAAATCAATTCAAGTAGTCATGATGGTTATCTGCTTGAGATTCACTGCCGACGTCATCGTTTGCTAGTTCAAGGTAGGGCATGTATGGTCCCTGAATGGCACTGTGGCCGGTGGAATCCTCAACATCATGAAATAACGAAGAGCAAATGGAGTCGGATTCGTCCTCAGAAGATTCGAACCTTTGCTTAACAAATGGTGGTGTAGGGCGCTGGTTACATCGTTTGAGGGGAGGTAGGTTGAGCGATGTTTTTCGTGTTGTACCTCGAATCCAGTCGCCTGACAATTTTGGTAGAAGGTCCTGCCAAGATGAGGGCACGAGATTGTTTTGGGCAAAGTTGTTACAAAAAAGCCATGCACGCCCTGACGATAAGGATCACTGTCTGTGTGGTGATGGAGTTGGTGATGCAAATTAGTTGTGACTTGACTCTGATCCTTAAGGAGTAGCCACAGGTTGCCAAGGAGGCCACTCCGTGTGTGCATCACTATATCCATTGATATTATTTTCAGACATCTGCATAGTTATTGAAGTGAAACGATGTATTAATATATTAGTAAACAAAGTGTTATCATTTTATTGATAAGTGAAATAGTACAAGTTATCACATCATCAATTAGTACAAGAAAATAATTCAGGGTATTTCTGTTTAATTGTTGCTTCTAGCTCCTATGTTGATTCTTCTACTCCGTCGTGATCTCAGAGCACTTTCACAAGTGGTATGCTACGTCGCCGTAGTTCTTGAATTTTTCTATCCAAAATTTGTATCGCTCTCTCTTGATACCTATACCCTTCTTCAACCCGAACCTCGACTAGAGGGATGACATGCGAAGGATCAAGACGATACTTTCGAAGCATAGATACGTGAAAAACGTAATGAACCTTAGGCATGAACGATAGAAGGGACAGACGATAAGCAAGTTTGTCAATACGTTCAATGATCTGAAATGGGCCGATACACCGTGGGGAGAGTTTTCCTTTGATCCCAAAGCGTTTGACACCTCTTGTGGGCTGAACTTTTAGAAAAATCAGGTCCCCTTATCAAATTCTAGAGGTTACCTCGCATAGCTCTTCTGTCGACTTTGTGCAACACGAAGTCGTTCATGTACTAGTGTGATATTCTCAGAAGTCTCTTAAACTAGTTCAGGGCCCAATTGTGGTCGATCTTCCATATCTAACTAACATATCGGAGATCTGCAAGGGCGACCATAGAGAGCCTCGTACGGTACCATGTCGATACTAGTTTGGTAGCTGTTGTTGTATGCAAACTCGGCTAAATGTAAGTATTTTGCCCATCCGTCACTAAAGTCCAAAATACAACATCGTAGCATGTCTTCTATGATTTGGATAAAACGTTCTAATTGCCCATCAGTTTGAGGGTGAAAAGCTGTGCTCATGGTGTTCTTAGAGCCCATTCTACTATGTAAGCTTTGCCAAAACTTTGATGTGAATCGAGGGTCTCGATCAGAGACAATCGTGAGTGGTATGCCATAGAGGTGTACAATCTCTCTTTCATATAGTTCAGCAAGCTTGGCAGGGTTATCCGTGAACTTTATTGGCAAAAAGTGCGCAGACTTTCTAAGTCTGTCAATGATAACCCAGATAGCATATTGCCATTTATTATTTCGAGGCAAGGCCGTAACAAAATCCATTGCGATGTTCTCTTACTTTCATTCTCCAATAGGTAACGGCTGGTGAAGTCCAGAGGGAAGTCTTCGTTCTCCCTTAACTTGCTGGCAAACGAGACATCGAGCAACGAAGTCTGCAATCGCCTTCTTTATTTCAGAAAATCAGAATTGTCGCTTAACATCCTTATACATCTTGTCACCCCCTGGATGCATAGCGAACCTTGAACAATGCATCTCAGTGAGCACTTCTTTTCGAACCTCAAGATCGTTCAGTAGACAGAGACGTTTTTTTTTTTATAGAAAACGGCTCCGTCTTTAGAGACCGACTAGTGAGGAAGGTCTTGTCCGCTTAGTATAAGTTTTCGTTTCTCCATTAACATATGGTCCTTGGCTTGAGCTGCTGAAATCTTTCGAACTAGCTCAGAGTTGGCTGATAATTGAGAAAGTCGTGATCTTGGTCCCTCCTCGATCAGTTGGAAGTTAAAATTCTCCATCTCTGTAGCCAACTTCCCCATTTCGAAGTTAAGAGTGCAAGCAACATAAGATTTTCTACTCAGGGCATTAGCCACAACATTGGCCTTACCGGGATTGTACTGGAGTTGTAAGTCATAATCTTTCAAGAATTTCAACCATCATTTTTGGCGGAGGTTTAGGTCTCTTTGGGTGTAGATGTACTTAAGACTCTTGTGATCCGAGAACACCTCAAACTGTTCACCGTATAAGTAGTGACGCCATAATTTCAGTGCAAATACGACAGTTGCAAGTTCCAAATCATGTGTTAGGTAATTACCCTAATGAATCTTCAGTTGTCTCGAGGCATACGCAACAACTTGACCTTCTTGCATTAGTACGGCACCTAAGCCTTGGAGAGAGACGTCAGTGTATAGTGAAAATCCAAGTACATTTCTTAGAGTGATTAGTACGGGTGTTGTCATGAGGCGTTTTTTCAATTCCTGAAATGATGTTTCACAGGCAGAATTTCAGATAAATCGCACGTCTTTCTGAGTGAGCTTTGTCATTGGTTCAACAATCTTTGAGAAGTCCTTGATGAAGCGTTTGTAATAGCCAACCAAACCAAATTTTTTTTTAATCTGAGTAACAGTGGTAGGCTTCTTCCAGTTTAAAATCGCTTCAACCTTAAAAGGATCCACCTTAATGCCATTGCCTGAAACCACATGGCCTAAGAATTGAACTCGTTTCGCCCAAAATTCGCACTTACTCAACTTTGCATACAACTGGTGACTTCTCAAGGTCTGGGGGACTATCTTCAGATGTATCTTATGGTCTTCCTCGGTTGATGAATATATCAAGATGTCGTCTACAAAAATCACCACAAATCGGTCTAAGTATAACTTAAAGATGCGGTTTATCAAATCCATGAATGCAGCAGGTGCATTTGTTAGATCAAACGACATGACCAAGAACTCGTAGTAATCGTACCGAGTTCTGAATGTCGTCTTGGTAATGTTTGACTCTCGGATTCGAAGTTGGTGATAACCGGATCGTAAATCAATTTTAGAGACGTACTTGGCATATCTAAGTTGGTCGAACAAGTCATCGATCCTGGGCAACGGGCATCTGTTCTTGATGGTGACGTTATTTAGCTTGCTATAGTCGATGCAAAGTCGTAACAAACCATCATTTTTGCGAACAAACAGAACTGGAGCGCCACAGGGTGATGAATTTTTTCTGATGTAGCCATCCATTACTCTCTAATTCCTTGGGTTGTTTGTCCAATTCGATCAGCTCGACATTTGACATTCTGTATGGTGGAATTGAGATAGGCTCGGTCCCAGGTATGAGATTGATTTCAAAATCAAATTCCCTAACCGGAGGTAGACCATGAAGGTCATTTAGAAAAATTGTTGGGAATTCAGATACTACCGGGACATTGTGTACTTCGAGAGGGTACAATGCTGGTGATTCATTTTCATCACCAAGGGATAGAGCTCGAAGCTGTGCCTTGAGAAGTGCAACAGTCGATTTGTGTATCCATTTCCTTGTTCCCTGAATCTTGACAAACTCCCTTGTGGGCAAGGTTAACTGAACTTGCTTTTGCATACAATCGATCTTAGGTGAGTTTTCGATTTACCATAAAACCCAGTTAATTGCCAACAGTCTCCATCTTCATCTTGAATTTGAACATCAATATGCCCATCAGAGAGAGACCGAAGGTTAATTTGCACTGAATCCTTCCACAAGAACACCAACCCACCCATTTTTCCTTTATAGTTGCTCCATAAGCCTCCATTAAAGCCCAACTTTGATTTCAAAAGATCAATCTTGGCCGCAACAATCCTTGATTCTATTAATATAAGTACTTCGGGATCTTGAATGCGAACTAAATCGCTTATATCACGGAATGTTCGAGGGTTCCCAAGCCCCCGAACATTCTAGCTTATGATTTTCATGGTGACCGGTAGGGTTGCTGAGCATACCCTGCCGATACCAAAGCTTCATCAATCTGGGAAGAAGGGAAAGATTTGAGTCTTTTGGAATTTGGTTCAACTTCTAATGCCACCATTTCTGATGGTCGTTTACTTCGAAAAGATTGGAAAGTTGGAACAACTGTACTTCTAGAACCATGCATAACTCTCACCAATTTCTTCCAACGTATCTGATGGTGAGATGTAGGCATAAGGCTCCCCCCTTTTTAAGACTCACTCATCAGAACTGATCCATGTTTGTTTAGGCTTGGATTATCTTGGTTCCAGTAAGAGAGAGAAGCCTGGTTTGGATATAGTTACAATCTTTAATGAAGATCTAATTGAGCATATCAACCCATTTATTTTAGAAAAATATGTCACACATGTCAAAAAGAAGAACACATATGGGCGCAATCTTCTTGTTTTCTTGATTGGAAACATCTTTATGTAATTTAGAAAATGATCATTTTTAGAGGATATTTTTTAGAGAATAATAGGTGGTATATGTAATTTTGTTTTTGAAAATCAAAAGGTGGGCACATCTATAAATAGGGTTAAATTTCAAGAGAATGTATCTCATCTCTACTCTCGTTTTTATTTTTATTTTTTAGGTTAGATTTACTTTAAGTTGTTCATTCAAGTCTTGGGTAAGGTGACATTGTCCAAGGATTTAGAATTCTGTAAGTTTTTCTTTATTTTTTTTAATGAAGTTCTTCTGTTTCTAGTATATCTTGTTTCTTTATCTAATTCTTTCTTTTATTACTTGATATTTAATGTTTTCTTTCTTTATATCTTTACTTTATTTATTTTTAAGTTAATTTAAATTCAGTTCTAGTTTATTCCTTTATTTATTTATTTATTTATTAATTGATTTCATGTCTAGGATGTTAAAAATCATATTATTGTTTTTACTTTGACTTATATAGCATATAATGTTTTAATTTTTTTTTTAAAAAAATTCTGGAGTGATTAGCCCAATCCCTATGGATTGACCTTATCTAGTGCTACAACTCACCTTGTGCGCTTGCAAGTATATAACGTGATATATTTTATTAAAAAAAAAATCACATCACAAACGCTTTGCCCTATTCCCGTTGCCCCTGGTTCTATTGGTTCTGCCTGGGTTGGGCGATAGCAGCAAGTGAGGCTTGTTGGACTGGAATTGCGGGAAGAGGTTGTTGCGGTTGTTAAGGGTGGGGACAGGTATTTCTTACATGGCCTTGTCGGCCGCAGTTGTAACAAGTCTGCCTTTGTTGCCGAGGTGCTTGTTGATGGTTCTGCTGGCCATGCTGATTGTCGTAACCCCCCTGAAGAAAAAAAATAAAAAATAAAATAAAAAATAAACGCCTGAAATCTCTCACTTCTTCGCCGCCTCCGACGGCATTGCATTGCTATCTTGCAATCGCGCCAATCTCGCTGCAATCTCGCTCTTCAACCCGCAACCTCACCCTCTCCGCTGAAATCTCGCACTGCGATCCTGCAAAATCGCCTCTCTTTCAAAACCCAATCGCACCTCTTTCATTGAAACCTCGCCCTCTACGGCTGCAAATCTCTGATCTCTCGCTAAAATCCCGCTACAATCTCGCCCCTCTTTCTCGAAACCAATCACACAAAACCCAACCCTCTCTTTCAAAACCCAAATCGCAACTCATCTGAAACCTCAAAACTCAATCGCTCTCGCTTCCCTCTTTCTCTCGAAACCCTCTCGCTTCTCTCTTCTTTCTTCGCTCTCTTCTCTGTCTCTCTTCTCTCACGAACCGGTGACTGAAGCACGCGAGCAAGAATCCGCAGCAATAACCACGGTGAGCAACTTCTCTTCTTCCTTTCTTTTTCTCTTTTCTCTTTCTTTCTTCCACTCCGGCAGTTCCGCCACCACTTCCACAGCCACCGGGGCCACCACAACCGCTAGTAACGTCGCTTTGAACTCCGCCATCTCTCTCTACTCCCTGATCTCGCCGCTCTCTCTCTCTTCTCTCCTCCGCCATTCCCCCCTGATCTCGCCGGCCTCACTCTCTTCTTCTTCTTCTTCTCCTTTTTCCTCATCCTCTTTTCTTTCCCTTTTTTTTCTCTCTCCCCTGTTTTCTTCCTTCCGACATTTAATCTGCAACTCAAGTGTTATTTATTTTTTTTTATTTATTTTTTCTTTTCTTTTAAGCAACCAAGATGTTATATAATATATTTATACATATCATACATACAATACCACATATAATATATTAGATTATAGTATATCATATTATACGTTTTTACTATCTAGATCATCATATTATATGTATAATATTAGCTAAATTATATTATGGTATAATATTAGCTAAGTTATCATCATATTTTATGTATCATCATATTATATGTATATCAGGTGGAAGTTTATTAGCTAAGTTATATTATATGTATAATGTGACCACCACCATACAATATAGACATGTATACACATTATATTAATATAATATAATAGAAAAACAAGTGATTAACGTGTGATTTATGCATGGATAGGTTGATAACGCCCAACGTCAAGGAATCTCAACACTTTTAGAATTTAGCGATTCAGGTTGGGATGATTCTAGGCCTTCATAATATTTTATTTTGATATATAGATAGGAATTTTAAATTAATTAGGTCTATAATATCATTAGATTGCTTATGCATGCCAATTGCACATGATTTTATTTATACCATGTTGTGATTGATAGTCATAATAATATGTGTGTCAACATGACTTCTTGTTTTGATTAGATGATAATTGGATGCATGCAATTCATGTGATATTTGAGACTCATTTATAAATTATAATGCCTGATAATGAAACGTATGACTTGGAATATTAGTATAGTAAGGTTCATGTGTTAAGACTATTATATTGGGTATTGTGATATGATACTATGTGTAGTGAAATTTAAATATGGTTTGTAAATACAATTAATAGCATACTTATGTTGTATTTATGGTGTGACATCATTAAGGAACACAATTAAGATAAGAATCACACATATGGGGCAGTTATTCTAAGGAATATCGCCATTGATTATTATGGGGCAGTTATTCTAAGGAATATCGCCAATGTTTATTATGGGGCAGTTATTCATGATGAATATCGCCAACGAAATTCTAATTTTTAGGTAGTGCGACCCTGTGTTTGATTTATTAAAGGTACGTGATTTAGAACGTGGTAAAATTCTCGACTCAAACAATCTAATATTGCAACGATTAATGTGTGAAACTTGTTTGTAACGTTCTTGTGTGTGTATCATAATAAAATGTTGTGAATTATCTAGATGACCCACTGGGCTTTCAAGCTTACCCCTATTTTTCACATGCAACTACTTAGAAAATAAAGTAGCAAGTTGTAACGTGGTTCAGTGATAGGGGTAGGATGAGAATCTGGACAATGCTTTAATTAGTGAATGAGTTAATTACTTGTTTAATTTCGTGAACTTTTATTTAGTAAGGGTTGTATTGACATTAGAAATTTTGATAAAATCTTTTTATGATTATTGAAGGGATCATGATTTACTTCGAATATATGTGTTATGGACTTGAATTCATTAATTCTATTTAATGAATGTATTTAAAATATTGTGTCCATAATGGATGGACAAGGGCAAATACCATCATAATTAACTATAAAAATTTGTATAGTGGAATTATGTGGTCCTTGGTATGAAGAAAAAAATGTATTCGTTTATCTTGACCAGTAAGTTGGTTATAAGAATATAAACTCATAGTTTTGCAAATTTTACTATCCATATAATGATTATGGGTTAAGATAGACGGATACGAATAACATATCGATTTTCAGTGATATTGTTATATAAAATTAAAATATTCATTATTTTACAAAAAAATTAAGTTTTAAAAATCAGGGTGTTACAATTGTGGTGCTGCTGACCACCACTCCTGCCATTGTCATTTCAACGGCCACCCCTACCATTTCGGCCTCCTCGGTTATGATTATGATAACCTTGATGGCCAGGGTTAGATGTTTCAGTCACAGGTGTCGTGGCCTCATGTTTTTGAACAGAGGCTGAGAGGGCTGGGTTTTGATTGAAGTAGGGCTTCTTCTTGTTGCCCTGTTGGGAAAACGTTGCAGGTCATTTTCCCTTATTCTTTCTTTGCTTCTGCTCAGTCTTCTCCTGTTTAAAGTTCATGGCCATGTTGACCAGCTCCCTGTAATTCTTGAGATCCAAGATTGACAGGGCCTGTCGGATGTCAGGACGAAGGCCATTATAAAACTTCTCAGCCTTATCTCGCTCCATAGAGATGGTGGAGAGAGATAAGACCGATAGTTCTTTGAACTTGACAACATACTCGCGAGCTCTCATGTTGTCCTGGTACAACCTAGCAAATTTTGTCCAAGCCACGTCCACTGTATTGACCCCTTAGGTCTTCCCTTACAGTAATCCACCAGGTGTTAGCTTCGCCAACGAAGTTGGTAGGAAGTTAGTGGAATCTTACGAGCCTCGTTGACTCTCATAGCTTCAAGGGCCTTCTTCGACTCATTTAACCATTTATGTTCTTCGTTCGCATCAATGGTGCCAGCAAAAGCAAGAGGTTGTAGAATCTTGTATTTCGTGATCTGGTCGGTTTGGCTCTGTGACCCAGATCGTACAGAGGCCTAAACAGTGACCACCTAGTTGGCCGCAGTCTAAAGAACGGTCGTCTGAACAGTCACTTTCATCGCTTCAATAAATTTGGCGAAAAAGTGTTACATGCCCGAAGGCATGACAAAGCGTGTGAGTTGAGGTGGCACAACCTGCCAAAAAGTAGTGGCAGTATCCTGTGCGACCTGATCCATTCTTTGAGGCTGCGGTTCCTGATTTGCTGTCTCAGGAGGTGCCTCATCTGCTGGACGAACAGTGTGTGGCCTTCCTCGCTTTCTTGTTTGTATTTTCTCACTGGCAAGGAGAAATATGACTCTTCTTTTAGGGATTTTCTCAAGATATGTGGCCAAGAATTATGATATGATATTCTCAACAATTCATAAAAGTAAGAGTTTTGCAAAAACCATCTATTTTTCTAGGTATAGAGTAAAGTTTTTGGTAAGGAATAAAAAAAATTTATGTTCCTCGTATGTTTGGCCATGTTGTAAAACAAGGTTAGAGTGTTTATATAATAAGTATAAAACTTTGCAAGTATTTTAAATATTTTGGTTCTTGGTTTTTGTGAACATACATACATTTTTTTGAAAATTCATATGAGTCATAAAAATTCTAAGATTATCCTCGGTAAATATCCTAATCTAACGTTCTATCGCAATTTCAATGACGGTTTTGGGTTCATATGGAACAATGATCTTTTCTCCAATCGGTATTGCCATTATTCGAGAGATAGTTTCGGCACTGACAGAAATTTTTACTCCTTTGACCATTGTCTCTAAATTAGGGTTGATTCTCTCCTCGTGGTGTCCCACTACAGTCATGTTTTCATAAAACAATCTCACTAATTTGAGGGAAACATAACCCTCAACATTGGTTATGTTCAATCACCCCAGCTTTGCAAGCTTATCGTGGAGGACTGGACAGAGGCAAGGATCCCTCTTGTCTATGTTTCTCATTAAAACAACCGTCCAATTGTAAAGATCTGCAAGTCATGTGGAAACTTAACTACTAGATGTTCTTTCATCAATAGTGGCCATTGCTTTGCAGAAATAGAGATAAAACTTGTGAAGTACACAAAAATATTATCCCTAGATTTTTAAGTTTTATGTTTTGTCCATTGGACAAATTTTTTTCTATTTTCCACTTATGTTTATGCTAACATTTCATCATAATTTCTGAATTATATATATATATAATGACAGTACACTGGCGGACGGGGTGCGAATACATTATAATAGTCACAAAGTGCGCAGGTATACAATTTAGTACAAATCTGATTTTATAAATTTAAAAATGTAATTTGTACAAAAAGTAGTGAAGGGAATATCCTCATAAAATCTTCCTATGAATTAACAAGGGGTACAACATGTGAGCCCAAAAATCTCCACCCAAGCCACCCTAATTTCCTGTAAAAATGGATAACAACATAAATGAGCTAATGCCCAATGAATAAAATAGTGCGTGAATGTGACAGTTAATAAAGAAAACTTCATAATCAAACATCAAATATACACATCTTTGCATCATAAGCAGTACAACATGTATGTATGCATGACATCGTCTCGTAATAGTTCCATAATTTTGCATCACCTTGAGTTCACGTACACATATCCATCCCTAGGTAAACTCAGGTTCTTATTGTACGTCCCTCCCCAAGGTTGCCGCCTTGGATTCACGTATAGATGTCCCTTCCCAAGTATACTCAGGTTCTTATTGTACGTCCTTCTTTAGGAAAATATCAAGAATGGTGAGTATTGCTGATAACTATTTTATTTTCTATTATGTTATGTTAATATATACATATAATATAAAATTTATTAGATACTTAAAAAATTTTCTCTATTTATCTTTATCCTTTATCTTTATCTTTATTTATTTTCTAGGAAAAGTCTCGTTCCCAATTTATTTATTTATAATTTTTTAATGGGTAAAGTCATTTTTTTTTCATTTTTTATTTATTTCTCATTCATAACGGTTACTAACCTATGAATTAGACATTAATTTGAGTAGCCATTAGAAAAATAATAAACAAAATAATTATATGATTGAAAAGAATAATTACTAGGCTGTCCATACAAAATGAAAATTAATGAATAATAATTAATTAACTAATTAAACAATTTCATAATAAAAAATGATGCTTATAACAAAGAAAGAAAGTACATATTTCTTACATACGAGTATGGCATGCAATTACGTGATTCATCAACTGTGCAATAAAGACTTTTGCATAACGTAGAAACTATTGTGTTTGGTCAACCAACGTTTGTGACGAAAAAACATGATTTTTTGTATTTTAACAAGACACTTTCTAACCAACTTCTCTAATTGACAGTTACACTTGAAAAAGAAAAACACTTCTCCTCTCATCACAGAAGCAAAAAAATAACAAATTTTTTTGAATGAGAAAACTGATCCATTTATTATAAATGCAAACAAGTTGATCATCCCTTGCTTAGATGACAGTATATAAATGCAAACAAGTTGATCATCCCTTGCTTAGATGGCAGTAGCAGTGTTCTTTTTCACACAATTAGTTTGAAGTGCCAAGGTTTGGTCTAGTTCATATATATCTCTAATTATATGTTCTCCTAAATTTATTCTTAAAAATAAATATAGGAAAAAATAAATTATTTATTTATTTATTGAATGGTGATTTTGAGACCAAATGTTACCTATCACATTCTCAATGTCGCCATTACGACAGTCTACAAGTCTTGTTAATTACGACCAACGTTTTCATCAAAACCCCACTAGTCAAAGTCAGGTCGGCTAATCAATAGTCAAAGTCGTTGCCTAAAATAGACCTATAGATTCTTGCTTGTTAAATACGCTGTGGAAGATAACTACCGTGGAAAAGATTCTTCCTTATTTCATGCTTAATGGACCCATTGAAATAGTTACAATTATTGCTCTTTTCTTAATATATAGGCTTATTTAGAATAGTATATATTAGACCCTTGAAGATAATTTTTTTTTTATTTCTTAAAATTATTGGCAAGTGAACGGGTGACGGGCCAATTCAAAAGTATATATTAATGACCGTTATCAAAAAAAAAATGTAAATGTTAATCTAATTGGACAATAAAATATAAATATGTACAAGTGACAAGTGCAATTATATAATTATATTTGTTGGATATGTGTATTTTATGTATCTTAATGTGTGTTACAAATGATCCAATAAATATAAAGATGTACTTACACCTCTAATTACACTTTTTTCTAATTAGATTTTCATATTTATGTTGGTTATCCTCTCCTCTTTTTTCTTTTTTCTTGAAAGAAAAAGGAATATATATATATTGGCTATTCAAACTTGAAAATTAAAATTTTACTCAATAAACAAATGTTTTTTAATAAAAAAAAGTGATAAAAAATAGTTTTTAAGGTTTTATTTTTTGAATTGTATTAACGCAATCTACTTAAAAACACAAATTTATCAACTCTAATTCAAAAGTCTCCCATGTGCATAGACATAGGTGCCAAGAACGTCAATTTGTCCACTAAATTCATGCCCCCCCACTTAGAATTCATGGGTTATCTGATTTGATAAGAGACACAAAATTAAAAGATCATGGGTCCGTCCTTATTAATGCAAGAAAAGAAAATTAAAATAAGTTAGTCGAGTTTTATAAATAGATAATTAATTAATTAATTGCATGCTATAAGTGTTTTATTTTATTTTTATTTTTGTAAAGGTTATGAAGATTGGAATGCAATCTAAATCTCTTTACTTTTTTAGTTATATTTCCAAAATTTAAATAATGAACCAAACATAAACTAAGAAAATTATCAGTATTTAAGGAGAAATACAATGTAAATATTTACATTTTTTGATATATTTATATATTAGTTATATTTTTTAGATTAAGTAGTTTCTAACTTAATTTTAGAGCTTTGGTTGTATGTTCAAATCTTTGCTTGTTAATTTATTTGTCTTATATTTTTTCTCTATCATAAATCTAGTCCACGACGCATGTAAATAAATTATTGCTTATGAGTCAAGTGCATTCTATATACAGACATATTGACGTGATGTATATCTAATAAGTCTTTCATTTGCATGGTCATTGGTCAACTGAATTGATCATACCCCCAATTACACGTTACGGATGATGATGACTCATAGATTATTTGCCATTACATGATCTCAAGTCTTTCCTATATAGGGAAAGAAAAAGTAAAACAAATAAATATTAATCTCATCCAATTTAAAAAATAAATATTAGGAGAACTAAGTTATTTATTTATTTATTTACTAATTTATAATTATGTGACCAACAGTTGCCTATTAAATTTTCAAGTCAAGTGACTCATGTCCAAAATATTTTCATCAAGATAAGTCTTGTTAGTTATGACCAATTTTTCATTAAAACACCCCTAATTAATAATAATAGTATCATGCTAAAATAGTCATATAAAGTTAAGTCGTTGCATAAATCCTTGCCCCTCTTCATATGCCACACCCATAGAGTCAAGTCGTCACTTAAATTCTTGCCCCTCCTCATACGCCATGGAGGATAACCACCCTAATTAAAGATTCTTCCCTATTTTTAAGTTAAATGGCCCAACAAAATAGTTACAATTATTATTCCTTTTATAATTAACCTATTTTTACCTATGACAGGCAGGCGACAACTTGACAGCTTGGCATTCTATGCATATATATAGTACTCTTTTCTTGATGCAATTTACTTAATATATAGCCTTATTTAGAAAGATAAATTAAATTTTTTTTAGCATATGAATAAAAGACTTAAGTCATGCAAAAGTATGAAATGTGCATTTCATGGAGATTGAAATGACCCTTTACAAAGTTGCAGCAAGAGAAAATCTGGGCATAGAGTCACGGACCACTACTTATATGTTTTAAAATAAAATAAGGTCAGTCTTGGTATTTTGAAAAGTTGATAGGGATGAAGTTGTAATATCTCACAAACATCTATTTACGGTGCGTTTGATCACGTGTCTGGTTAAACGCAATTTTCACTAGGCTCTCAAACACGGCCATATTGATCGAAAGAAAAAAGTGTCACATTTTCCACACAAATTAATTAGTGAGAATGAGAAACAAATAATAAGCAATTCCATCAAACATTAATATGATGGTGATGTAGTAGTACCGGGGCTTGTAATTATCTGCAGGTATACTGGATCAAGACTCTAAATCTTAGTAAATTATGTAATTAGGATGAAATTTCTTCCTATATATAGAGACGGAGAGAGATGAAGAGAGAATTGCAGTATAGTATCGCACATAAACTAAATAAAAAAATGGAGTGGCGATGGTTGATGATGAGGAATAATCTGAGTTTGGTGTTGGTGGTGGTGGTGGTGTTTCAGTACAGCAAAGGGTGTTTGGAGGAAGAAAAGGTTGCTCTCTTGCAATTCAAGGCCTTTGTACTGAAAAATCCAAATAGTACTGATGAAGCCTCTGCAGCTCTGTCTTCTTGGGTTGGTGGTAGCGAAAGTGAGTCATCATCATGTTGTGATTGGGAGAGAGTGGAATGTAGTCTCACCACTGCTCGTGTCATCCGGCTCTCCCTCCAATCCTTAAGGGACTTTTATTCTTTTCATGATTATTTAAACATGTTAAATTGGAACCTGAATGCCACAATGTTCCTTCCCTTTAAGGAATTGCAACATCTCAACTTATCTGACAATGACATAACTGGTTGGCATGAGAATGAAGGTACGTACAGCCACTTATTATATGTATATATATATATGCATGTGGGTTAAATAATTAATTTATGGGAAAATTATTATGAAAACAGCAAGCATGTATATATGACAGCAGGGTTTACAAATAAAATTTTATTACTGATCAGTACCGTTAATTTTAGAAACTCATATTATTATATGTAACAGGTCTGGAGAGATTGTCTATCTTGACAAAGCTGGAGGTCCTTGACCTCTCTTGGAATAGATTCAACAATGGCATCCTGGCATCCTTGAATGCATTCCTATCTCTTAAGAAACTCTATCTCGATCGTAACTTCATGATGGCGGATGATAGACCAAATTTTCTTTCACAAGGTACGTACCTACATGTAGTATTATCACATACTCTACCTAGCTCTTAATAATTATTTTATGATGGCAAAAGCTTAAAAGCGTTGAAGCATGAGGAAAAGAGGTAGGCCGGATGGGTACGTATTAAAAGAAAAATGTGAAGGATATTGAAATCCGCGGTTGCCAGACATATTCACCTGAGCTGAAATTATTAGTGGGTATTTGGGGCATAGGTGAAATTAGACTATTTTTAGTCTCAATCTTATATTTGAATGTGAGGTCGGATGAAATTATTTTTATTTCAACTCACCATTTTATCTCTGTAGGATAAAACAATTATTTTATCCTCCTCAACTTTTTTTTTATTGGCTGCAACTCCATCCTCACTCCAAATTTTGCGATCAGATTTTTTATTTTTATTTGTGAAATCTCAACTTTTTTTTTAATTTAATTAAATATTTTATTTTATTTTTTGTTTTAATTCAAAACATACTATCAAACACAACTTTACTCTATTTTTAATCTCTCTATATTGCTCTTTTTAAAACATTAATTTTAAATGGAGAGAAGGGAGCGGCTGTTAGCAATTGATGTACATGTATAGTTTGACTCATGATTGGACTTTAGAACTAATTAACTACTTAAAAAATACAATACTTTGTCTTTTTTGAAAAAAAAATGGATTAAGGTTATATTACAATAGATTTATATCAAATCATCTTCTTAATTTCACCCATTTTAGCCAAAAAGAAAAGGAAAACAGTTGCAATCTGAACTACAATATTTTTTGTTGCGTCTTCCTTCTCCTATTCTAATATCTCTATTTGATGTAAGGAGCTGTATTATTATAAACTTATAATAGACATAACTATAGAATTAACCTTATTTCATCTTCTTATTGCAGGGTCAAATATTCTATTTGGGTTGAAAAAGCTTGAAATACTAAACCTTATGGACAATTACTTAAACATTACCATTTCTCCATCTTTGGGTACACTCACATCCCTTAAGGAATTATATCTTGGCTCCAATCAATTAAGTGGATCATCACTTACCTCAGGTATAATATAATATAATATATATAAATATATATATATATATATATATATATTCCTCAGGTGTGATACACACGCACTAATATTTGCACACGTGCATTGCACAATTTTAATTATAGATTAATTATAATAAATTAACTTTTTATTAAAAAAATTATGTATGTTTTATCTTTTGATATGATCAAAATGACTAAAATTATTTAAAAATATGAATGAAGGTAATTAGAAGTAAATCTTAATTAGTAGTTCAAAGGGTAAATTAGGACACAAAAAAAACTTAAAAAGCTTAAAATGTAGTTACAAAAAAAAATTAAAAATTAGTTAATTATAAAATTAGTATTTTAGCCCTATTGGACAATGAAATTATTATTTTTTAAAATAAAATAAACTTTTCAAGAGTATTTTGAATAAGAAAAAGACTTTAATTATCGTCAACTACTCCAAGTATTCTTATTATTATTATAATAGTACTAGCATTTCTGCATGTGCGTTGCACTTAGTTTTTACTAAAAAATAATTAAACAATATAAATTTTTCATAAAAAAGAATTATATACGTTTTGTCTTTAAGTATGTTCCAAATAACTAAAATCACTCAAAAATATTAATGAGGGCAAATAGGGTAAAATTAGAAATTAGAAGGGTATATTAGAAAAGAAAAATAAAAAAAAGACTAAAATGTAGGGTGTACGAAAAAATTAAAAATTAGTTAATTACAAAAATACTATTGTGACCTTTTTTCGGGTGACATCATGACCGGCCCAGAATACCACATATGCCATATACAGACGTACATGATACTCTGTCGGCTTTTTAATACAATCACAACTCCAAATGTCACCTGATTAACCAAAAATCAATTTCCATAACTTATCATGTCATTTCCATAGCATACACATTCACATAACTTATAGTAATCTTCAGATCTGATATAACATTCATGATCATCTCACATCCCATCACATATCCATATCAAGATTTTCTATTCAGAATCACTCACATAATTTTAATCTCATAATTACACATTCAACCAAATTACTCATCTAGATAATAAAATATAAATAAGATGTTAATAGTATAAATATATTTATCAAAATACAAAGTTTCTAACTTCTCCAAGAAAACATACAACCAATAATATATAGAAGTTTGCAATTTCTCACGAACCTTATTCTTTCACTTAGAATTCTTACCTGAAATATTGAAGAAGATAAAGTGAGCAATCACAAGCTTAGTGAATATTTCTTATTATGACAACATATATGCATCTATAAAGAACATGTTTATTTCAATCAATTAAAAATAAATATTTGCAGTGATCAAATAATATAATACATGCTCAACATATAATAATTCAATACAATTTCTTTTCAAAAAAATGCAATATAACTTGAAAAGCATATCAATCTCCCTCCTTCTAAGTAATTAAATGAGTCTGCTCCTCATGTGCACCAATGAGGAGCGCACCGACCTTAAATTACACATTTATCAATTACATCATTTCTATGTCTTTTTTCTCATGCCAAGAATGCATTGACCAAGATTACTAAAACCATCAATCTCGTGAGTATGTCCCTAAGATTTAGACCTATAGAAATGCTTTCCATGTCAATGACTTATTTTGGTACGCCCATTGACATGCTCCTATGCATCAAAACCATTTCATGATTTTAAATCAAATAAATATATCATAACATGCAAATTATTTTAAATCCATTTCATATAATACAATCCCATATAAGAAGACTAAAGTAAAGAAATACTCACAGTACAAGACTTTCCAAACCTAAGTCATATTACCCTCGCTACGATCCAAATCTTATTGTTTCAACTTGTCACATTCATTCCATATAATAATATATATATCAATTTCATATATTTCTATTCATTTCACAAATCAATATTTATTCCCAATTCACATATCTAATTTTCCATTCCAAAACGAGTCTCGTTGAGAACTCTCTAACATTGTTTCTACAGTCAATCTAAATAGTTCCATGATGAAGAATAGTGAAAATAGTATTCACGTACACGTCACCGTTTACTGTTCAATATTTACTATTCACTTTTGATTGTTCAATATTCACTATCCACCAAAGCCCAATTTCGATTTTTACACATACTACTAAATATCTAGAAACTTATATTAAAACGTTCAGAATTAATCGATCTATCTTTCTACTGTCTCAAACCACAATTTCAATAGACTTGTACAGGGTTTCAAAGACCTCCAATGTCAACTTTAACATCAAAAGCTATATAAATTCTAATTTTGCAAATTAACCCAAACAAGTCACGTATTAGGGGTCTACATAACTATAAGAGTCATATAAATCATTTCTTCATGTTTTCACTTAAAGTGGGTCAAAACCCTATTTTTTTGAAATACTATAAAATACCTCTTATAACAATAATTATACCGAGAGGAAGCTCACACTTAATTCCAACAGAAATTTCACGAAAAAAAATGGTGAAAAATCACTTACTCGGGTTTGATTTGGCGCTTCCTCCTTTCTCTTCTTCTCATTCTTCTTTTCCCTTCTCTCTTCTCTTCGTTATGCAACTTGTTGGCCAAACGTCTTTTTTTTTTTTTGAATTCCCTCCCAGCTACAGTTGACGGTACTGTTCTATAAACAATAGCCGCAAATGAACAGTAATTCCTTTTTTTTATCCCATTCATTCTTCTTCCACCAGACACTTAATTCACATCGGAAATACATTTATTATTTATCGATTTTTATATAAAAACATGCCCCGAACTAATTTTTAACATTTTCAAGTCCATTTGATATATGTACTAGTGGTCTTCCCGTATTTATATGTATACTATACACTCAGTATCTGTATAAGTCAATGTAAGTATTTACTTAAAACTACGGGAGGTTACAATTACTATTTTAGCCTTATTAACAATAAAATTAATTTTTTTAAATAAAAATAAGATAAACTTTTAAATGATACTTTGGATAGAAAAAAAAAAACTTCACTATCACTTACCCAATGTATATTACTAGTGTTTGTGCAAGTGGGTTGCATGCGGTTTTTACTAAAAAACAATTAGAACAAAATATTTTTTCTTAAAAAAGTATTATATATGCTTTGTCTTTTAATATGATCCAAATAACTAAAATTATTTAAAAATATTAATAAGGGCAAACAGGAGTAAAATTAGAAGTTAAAAAGATAAATTAGAAAAAAAAAATTTAAAAAGCCTAAAATGTAGGGCGGAAGAAAAAATTAAAAATTAAACAACAAAATTAATTTTTTAAAAATAAAAATAAAATAAACTTTTTAAAGGTATTTAGGTAAAAAAAAAAGTTTCACCCTCAACTATCTAAAATATTCTTATTATAATAGTATAAATATGTATATTTGCAGCCTTTTTTATTTTTTACACTATTAAACTTTGTCATTGATAAGTTTCTCTCCCCTATATGCAACCGTTGCATATCTAACAAAAATTAGTTACGTTGTCATTTGTACCAACAACACGTTGGTTAAGTGGTTGCAGGTGGAGGCACGTGGGCCTGTCCCATTAAGGTGGGGCCCACCTTCTAAGAATTCGTTTAGAGTAGGATTGGAATTAGAATTGTTTCTTCTTATAAAATAAAAATAAAAAAACAAAAGAAAAAAGAAAAGAAAATTGATGTTAAGTGTTGACGAAAAAACGTAACGTGATGAGAAACAAAGAGCAAAGTATTAAGCAACCAACAAAGGACTGGTTCGTCGATTTGAAGAGCTAACTCCCATCCTTTTTTAACTATTATTGCATACTCTCTGGTCAAACACGTGAGTCATGTGTTTAATCTTAAAATACAGCTGAATCTAAACATAATAAGTATATTAGTATAGCCGTATAAGGCGTTGGAAAGGTAAATTAGAAAAGAAAATTAAAAAAAAAAATCTAAAATGTAGGGTAGAGAAAAAAATTAAAAATTAGTTAATTACAAAATTTTTATTTTAGCCTTATTAACAATAAAATTAATTTTTTTAAAATTAAAATAAGATAAATTTTTTAAATGTACTTTGAGTAAAAAAAAAAAATTACCGTCAGTACTTAAAGTATTCTTGTTATAATAGACATGACTGCAGATTTAACCTTGTTCTTTTTCTTATTACTGCAGGGTTAAATATTTTGTCTAAGTTGGAAAAGCTTGAGGTACTAGACATTAGTGACATGACTGCAGATTTAACCTTGTTCTTTTTCTTATTACTGCAGGGTTAAATATTTTGTCTAAGTTGGAAAAGCTTGAGGTACTAGACATTAGTGTCAATAACTTTGACATTACCATTCTGTCATCTTTGGGTGGACTCACATCCCTTAAGGAACTATATCTTGGCTCCAATCAATTAAATGGATCATCACTTCCCTCAGGTATAATATATATATATCTCTCAGGTGTGATACATATTTGCACACGTGCGTAGCACACTGTTTTAATTTTAAATTAATTATAATAAAATAACTTTTTATTAAAAAAAACATTATGTATGTGTTATTTTTTAATATGATTAAAATGATTAAAATTATTCAAAAATATGGATAAGGGTAATTAGAAGTAAAACTTAGTAGTTCAATGGGTTAATTAGGAAACAAAAGAACTTAAAAGCCTAAAATGTAGGGTACAAAGAAAAATTAAAAATTAGTTAATTATAAAATTATTGATAATGAAATTAATTTTTTTAAAAAATAAAATAGACTTTTCAAGAATATTTTGAGTAAGAAAAAGATTTTACCGTCAATTACCCCAAATATTCTTATTATAATTATAATAATATTAGTGTTTCTACAGGTGGGTTGTACATAGTTTTTACTAAAAAATAATTAAAACAAAATAATTTTTTCTGAAAAAAGAATTATATATGTTTTGTCTTTTAATATGATCCAAATAATTAAAATTATGCAAAAATATTAATGACGGCAATTAGGAGTAAAATTAGAAATTAAAAGTTAGAAGGGTAAATTAGAAAAAAAAATTTAAAAATAGCCAGGGTGTAGGAAAAAACTTAAAATTTTAATTATAAAATTACTATTTGAACCCTATTAATAATAAATATTTTTTTTAAAATAAAAAAAATAAACTTTTCAGGGATACTTTGGGTAGAAAAAAAAGTTTCATCCTTAACTATCCAAAATATTCTTATTATAATAGTATAAATATAGATACAGATATGAATATCTGCAGCCAATTTTTTTTATTTTTTTATTGTACGTTATTAAACTTCGTCATTGATGAGTTTCTTGTTGTGCGGAATCGCGGTAAAACTTGAAAGAAAAAACAAGACAACAAATTTAACGTAGTTCGGCAAATTGTCTACGTCCACGGGAGACAGCAAACTTGTATTATCAGAGAATACAAACTACACCCTTAGGTGAATCTTACATATTGGATCTCTTAAATAGATCTTTCAGAATAGAACTCTTTGACTCTCAGGATTGAATTTTGAAAACTGAAGTTGAGCTCTATTTATAGGTGTAATCGGGGGTAATAACGTAATTATAAATATATTATTTTAATATATTTATATTTAAAATAAAAAAAAAACATTCGGCGCATGCGCCGAAAGAGGGGCATGCGCCGTCCATGAAAGTGGACTGCCCACATGGGCGTGGTCCCCTCAAATCTCCACCTCCACGTCATGTGGAACAGGACTCCTCCACACCTGCAATCTCTCTACAGATAGCAAGCTTCCTTCAAAAAACTGTTGTTGCCTCCATTAGTGCCCTTAGGCACTCCGAGCTCGTGAGATGTTGATCAAGTTCAAACAATGTTGGAACTTGATCCCTGTAACCACCTTTGTAAGCATATCTGCGGGGTTATCTGCAGTCTTGATCTTTTGCAGAAGAATACTCCATTCTTCTACTATTTCTCAAACAAAATGAAAGCGAACATCAATATGCTTCGTTCGACTGTGATGAATTTGGTTCTTTGCCAAACAAATGGCACTCTGGCTGTCGCAAAAAACTTCAACATTCTTCTGCACAATTCCCAAGTCTTTAGTCAATCCATGAAGCCAGATTGCTTTCTTGAAAGCTTCTGTTACTGCCATGTACTCTGCCTCTGTAGTAGACAAAGCAACTGTTGACTGTAGTATTGATCTCCAACTCACTGGTCCTCCTGCCATAGTGAAAACATAACCAGTAGTAGATCTACGCTTGTCAAGATCTCCAGCATAGTCCGAATCCACATATCCGACTAGATGCTTACAACTTTTCCTATCTCTCTCGAACTTTAAACCATTATCCACAGTACCATGAATATACCGTAAAATCTACTTCATTGCTTGCCAGTGGCCTTTACCGGGGTTGCGCATGTAATGACTTACCATACTTACAGCATGTGAAATGTCAGGTCTGGTACATACCATAGCATACATCAAGGCACCAACTGCATTTGCATATGAAATATTCTCCATTTGCTTCTTCTGATCTTCGGAATTTGGTGACATTGATGAACTTAGCTTGAAATGTGGTGCCAATGGTGTGTTCACAAGTTTTGTGTCATTGCCAATGCCAAAAGTTTGAAGAACTTTCTTCAAATACTGAGTTTGAGTCAAACAGATTGTGCCCTTGGCCCTGTCTCGAGTTATCTCCATCCCGAGAATTTTTCTGGCCTCTCCAAGATCCTTCATTTCAAACTCTGAGCTCAATTGAGCCTTCAGTTTGTTAATCTCCACCTTGCTTTTAGATGCGATTAACATATCATCTACATATAAAAGTAAGTAGATAAATGTACCATCTTGAAGTTTGCGATAGTAGACACAATGATCAAACTGACTCCGAGTATATTTTTGCCCTTGGATGAAGCTGTCAAATCGCTTGTACCACTGTCTCGGTGACTGCTTCAGGCCATACAGTGACTTGCTCAACTTGCAAGCCCAATTCTCTCTTCCTGGTACTTTGAATCCATCTGGTTGAGACATATATATCTCATCTTCCAAATTACCATGCAGAAAAGCAGTTTTGACATCGAATTGGGCTAACTCGAGATCAAATTGTGCAACCAAAGCCAATAATATTCGAATTGACGAATGCTTAACAACTGGAGAGAATACCTCGTTGTAGTCAATTCCTTCCCTCTGAGCGTAGCCTTTTGCTACCAGTCTGGCTTTGTATCGGATATCATCTGTGCTGGGAGAGCCTTCTTTCTTAGCGAAAACCCATTTGCAGCCAATTGGTTTCTTTCCTTCCGGAAGTGGAACCAACTTCCAAGTCTGATTCTGATGGAGTGATGTCATCTCCTCATTCATTGCCATTTTCCACTTATCACTTTCCATACTCTGAATAGCATCTTTGTAATTGTATGGAATATCATCTCCGGTGGCTGGAAATGCATATGCAACCATGTCAGTGTACCGAGCAGGTTTGCGGATTTCTCTTCGTGGTCGACTGGTGGCAATTGATTCTGATTCTTGACTGATGTCTGGTCCTGGAGCCTCCACCTCAACTGAGATTTCTTCCTCTTCTTCAGGATGGTTGGATATCTCTGCTGACTTGCTAGGAGTTACTGGAATATCTAACTCCACCTGCTGAGGCAAATCTGGATCTCGATTTTCTTTATCAGAAACTGTATGCTTTAACATCACAGATTCATCAAAAGTTACATCTCGACTTTTTACAATCGTCTTTGTCTCAGGGTTCCATAGTCGGAAAGCCTTAACTCCTTCACTAAAGCCCATGAAAATCGCTTTCTTGGACCTAGGATCCAGTTTGGATTCCTTCACATGAAAATATGCAGTGCATCCAAAAATATGCAGAGAATCATAATCTGAAACGGGGTGTCCAGACCATACCTCCTTAGGAGTTTTGCCATCTAGTGCTGTTGCAGGAAGTCTATTGATGATATGAGAGGCATATGATAAAGCTTCAGCCCAAAATGCCTTGCTCAGTCCAGAATGAGATAGCATGCAGCGAACTTTATCTACCAAAGTACGATTCATGCGTTCAGCAACACCGTTTTGTTGTAGCGTGCCTGGAACTGTAAAATGTCTAACAATCCCTTCATTCTCACAAAATTTCTGAAATGGGTCTGACTTGTATTCTCCTCCATTATCAGATCTGAGCCTCTTAATTTTCCTTCTCGTTTGGGTTTCTACCATTTTCTTCCATTTAAGAAAGATATCTAGCACTTCATCTTTATGCTTCATGGTATAAACCCAAACATAGCGAGAGAAATCATCAATAAAAGTAACAAACCAACGTTTACCTCCCAATGAAGCATTTTGAGAGGGTCCCCAAACGTCAGTATGAACATAATCCAATGTTCCTTTTGTGCGGTGGATTGCAGTTCCAAACTTGACTCTCGTCTGCTTGCCTAAGATACAGTGCTCGCATAAGTCAAGTTTTTCGATTTTTGCACCTTTCAGAGAACCTTGCTTTATCAAGGTTTGAAGAGCCTTCTCTCCAATATGTCCGAGCCGCATGTGCCAAAGTTTGGAAGTGTCCGATGATACATCATTAGAACTGGTGCAAGCTGATACACTTCCGGTTACTGTGTGTCCGTCAAGGAAATAAAGATTTCCTTTCTGAGTACCCTTCATGGACAAGAGTGTTCCACGTACAACCTTCAGGACTCCACCTTCAATGGTTACCTTGTAACCGCTGGAATCAAGGACTCCTAGTGAGATCAGGTTTTTCTTCAGATCTGGGACATATCTGACTTCCGTGAGCCGTCTTGTTGTACCGTCATGCATCTTTAGGCGTATAGTTCCAATACCTTTTGTGTGGCAGGTATTGTTGTTGCCCATAACCACGACCCCTCCATCGAACTCATCCAATTTTGAGAACCAATGGCGATTCGGACACATATGATATGAACATCCGGAATCTAATATCCATCTATCAGACTGAATGTCTATAGATGAAACTGAGAACGCAAAATCTTCTTCAGCTTTCTGTGCTACATTTGCATCTGTTTTGCCCTTATTTGGACAATCTTTCTTCCAGTGCCCCTTTTGGTGACAATACACACATTCATCCTTTCCAAGACGTTGACGTGATGAAGGTCCTTTTGACTTTGAGCGAGATCGGCCTCGCCCACTAGATCTATCAGATTTGTTGTTAGCCCTTCCTCTGGATACCGTCAAGGCTGCTGGTGATGCTTTCTTGTGATCGCGCTGGTCCTTCCTTCGGTACTCGTTGTTCACCAAAGCATTTGAAACATCACTGAATTTAACCTCATCTTTACCATATAGCAAAGTTGTTGTTAAATGTTCATAACTTTCAGGCAAATAGTTTAACAACAATAGTGCCTTATCCTCATCAAGAGGGTCAACATCAAGATTCAGAAGATCATTATCAAGATGATGAATCATGGGAGTACCTTGCTTGTACTGAAAACAAAAGAGCTTTTTCTTCAGGTAGAGGCGGTTCTCTACGCTTTTCGTCATGTACTTGTCCTCCAGTTTCTTCCAGAGACTTTTTGCCATAGTCTCTTTCATGACAAAGTACTTCTGATATTTGGCCAAACAGAGTCTAATTGTTCCACAAGCTTGACGATTGACGAAATACCAATCATCATCGGACATATCCTTGGGCTTGGTTTCCAAGGCGATATGTGATCCTTCCCGGAATAAGAGATCTTGAACTTCGCATTGCCACATGCCAAAGTTGTTGGTGCCGTTGAATTTCTCCACCTCGAACTTTGCGTTGGACATCGAACTTCTTTGCCAAGGCCTGCTTGTGCTTGGGATTTCCTCCGCCATTTAGACCGAAGATATGTATGATGCCGAAAAGTGCTTGAAAAATGATAAACAACTCCAACTAAGCTATATCAATAACTTAGCAGCTGAATCTGCAGAAACTGATTGCACGGTTGCGTCCGGAACGATCAAAAATGGTGGAAACGAGTCTGACTTTACTGAAATCAGACGAAAAATGAGCCGGTTATAGTTGGTCAACAGGAATTGATGAATAGCATCGGGCGGAACGCGGACTGGGCCTGAGGAACAGTGGCGGGCCGAAACAGGGGGCTAGGCCGGTGAACAGTGACGGGCCGAAACAGGGGCTGGGCCTTTGAATAGTGATGGGCTGAAACAGGACTGGGCCGCGAACAGTGACTGGACGAAACAGTGTCTGGGCTTGTGAACAGTGCGGGCCGAAATAGGGGCTGGGCCGCAGGATGAACAGTGAAACTATGTGGGCTGGACCGCGTATAAACAGTGCGGACTTTGGGCTGGGCCTCTATATAAACAGTGAAACTGGTGTGGGTGGACTGCAGGATGAACAGTGCCGGATCTGGATGTTTGGGTCGGATGAACAGTGCCCGATCTGGGTTAGATGAACAGTGCCCGATCTGGGTCGGATGAACAGTGCCGGTATGAACAGTATCAGCGAATGCGTTACAGGGATCAAACTTTAATCGGCTCCTGGGGACTCGTTTCTTGCCCGTTTTTCTCGCCGTTTGTTGCGTTGGACTCCTGGAAACAAGAGCTACCTCCACGGGTGATCAGACCGATCACTTTTACAGAAACTCAAAATTTTGACGCAGTCTCAAAAAATTCGACAGTGCCCGTTTTTCTTCCAAAGCCTCACCTTGGCTCTGATACCAATTTGTTGTGCGAAGTCGTGGTAAAACTTGAAAGAAAAAATAAGACAACAAATTTAACGTGGTTCGACAAATTGCCTACGTCCACGAGAGACAGTAAACTTGTATTATCAGAGAATATAAACTACACCCTTAGGTGAATCTTACAGATTGAATCTCTTAAATAGATCTCTCAGAATAGAACTCTCTGACTCTTAGGAATGAATTTTGAAAACTGAAGTTGAGCTCTATTTATAGGTGTAATCAGGGGTAATAACGTAATTATAAATATATTATTTTAATATATTTATATTTAAAATAAAAAAAAAAACATTCGGCGCATGCACCGAAAGAGGGGCATGCGCCGTCCACTTTCTTTCCGCGCATGCGCCGTCTATGAAAGTAGACTGCCCACATGGGCGTGGTCCCCTCATTTCTTTCCTCTGTGCAACCGTTACTTATCTAACAAAAATTAGTTACTTAATAGCTTTATTAATTATTATTTAAAACAAGTTTGTAAACCAATGCATTGCATGGACATTTTATATAATTAACTCAAAAGAATAAAAGTAAATAAATTTGAACAACAGAAAGCCTTTTATTAAAAAAATATTTTGTGAAACTTTCATTTATTTTTAAAAAAATTTGTGTTATTAAATTGTAAGATTCTAATATCTTCATAACTATTAAAAGAAAAGCAAATGATCATTCGTATTTACTTAGGAAATAAAAACATAGATTTTAATCAAAAAAAACTTAATGATTATAAACATAATCAGAATAATATTTATAAATGTTGATACAAAATTTGATCAACACTAAATAGGTGAATGCGTGGAGGAGGTAATATAATCTAGAAGTATGAACTTTCTGGCTCCGACGAGGGTTTATTAACTAAATCTGAGAAGAATAGAAAAATATGGTTATCGTAAAGAATACCGGTGTGGTGCCGACCAAAAACTCTCTGATGCCTAAGTTAGAACTTGTTTAAGACTATAACATTAATACGTGAAAAAAATTGTTCGTACCTTATGAGGAGGGTTGTAAATTTTATTTATAAAAAATATCCTAGTAGGCAGGTGTCATATGTCATCTCGTCGTTGGTCGTAATGAATTAGATAAGTTTTTTTCCTCTCTAGATTTATTAATTATTATTTAAAACAAGTTTGTAAACACATGCGTTGCATGGGCATTTTATATAAATTAACTCAAAAGAATAAATTTGAACAACAAAAAGCCTTTTATTGAAAAAATATTTTGTGAAACTTTCATTTATTTTTTATAAAAATTGTGTTATTAAATTGCAAGATGCTAATATCTTCATAACTATTAAAAGAAAAGCAAATGACCGTTCGTATTTACTTAGGAAATAAAAACATAGATTGCCACATGTAAAGAAAGAGATAAACATTTTATAAATGCTTTGGAGCCTAATGTCAGCTGAGGACGCAGATCAGAATTGTTTCTTCTTAAAAAAAAAAATATGAAAAAAAAAAGAAAAAAGGAAAAGAAAATTGATGTCAAGTGTTGACGAAAAAACGTAACGTGACGAGAAACAGAGAGCAAAGTATTAAGCAACCAACAAAGGACTGGTTCGTCGATTTGAAGAGCTAACTCCCATCCTTTTTTAACTATTATTGCATACTCTCTGGTCAAACACATGAGTCATGTGTTTAATCTTAAAATACAGCTAATTACGAAAAGAAATCTCAAATGTAAGGTAGAGAAAAAAATTAAAATAAAATAAACTTTTCAAAGATATTTTGAGTAAAAAAAAAAATTTATCGTCACTACTTAAAGTATTTTTGTTATAATAGACATTACTACAGAATTAACCTTGTTCTTTTTCTTATTACCGCAGGGTCAGATATTTTGTCTAGGTTGAAAAAGCTTGAGGTACTAGACATTAGTGTCAATAACTTTGACACTACCATTCTGTCATCTATGGGTGCACTCGCATCCCTTAAAGAACTATATCTTAGCTCCAATCAATTAAATGGATCATCACTTCCCTCAGGTATAGTATATATATCCCTCAAGTGTGATACATATTTGCACATTAATTTTAAATTAATTATAATAAAATAACTTTTTATTAAAAAAATATTATGTATGTTTTGTTTTTTAATATGATCAAAATGACTAAAATTATTCAAAAATATAGATAAGGGTAATTAGAAGTAAAACTTAGTAGTTCAAAGGGTTAATTAGGAAACAAAAGAAGTTAAAAGCTTAAAATGTAGGGTACAAAAAAGATTAAAAATTAGTTAATTATAAAATTATTGATAATAAAATTAATTTAAAAATAAAATAAACCTTTTAAGGATATTTTGAGTAAGAAAAGACTTTACCTTCAATTGTCCCAAATATTCTTATTATAATTATAATAGTATTAATGTTTGTATACGTGCATTGCACATAATTTTTACTAAAAAATAATTAAAACAAAATAATTTTTTCTTAAAAAAGAATTATATATGTTTTATCTTTTAATATGATCCAAATAACTAAAATAATTCAAAAATATTAATGACGGCAATTAAGAGTAAAATTAAAAGTTAGAAGAGTAAATTAAAAAAAAATTAAAAAAAGGCCTAAAATGTAGGGCGTCCGAAAAAACTTAAAATTAGTTAATTATAAAATTATTATTTTAACCTTATTAACAATAAAGTTATTATTATTTTTAATAAAAATAAAATAAACTTTTTAAGGATACTTTGTTAAAAAAAAATGTCTCTTCCTTAACTATTCAAAGTATTCTTATTATAATAACATAAATACAGATAAAGATATGAACATCTACGGCCAATTTTTTTTTATTTTTTTATTGTACATTACTAAACTTCGTCATTGATGAGTTTCTTTCCTCTACCGTTCCATATCTAACAAAAATTAGTTACTTAATAGCTTTATTAATTATTATTTAAAGCAAGTTTGTAAACCCATGCAATGCATGTACATTTTATATAATTAACTCAAAAGAATAAAAGTAAATAAATTTGAACAACAGAAAGCCTTTTATTAAAAAAATATTTTGTGAAACTGTCATTTATTTTTAAAAAAATTGGTGTTATTAAATTATAAGATGCTGATATCTTCATAACTATCAAAAGAAAAGCAAACGATCCTTTGTATTCACTTAGGAAATAAAAACATAAATTTTAACCGAGAAAAACTTAATGATTATAAACATAATTAGAATGATATCGATAAATATTGATACAAAATTTGATAAACACTAAATAGATGAACGCGTGGAGGAGGTAATATAATCTAGAAGTGCAAGCTCTCCGGCTCTAACGAGGGTTTATCAAAGAGAAATAGGATCATCGTAAGGAACACCGGTGTGGTACCGCCCAAAGACCCTCGTAAGTTAGAGCTTATTTAAGACTATAACAGTAACTCTTGTAGAAAATTATTCGTACCTTATGAGGAGAGTTGTAAGTTTTATTTATAAATAAGATCATTTGCCCAGTAGGCAGGTGCTACATGTCATCTTGTCGTTGGTCGAGATGAATTAGATGAGATCATCTATTTCGGGTTAGTTGGATATGATGATCCTTATCTTTCTGTTTCGTCTTGGAGAAGGAGTATCATTCCATCTCTATGTCGAAATTTGTATTTGATACATATAACTATTCTAAATTTTTCGGGATGTGACGTGCTAGGAATGACTTCCTTATCTTCTGTATCTCGTTTGGAATAATCAGCTTGGCTTAAAGCCAAGCTAACAATCTTGAGCAACACTCACCGAGCAAGGCCGAGCTATCATCATCATTGTATTTTCGGGATTTTCGTAAGAATCCTCTCGCTAGCTTGGCTCGAAAGGCTCCTATTAGGTGATCCGAGCTGATCTGTCATATGCATCATGTAATTTGTACGCAATTCTCGTCCCGCCACCTCAGCTCAGAGGATTTTCCATGCAGCTTCGTTTGCTTACAGTATCAAGTTAGCTCTACTAATATTTAGGTCAGCTCATACTGAGGAGACCATCCAGCGATAAATATCTCTTTATCAACATAAACATATATAAATAAGAAATACATTATTAGATGGAAAAAGTGAAAATGAAAGTACCATGTTTAAAATAAGCCTTATGCATAAATTTGTATATAATTTTGTAAGACGTGATCTAGGAGATTGCCGAGATCGGAAACGGGATATATAGATGTAGAAGAAAACATGGAAGAGGAAGAGAGTTAGAGGCATATGTCAAAATAATTTTTAATTTAATAAGTACATATATTAAAAAGATTATTAGGTAAGAATAACATTTTTTTCTGTAAACCACACTTTATTATGTAAATTTTTCTGATTAAATTATCGGTTTTTATGTAAATAAAATAGTATCAATGATTAATTTAAAAATTAATCAGCAGCTAAAATATAAGATTATTATCTAAACCCTTTGGAAAAGAAGATAGAAAATTATTCAAATTACTTGAAATAACATAAATCAAATAAAAACTTTTTGTGCATTTAGTTAAACAAAACTAATGAATTTCATTAAACAAAATACATGAGTTCCCCCCTAAAGTAATTTTTATTTTTCGAAGGGTACCTTGTATTATTTTAAACACTTGGATATAATTAGACTATTACTACCAATACATTTCTTGAAATTTCTTTTAAAAAAAAATAAAAATAAAAATTATACAACAAATAACTTGATAATATCATATACTTTTTAATTAATACAAATATTCATCCTGGGCTATGCGCAATTGCTTTTAGAAAAGAAATATAAAAAAAAAACTTTTAAATAGTGAAATCAAATAAAATAATAAAACAAAAATATCTATATATTATAATTATTAATTCATGAATGTGCAGATACCTTATGTCGATTCAATAAGCATGAGACACTAGATCTCAATTCCAGTGGATTTGACAACAGGGTTTTGCCCTGTTTGGGTGCACTCACATCTCTTAAGAAGTTGGATATTAGTTACAATCAATTTAATGGAACCCTTCCTTCACATATATACATAACCAAATTCTTATTATATCTGTACGTTATTAAACTTTGTCAGTAATTTATCTCTAACATTGCAACACAGATATGTATATGTATATGTAGTACATGTATGATTATATATATATATGTATGTATATATGTATATATGTATATACATATAATCTTAACAGAAAATGTCCTCCCGGCTGATGGGCTCTCAACATTCAATCGTCACTTTATTATTTCCTCTGTTTCTTTCTTGAGTATCTAGTGGTGTGGCACTCATCAATTATCATATATATATACATGGGATATTTAATTACTTGTTAAATTAACGCCTCAAAATATGTATATATTCTTTGTCACTGCAGGATTTTTGAGATTATCTAGATGGAATAAGCTGGAGATCCTTGACCTAAGTAACAATGAACTCATGACCGACAACATCCTACCATCACTGTCTACTTTCACGTCCCTAAAGTCTCTATCATTATCTACATGGAATAAGCCTTCATTTCCTCCCCAAGGTAAGCTCGATTACTAATTTGTCTCCTTAATTGTAAAGCCAAACTTATAATTTAAAAGTCAAACAATGATGAACCATTGGCTCTTTGAGATTGGCTCTTTTGAGAAGTTTTTCATTAACTAATAAGAAAATCCATAATTAGCAATTTATTACTATTAAAATAATCTTTGATAACGAACCTTATTGGTAAAACTGCAGCCGCAGAAGGACCTCACGAGTATATTTTTTCTGGATTGAAAAAGTTGCAAGAACTCGATCTTTCCGGTAGTGGATGCAGCAATAGGTTGTTGCAATCTCTAGGAACACTCACGTCTCTTGAGAAACTGGATCTTGGTGGCAATGATTTAAATGGAACATTTCCAAAAGGTTCATTCTTCACACTACACTTGCTATACACATATAACATAAGTCCATTAACAACTTTTTTAATATTTTATTTTATTAGCACTTTAATTAATTGATATATGTTAATGTCATTTTTCTATGCATTATTGGGTTGCGGTTTTACCTCCAAATATGTATATATATATATATATATAATTCAAACCAATTTCTTTCAAGATCTCACTTTTGTATATTATAATAAAATTTACACTTTCATATATGAATGTAATGGAGATTTTTTCAAATATTCAATATTACAGGCTTGTGCAATCTGAAGAAACTTCAAGAACTACGTGTAAATCTCAACAAATTCCACGGAAGCCTTCCAACGTGTCTTGGTAACTTGACATCTCTTAGAGTGCTTGACCTCTCCCAAAATCAATTTACAGGAAATATTTCGTCTTCATCTCCAATAACTTCCATGATATCATTGGAGCGCATCTCACTTGCTTACAATAATTTTGAGGCTACAATATTCCCCCTCATCTCACTTGCCAACCATTCCAAACTTGTGAAAGTATACCTTCATAGTTACTCTGGCTCCAAGTATTTAGAGGTAGAAACTGATCATCATGAATATCCACAGCATAAATGGCTTTACAAGTTTCAGTTGAAGATTCTGGCCTTGCAAAATTGCAATTTCAGCAAGCACATGACAGATGTTATTCTCGAGTTCCTCTATGGTCAATATAACTTGGAAGAACTATATCTCTCCCATGCCGGCTTACAAGGAAATTTCCCTACTTGGTTGATGGAGAACAATACCAACTTGAAAGTTCTAAAATTAAGAAACAACTCTTTGGAAGGTCCTTTTCTTCTTCCAAGTCATTCTAATATGAGTTTGACTGTGTTAGACATATCTAACAATCGCATTCAAGGGACTCTTCAAGAGAATATTGGTGAGATTCTACCGAACCTAATACATCTAAATTTGTCAAAAAATGACTTTGGAGTGAACATTCCTTCTTCAATTGGTGCAATGAGAAAGCTAGAATATTTAGATTTGTCCAGTAACCACTTTTCAGGAGAATTACCAGAGAGTTTGGCCATTGGTTGCGTTTCTTTGACTAGTTTGAAGTTATCAAGTAATAGTCTTCATGGTCCAGTATTTCCAAGAGGTTACTTTAACTTGAATGACTTGGAGTTTCTACATTTGGATAACAATAAATTCATCGGCGGCATTCCAATTGGAGTTTCCAATTGTTTAGAGTTACGAGTACTCAATGTTGGCAAGAATAATTTCTCAGGTACGATTCCTGCTTGGATGGGTAACTTGGGATTTTTAAGAATACTTGTCTTGAGAGAGAATTCATTTGACGGATTTATTCCCCATGAGTTTTGTGGATTGGTTTTACTTGTATATTTGGATCTCTCTCAAAACCATGATCTTTCAGGATCTATGCCATCTTGTTTGAAGTTACCCAAACTTCAATACCTACATTTGCAAGGAAATAGATTTACGGGATTGATTCAAGATATTAGTCTTCTCCAATCTAGTAAAACATCATTGGTGACGTTGAAGCTAGGAGACAACAACTTCTCAGGAAGTATTCCTAGTTGGATTGGTGGACTTGTCCATTTGAAAATTCTCAGTTTGAAAGGCAACCATTTGAGTGGTTCAATTCCTTATCAGTTATGCCAATTGAACCAAATAGGGATACTCGACCTTTCCAGTAACAAGTTGTTGGGATCAATACCCCCGTGCTTAATAAACATCACATTTGGAAGTATTCCTACCCATGTTTTTGATTTACATTTTGTTTCTCTAATTATGGTACCTCGCTTGAATAATATGTTAACTGAAGATGATGAAAGGTTTGAACTAGAATTCATGGAACCAGTAGAAGTGGAGTTAATAACCAAGAGTAGATCCAACTCTTACAAGGGAAGTATGCTCAATACCATGTCTGCAATGGATTTGTCATGCAACAAATTAACAGGGGAAATCCCCCATGAAATTGGAGAGCTAAGTGATTTGCGTGGACTGAACTTGTCTCATAACCGATTAAGTGGAAAGATCCCAGCTGCCTTTTCGAATATGAAGCAATTGGAGAGCTTAGACCTTTCGCACAACAAGTTGACTGGAGAAATCCCATCAAGTTTGATTAAGCTGAATTTTCTTCAGGTGTTTTCTGTGGCTTACAACAACTTATCAGGAAGAACACCCGTTGGAGGACAGTTCGGAACATTCAATGAATCTTGCTACGACGGAAATCCACTTCTTTGCGGTGCACCACCATTAATATTGGCAAAGAACTGCTCGTCATCAGGTGAAGAGAATCCAACAATGAGATCATCATCACCTACAAACTGGGGGGATAAATTTGGCATCAACACCGAAACTTTCTTAGTAAGTTTTATTGTCTCATATGTCATGTGTTTGGTGAGCTTCTTTGCTGTTCTCTACGTCAACCCACATTGGCGACGAAGATGGTTTCATTTCATTGAAGGGAGGATTATTGATTCATGTCAATACTTCTTAATTGACGTATACTACAAGGTATTCGTTCATCCTTTTATGTAGACGCATGGTCAGCATTATGGTACTTTCATTTTCATCTAATTTAATTTGCAATAATAAAACTAGAAGATGCATGAGTAGTATGTTGTGTGTATTTTTTTTTTTTAATAAAAGTGTGGATGTTTTGAATAATTACTTTATGAATAAAGAGTACATTAATTTGATCTTGGGTATTCTAATTCTAATACCCAATTCTAGATTTCAAAGTGGAAGTGTGGAAGAGGTCATGGGCAAGAGCATAAACTCCAATAGTAACAATAAAAACGCCATAAAAATCTGAAAAAGCCAATATCTAATATTCCTATCATTTGGGGTGTTTATATGAAGATTTTATATGCAATTTGACAGTTGAATATGAGGTAAATTCATTCGCATTATTTAAATAGAATCAGTCAAGAAAATCTAGTTGTATAATTCGTGGCATCCAAACAAGATTATGAATTCCTAGCAAAAACCCAACTCTGCTCAACAACGCCAAAGCACTTTTAATTTTTATTAAAAAAACGCCCTAAAAATCAAATTCTAAGATTGTAAATGTTCATCATACTTACATATTGTCATGTGATTGATCCAACTTCAGCATTAGCAGAAAATTAGTTTTTAACATAGTAAGGTTAACTAATGTTATAGTTACGAGGAAAACAAGATCAATACTAGTTTCATTCTCTTCCCATCGTTGCCATCACATAAAAATCAACAAAAAGCCTTGACACAATCTTCTAAAACAATAATGTTGATTAGTAAACAAAATTAGGACTTTCGTTGTAATAGAGCCTTCAATTTCTGCTAGCCCCCATTCTGATCTAATTTGAGGAGGTTAATCAAATAGGCCAATAGAGAATTAATTAACGAGCTTGATGTAACCAACAACTTGGAGACATTATTGTGCAAAACATACGAACAAGAAGAACATGCTTGACATAAAAAAATGAAGGCAAATTTAAGAGCTAGGTTATATAAAAGCTAGCGCACCTGGTTAAAGGTAAAGGGAATCGAGAAGAGACGCGACGTTCTTCCTCAGAGACGAAGAATCGGAAGTCGAAAAGCTTCGTAATGCAATCCAGGGGTTAGGGTGGGTTTTTGGTGCGCAAATCTGCGAATCAACTGCATTGTTTTTCCTCTTCGATGGTGATAGTTGAGCGTTCTGATGACGAGGATGGGTTTAAATGATTTGTGCGATCTCGCACCACTCTTCGCAACAGAGATGCTCCGTCGCGTAGCCCTTTGTCGCTAATTTCCTATTGAGCGACAGAATCTTCATTCTCCTTAGCGACGACACCTTATTTTGTCATTGTAAAGACCGATTAACGGCGAAATCTGCTTCCTCGCTAAAATTGTTGTTGCCAAATAAGCTTCTGTTGTAGTATAATGGTGTTTCAGTTGCAAGTAATATTCTCCCCATATACAATATTATTCTCAAAAAGAGGGGCACCGGCTCAAATCAGCATATAAAAGAAGTATTTACTTATCTTATCTAATATTTGATTGATTCGGATGACTTGACATTTATTCTTTTTAAATGAGGATGTAAATTTAAAACCTTCGCCGTGTATGAAACTATCATTTACTGGAAGACCTTTGAACTTTTGTGATCAAACCCGAATTAAATTCATATGAATTAGTCTTGTTATAAAATAAAAAAAGATATCACTTAAGTATCGCTTAAAAGTGAAACCAAAAAAATAGAAGTAGGACACATCTCAAAAAAGAAAAGAAAAAGGGGCCTTTTAATAACCAAGCATATCTTAAGGATGGATCACTTTGCCTTCCTAGCTTGCATCTAAGAGATTGGACGTCGACTAGTTCAGGAAAACAAAATTAAAAGTGTAGAAGCATAGATAGAATATTAATTAATAAAGAATATTAATTTAATTGTAAAAAGTTATAACTACTTTTTTTAATATTCATTGAATTATTTATTACACATCTCATATTAAGATGTGTAAATTATATACATTTTATAAATATGAATATATAATTATATTATAATAATAACTTTTTACGATTAAATTAATATTTTTTTAATTAATAGTACATGATGAAGTGAGAGTACACGACGAAATCAATTATGATGCGGCAGGTATAATGGATCAAGATGAGATTACTATATGTATCTATATCTATAAAGCCTGCTTTGCTCACTTATTCACCTTACCTAACAATTCTTGGACTGGTTGGCTTGAGAATGAAGTATTTTATGTTATTTCTCAACTTCTCAACTTAATATTGGTACAAGCTTATTCTTTAAATTAACAATGGCATGATTGTGAAGTATTATTATTATATGTTCTTTAAAATATTTTCTTTAATGAAAATATTTCTATATATGTACACCATGAGTGCCATTTTAGCATTTTCCTTGGCAGTGAAAAAAAAATGCACTTGAACTACAATACGTACCAGCAGCTTCCTTCTCTCTCTATTTGATTTGAGGAGTTGTATATTATTATAAAAATACTATAGAAATGAATGCAGAATTAACCTTGTTCTTTTTTTTACATATTTTTCTTTTTTTCCTTTTTTTCCTTTTTTTTTTTTTTCTTGTTCTTCTTCTTATTGCAGGGTTAGATCTTTTGTCCGAGTTGAAAAAGCTAGAGGTACTGGACCTTAGTGAAAATTACTTGGACAACTCACATCCCTTAAGGAACTGAATCTCAGGGGCAATTATTTAAATGGATCATCACTTTTTAGGTATATATATATAAACATATATACACACACATACATACCCACATTCATATATATACAACCAATTTCTTGTTTTTTCTACCAAAAGAAAAGCCAAAAAAGAAAAAAAATATATAAAGTAAAATGTACCTTCAAAGTATCAATTAAGGAGATTAAAAATATAAAGAATTAATTCAAAGCTAACAAGAAGGGAGTTAATTAAAAGGAAAATGGGGATTTTGCATGCATTTATAAAAGAAAGAAGTTCGCCTTGTAATCATTTTCAAATTGCAATTCAACTAGCAGTAGAACCAAATATTAATGCATATAATATTTGCAAGGAATTATATATTTGCTTTATGGACATGTTTTTATTATATTAAAGAGACTAATTTGGAATTGAGTTTTTAATTAACATTTGGTTCAGCAGTTTGTCTCTGATATATAGCACTGTTCCATGTTCTTAAACATGATTTTATGTATATATATATAAATGTACATAAAATCACCAGAAGTGTCACCCGGCCGATGGGTTCTCATCATTCAAATAACTTCATCAGTTCCTCTGTCTCTTTCCTAATAAACATTATATGTTTGCCAACAACCAAGCATTTATATATATATACACACTCATATATCTAGCGGTATATATACTGTCAATTATCATACATACATATGCATGGGATATTTAATTAATTAATAACTTCTAATTTAATATCTTCCAAAATTAAAATCTCACTTACTGCAGGTTTTATGAGATTATCTAGATGGAATAAGTTGGAGATCCTTGACTTTAGTAACAATGGGTACACCAACAGCATCCTAACATCTTTAGACGCTTTCACGTCCCTTAAGTCTCTGTCTCTTAGCGGGAATAATTTAAATGGGTCATTTCTTTCCCCACGTAAGCTTCACAACTTTATTAATTCCCCTAATTATATATAATGAGAATATTTTTGACTTTTCACCCCCAAGCTTTTTTTCTTAATTTCTAAAATACTTTGAAAAACATATCTTAAATTTTTATTAAACATATTTACTTTTATAATTGATAGGGGTAAAACAGTAATTTAATATTTAACTATACCTAATACCTTTTATATAAAAATTATACTTTTAATTAATTTCATAATAAAAATTATGTGCAATATTAGAAGCACCTAGTGAAATGGGGGAGACTCAAAACCACGGTGTCATGTCAACTGTGCATGATTCTTTGGGTTTTTGTTTTTTTCTTTTCTTCCCTCAACTTTATACTGTACTTGAAGAAATATTCCTCGTCCATGATTGCAGTTGCAGCTGTAGGAGGAGGTCCTCACAAGGACATTTTCTCTCGATTGAAAAACATACAGGAACTCGACTTCAACAATAATATATTGTTGCAATCTATACGAAGACTCACGTCCCTTAAGAACCTCCATCTTGGTTCCAATGATTTAAATGGAACATTTCCAATAAGTACGTACACCACACTTGTTATTAATTTTGCATTAGTAATGGTAGATTTTGATAAACGTAATTAAGCATCACTGAATTCAAACTACTTTCTTTCTAGCTACATGGGCTTCCATAAAGGTACGTCTAAAATGTACAAAAATGATGTATACTTTAAATGTACATTTTGAAAAAAACAAAGTCATGGGTCTTACAAGCTTTAGCTTCCAATTATGCTTGTAATGAAGGTTTCTTAAAATATGTTTAATTTTACAGGCTTGTGCTATTTGACCGATCTTCAAGAACTACATCTGAATGACAACAATTTCTATGGAATCCTTTCAACATGTCTCAGTAACAATCTGACCGTTGGTTGCAATGCATTGGGAATTTTGGAGCTGTCGAATAATCGTCTACAGGGTCAGATTTTTCCAAATGGTGAATATTTCAACTTAACTCAGTTGAATTCTTTATATTTGGATGAAAATCAATTTACAGGCGACCTACCGATTGCAATTTCCAAATGTTTATACTCATGCCCACTTAATGTGGGCAAGAATAAGTTATCAGGTACTATTCCTACTTGGATAGGTAACTTAAAAGGGTTATCGATACTTGTCTTGCGAGATAATTCATTTAAAGGATTCATTCCCCATGAGTTTTGTAAATTAGATGGAGTTGAACAATTGGACCTTTCTCAAAACCGTCTTTCAGGATCAATACCATCTTGTTCTCTAAGTTTCAATTACTTAAATATGTACACTTGCAAGGGAACAAATTGACAGGATCATTTCAAGACATTGATTTTCTACACTATAGTACACCATCATTAGTGACGTTGAATCTTGGAGACAACTTCTTCTCAGGAAGTATACCTAGTTGGATTGATACACTTATCAACTTGAAGGTTCTCATTTTGAAAGGCAATAATTTGAATGGTTCAGTTCCTCATCAGTTATGCCTATTGAATAAAATAGGGGTACTCCACCTTTCCCGTAATAATCTTTTCGGTTCAATACCCCCATGCTTTGGAAGCATTGCATTTGGGTAGCTAGGAGCCATTCATGATGCAGACGCCTTTGATCTACAGTTTACACAGGGAACTGTTTCCTCTTATTCGTCTTATGGAATAAACAGTATAAATTATGAAGATATTGTGGATTTGGGATACATGGAGCAACAAGAAGTGGAGTTCACAACCAAGAGTATATCCATCACTTACAAGGGAAAGATTCCTAACCTCATGTCTTTAATGGATTTGTCATGCAACAACTTAACAGGAGAAATCCCCCATGAAATTGGAGAGCTAAATCAACTACATGGACTAAACTTGTCTCATAATCGATTAAGCGGAAAAATCCCCGGTGCCTTGTCGAATATGGAGCAATTGGAGAGTTTAGATGTTTCACACAACCAATTAATTGGGGAAATCCCATCAAAGTTAACTAAGTTGAATGCTCTTGCGGTGTTCCTTGTAGCTTACAACAACTTATCAGGAAGAATACCAAGCTGAAGACAGTTCGGAACATTCCTACTAGGGAAATCTACTTCTTTGCGGCAGACCACCATTGGCAAAAAAGTGCTTCTCATCATCAGCTGAAGAGAATCCAACAATGAGATCATCACCTTCCGACGACTCATCATCAAATCAATGGGAGGATAGATATGGCATCAACCCTGTTAGCTTCTTTGTAAGTTGCGCCGTCTCATATGTCATGTGTTTGCTGAGCTTTTTTATTATTCTTTACATCAATCCATACTGGCGTCGAAGATGGTTTTATATGATAGAAGCAAGGATTGATTCATGTCTATACTTCTTCATCCACATGTACTATAAGGTATTATCATCGTTTTATGTAGACTACACGAGCAACATGCATGATATATATATATATACTCTACTTTCATCTTGTATTTTGTAATAATGAAACTAGCTAGCTTGCAAGAAGATACATGAGTAGTATGCGTATGGATGGTTTCAACTTTCTGATACAAGTTAATTTTGAGCTTAGGTAAATATATATATATAATACATGAGTTAATATGTAGACAACTTATTGAAGTCTTAGATCTTGTCTGCATAACTGCTAAAGTTGAAGGGTAATTCTATTGTAAATAATGTTCTCATACATATATACTATTCTCAAAATGAGGGGTGCTAGCTTGATGTTATACTTTTTAACGAACTATTATTTTATTTTGGCATGATTGTGAAGTATTATAAATGCAGTTGCATAACTCATAAGGATTCATCTCTAGTTGGTAAGTTGAAACTTGAAACTAGAATTATTAGATTTAGCTTCTGAAAATTATTATCAGAATAAATATTTTATTCTAACTATAAAATTACAAGAAAAGAAGGTAATTGTGGCTGCACTAAGAGCCCACACAAATATGTTTAAAATTAAAACAAAATTCAACACGAAGAAGCATAATATTGTAGTCGAGCGAAAAAATTTCAGAAGCGATCTTTAAACTAAAATCTGCGATCTGCGCGAAAGAGCTTCGGTTGCGAACTCGCGTTGAAGATCTTGATTTTCTTAGCGGCGTCTTTTAGCTTTCGAGCTTCTCGAGTTGAGGCTTCGTGGCTAATCCGAATTGTTGAAGAAATTGAGAGCTTAAGTTGCCTAAGATTACTTGGAAAAGAGAAGATACGAGTGCATCCGCCGTGATTTTTATGAGAACTTGAAGATTTTAGCTGATTTCAGCTGTGATTTTTATGTAAGTGAGACTCGATCTCCTTCTCTCGCAAGTCCGACCAATTGTTGTTCTCTATGGATCTGTAAGTACATCTCGTGCTCTCTAATTTTGCAGATCTCGTTCTCTCTGATCTCGCGAGTCCGACAGATCTGATTTGGTGTTCTCTATTTCGTTGTGCTAAATCGCAGAACTCATTCTCTCACGAGTCTGACCGCGATCTCAGAGCACATCTCACTCGATCTCAGAACTTATTCTCTCGCCAGGCGACGCTGCTTCGATCCCCTTCGCTCTCTCCTTTGTCGCAGGGTAACTATTTATTGAGAGCCAATAAAAAATATTTGATTCGTGATTGAATCTGGTTTTGATTTGTTGTTATCTGTTTGTGATTTTGATTCGTTTTAGTGTTAGTAGTTTGAGGTTTTCTGTCTTTATTATTATTATTTTAATGGTTAGATTCGTGGATTAATACAAGACAAATGGTTGAGTACAGAATTTTTTATAATGAGCTGCTTATTGCGAATAGAAACCCCAGCGCTTCTTCTCACAACAAGAAAAGGGCTTCCGGTTTTCATTTCGCCGGATGTTCTTCCCTCCGTCGCTTCACCCGATTCTTGTCATCTCCAACTCAGCCCTCCTCACTTGTAAGTAGTTTTTTAGTTCACACCACCAAGGCTTTTTTTTTTTTTTTTTTTGGGTTAATTCTTCCTCTGTTTGTTTGAAGCTTTTAATAGAAGTGGGAATTAAATTGTTCTCTTTGTTGGCGTGATATGATTTCTCTTGTATATGATTTCTGGGCAGAAGCTTATTTAGTTTTTAAGCATAATAATAGTTTAATAATCTCTAAGCAACAAATTTAGTGTTCATAAACAAAGGTGCTAGTTTGAGCAATGCGTATACTTGGAAATGTATGGGGTTCTTAATCTCTAAGAAACAATTTTCTTATTTAGAAACAAAGATGCTAGTTTGAGAAATGATGATTCTTGAAAATGGGTGGAGTTTAGATGTGATAGTTTAATAATCTAGTAACAGTTTTTTATTCAGAAACAGAAAAAAAATTGGTGTAGTTTGAGAATGGCTATACTTGAAATTGGTGTAGTTTTTAGATGTATTAATTTAATCTCTAAGCAACAATTTTGGCATTCAAAATTTTTGATAATGTGGTGCTTTTGGAGTTTTCTGTGAGAAATGAATGAATGATGATAGAAAATTTTGTGTGTTGCTCGATTCGGCAGTCAAAATACCTACTCTTTTGTGTTCTTCCTTCGAAATTAGGTTAATACTACTCGCATGCTTGTAAATTTTGTGCAATGCTCACTTCCTAAGCCTTGTTCTCCGTCACCTCTTAATATTAGCATATAGAATTCCTTTTAGGAAAACACGTGTATATTTAATTAGATGGAAAGATGTGATGGCGCTTGTCCTCTTCTTTTTTTTTTAATGCCCTTAGTTTTTCTCTTTTGTAATTCTTTTTTTACAAGCCTTTATCTAACTCTTCCCTTGTGATTTTACAATAAGTTTATTTTCTTTTTGGAAAGGTATAGGTATGCCCTCAATTTCTTCAGTTTCAAAGACATCTAACTTAATTCCTTTTCTATCTTCCAGTGGATGATGCTTATATAGATTGGTGCCAGGTAAAATAGCTACAATTAATTATTTACTTATTTCTTCTTTTCTTTTCTTTTTTCCTTTTTGGTTCTATTGAGTTGGTGTTGAATATAGTCTGTTTATCTATCATGATAGACTTGTCATTTGTGACTTGTGGTCTGACTGGGCGAATGATAATTTAGTTATCTTCTTTAGTACTCTACTATCAATACATAATATTTTACACTCTTCTCTAACTGGGGATTTTAGGTTAGAAGAGAGAAAATCAGTAAGGGGCTGAAACTGTCGTAAGCTCTTGTTCCCTTTAAAATTTTTTTTTCTCTTTCTTTCTTTTTGGATTTTTCAATTATTGTTCATTCATTTCAGTGGCATCGAGACAAGGGAGCGAGGAGCTTATTTTTGAAGGTTCACTCCAAGAAAAAATTAGTACTATAGTTAGTGAGCCCTTAATTAAATATATGAGGAAGTGAGTTGATTTATGAAATTTTTTTATTTGCCTGCCAAGGATCCTGCTCTTATTTTCCTCTTTTTTTTCCATTGGATTTTTTAAAATGGTGAAATGTTATATTTGGGTGGGAAGGTTGAAAGTTGAAACACCAAGTTCAAGATCATGTTTTCTAAGTTAAAGTTAATCTCTGCAGGTTTTTCTCCTTGAAGGTAAACCTGAGAATGCAGCTGCCATCATTCTTGTCCACCAGGTGGTTGATTTTGTACTTTATTATAAGAAATGTTAGACCTTGAGGTTGACTAAATTTTTTTAAAGATGAGCTGATGATAAATAAATTTCTTTAAACCAGTGTTATTAAGAGGTGCGCGCCTCAGGCGAGGCACACCCCCCTGTGCCTTCTTCAAATGTCTTGTATATGATTTCTTTAAATGTTAAACCTTCTTTCTTCTTCTTCTTCTTTCTTCTTCTTCTTCTTTCTTTCTTTCTTTCTTCTTCATGTCTTGCACTGCAACCCCTTTTTTGTTTTTGTTTTTTACGGTTCTAAATTTCTTTCTTTCTTTCTTCACTTCCTGCAACTGCAACCCTTTTTTTTTTGTTTTTTACGGTTCTGTAATTTCTTTCTTTCTTCTTCTTCTTTTCTTCCTTTCCTCTTCACGTCCTGCAACCCTCTTTTTTTACACTTTTGCAACTTCTTCTTCTTCACGTCCTCTTCTTCTTTTTTCTTCTTCTTCATCCCTGCTGTTTTCTCTCTCTCTCTCTCTCTCTTTCTTCATCTTCTTCCTCCCCTACTGCTATTCTCTCTCTCTCTCTTTCTTTCCTGGACTGCAACAGCAGCAAGCTGCTGCTATTATTGTTAGAACAAAGAGGATGAGAGAGGAGGGCAGGATGATTTGGGGGGGGGGGGGGGGTCTGCTGCTTCTTCCCCCATCCTCCCTTTTCTCCTCCTCTTCCTTTTCTCTATTTCCTGGAATTCCTGCACATGAAAATAAACAAAATTATTAATGAAGAAAGTAAGAAAGGATTGGATAATATTATGAATCATTGAATTGTTAACTTGTTAAATGACTTATGTCTGGTTTGCCTATCTTTTAAATTTGTGGTTTCATTGATTGATAATAAATTTATAAAAAAAAGTTTTTGCATCTTTACACCTTGCATCACTCGGGCACGCGCCTCACCTTGCGCCTCAAGCGACAAAGGGGTCCTTTGCCTGCTTTAAAGTAACATGTCTTCTTCTTCTTTTTCTTTTTTAAATTTTGTTAAATGTTTTATTTATCAAGTTTGAGTATTTGAAGCTCCGTTTGCTTTGCACCAGCATTTCTTTCTTAGTAACTTGAGATAGGTATATACATTTCATACAAATGTATGAAGTGCAGAAACTGGTTAGCAAATGGCCTTTGGAGGTCATAAAGCATCGAAAAGAGCAAGTTAGAAAGGTTTTTCTTTCATCTCTCAAATGATTCTGCAGCTCTTTTATGTTGATAAAAAAGAGTAAAATAAAAAAGTATTATACAAATTTTTTATTCCACCCTTGTATTTTTTGCAGTCGTTGAGCGATTCTTTAAGGCAAAATGTACCATGATTTGTCAACATGGGATTGAAGATATATGTTGGTTAATTTGGATGAAATAGCCATGAAAGAACCCATTCCAACCTGAAGTTAGGAACAATTAAATATACTGCAAAGAAGAGCAGCATTGAAGAAAAACAAATTTTAAGAAGATGGTGCCTTTTATGTCAAGGAAAAAGCACATGGGGAAGTAAAGCCTTTCCAGGTGAGTATTGTTAATTAGCTTATATTGTAATTTTTGGGTAGTTGATTTCATCATGATGAATGTATTGTAATTGAGTTTTTGATTTTGATTCTTTGAAAAACAATAAAATGTATTTGTATTCAATATATATCTAATTTTACAGGTTTTTGAAATGTCAATAAAAAATATCATTTAATTTCATAGGAACTTTTTACAGGTTTCTGAAGTGTCACAAAAAAATATCTAATTTTATAGGTTTTTGATGGCTTGATGGGAATTCAAAGCCCATAAAGAAAGAATATCTCCTTTGAATTTGTGGGCTTAGCTCCACGTGTGTTTATAGGCTGTGGGTCACATATTTTGGGGGTTTTGTGACTTTGTGGCTGTGGTCATATTTTGTTATTGTTTGTGGATCCTCAGGGCTCCTGTGTTTTTTGTTAGCAGGGGTGACAAAATTGATTAGAATCTGTTGTCCTCTTTTTGTCTAACCCGCATTAAAATTGGTATGAATAATTTTATTTTTTTAAAATCGAGTTTGTGAGGAAAAACTCACTTATTTGCAAAATGAAATAATCGAATTTTCAACTTTGAGTGAAGGAGTTTGAATACACACCGTTAAAACTAGTCAACGTTTGCATTATGTTATGTTATTAGATAGATATAATATCAAATTTATTAGATACATAATTTTTTTTTTCTATTTATCTTTATCTTTTATTTAGTTTTTAAGAAAAGTATCGTTCTTTATTTATTTATTTATTTTCAATCCTTTTTATTTTTAATAATTTTTTAATGGGTAAAGTCATAAATTTTTTTCATTTTTTATTTATTTCTGACTCATAATGGTTACTAACATATGAATTAGATATTAATTTGAGTAGCCATAATAAATAAAATAATTAATGGAGAAATAATTTTTTGATTTTAGGTCGCTGCCCATTAGAAAAATAATAAACAAAATAATTTTATGATTCAAAAGAATAATTACTAGGCTATACATAAAAATTAAAAAATTAATTAACTAATTAAACAATTTCATAATCTAAAAAAGGATGTTTATAAGTAAGAAAGAAAGAAAGAAATGACATTTTATACAGATGAGTATGGCCTTGTTTGGTTACGCAATTCAACAATGATGCAAATGGATGATGCAAATGGCCTTGTTTGGTTACGCAATTCAACAATGATGCAACGAAGCTTTTAGCAAACTGCAGTAACTAGGGCGTATGGGCAACTAACGTTTTTCGGTATTTTAACAAAGTACCTTCTCACAGCTACTTTGCAAAAGCACTTCTCGCTCCAGTCACAGAAACTATCAGATAAAGGCTTTAGGAGTTTTTGAAATGTCACAAAAAAAAATCTAACTTTATAGGTTTTTGATGGCTTGATGGGAATTCAAAGCCCATAAAGAAAGACTTTAGTGAAATTTTGAGTTAGCTGTTTCGTTTGGGTTTGTGGGCTTAGTTCCACTTGTGTTGGCATAGTCACACTTATGTTGGGGGTTTTGTGTGCATGTAATACCCCGGTTTAGACAAAAAAAAAAAAAAATTGAACCTTTTCATTTCTCACACCATTCTCTCTCTCTCATCTTTTTGAGACTTTCTCTTCGATACTCTCTTCGCAGTGTAAGGCGGTTCTGTTAGGGAGAATGCACCAGTTTCAAAAAGAAGTTTTATTCGAAAGTACGGAACGTGTCTTATAACTTTTATTAAAGTTTTCATTCATTTATCATTATGCCTACTATGCATTTACATTGCATTATTGCGTATAATGTTCATACTTGTACATTTGGAGTTCATGCGGCGAATTAGTGGTCAATTTGACTCAACCAGACTTAGTCTTGTTCTCAATAACTTTGAATAATGAATAGGAGGTAGCGTGCTGCTCTAGAAGATTGGTATTTAAGTGGTATTTAACCTTGTGTCCCACTTCTCAACTGGAGACTGGTGTTGTTGGTCTTATTTGAAAGCTATCAGCTTGTACAAGTGATCACCAGACGTTGTCAAATCATGTCTAATATTAGCAAAGACCGGACTTGCTCATTCATAGTCGTCATACATAATCACCTAGGGACGTAAGTGGTTCGTGATCTACAAAATAGTTTGGAGTAATGCTCATTATTCTTGGTATTTCCATGGAGAATGATGTACAATGAGAACCTGGAATTACCGAAGGATGGACATTTGTACGTGAATTCAAGGCGACATCCTTGGGAAGGGACGTACAATGAGAACTCGGGTTTACCTGAGAAAGGACATCTGTATGTGAACTCAGGGCGACGTACAATCACAGAACCATTACGAGACGGTGTCATGCATACATACATGTTGTACTGATTATGATGTTATGTTGTGCATATGTGATATTTGATTATGAAGTTTCTTTTATTAATTGTCATATTCACGAACTATTTTACCCATTGGACAAATAGCTTATCCCGTTGTTAATTCATTTTTCAAGAGTTTAGGGTGGACTGGGTAGAGGTTTTTGGGCTCATATTTTGTACCCTTTGTTTATTTATAGAGGGATTTTGGGAGGATGTTCCTTCTATTATATTTTGTTTAAAAATACATTCAGAAATTAATAAAATCAGATTTGTACTCAATTGTGTACCTGCGCATCTTTGTGACTGTTATAATGCATTCACGCCCGCCCTTGAGTGTTCCGTAGGTTTAGGCGCTTCCGGGCGAAGTGTGACATTACGGTTGTGGGTCTGTTGTCCTCTTTTGTCTACCCACATTAAAATGGATATGGATAAAAAAATTTAAAAATCGAGTTTGTGAGGAAAAACTCTCATTTATTTGTAAGATAAGATAATCAAATTCTCAATTTTAAGTGAGCTAGCCAATATTTGCATTATGTTATGCTATGTTATTAAATAGATATAATAACAAATTTATTAGATACATAAAAAAAAACTTTCTCTATTTATCTTTGTCCTTTATTTATTGTTTAGGAGAAGTCTCGTTCTTTATTTATTTATTATTTTTCATCCTCTTTTTATTTTTTATAAATTTTTAATGGGTAAAGTTATTACGACCGACTTTATCATCAAAATCCAATAGTCAAAGTCAAGTCGGCTAATCAATAGTAGTACCATACAAAAATAGACCTATAGAATCAAAGTCGTTGCCTAAAACCTCATTCTTATTTTAATTGCTAAATAATGGGCCCATTGAAATAGTTGTTACAACTATTACTCGTTTCTTAATATTGTATATAGCCTTATTTAGAAAAACAAGTTAATTATAAGTGACAATAAAATACAAATATATATAATTGACAAGTGTAACTACACAATAAATCTTGTATTTTTTTTTTCAATTATAAATCTTGTAACTACACACCCCAATGATATCTTCTAATTGAGATGTATGTACTTTCAAGACTAGTTCATGTAATTTCCCATTTGCTAAAAGGGGTAAGATTTCACCTACGTCATCACATAATAAAGTCTGGGCCCAAATTTTTTTTGCATGAGAACAGTTACTTAAAGCATGCGCTGTGGTCTCAACTTCCTTCTGACATAAATTACAAACGGGGGACCTTAAAGATTTCCTTAGAAATAAGTTAACAAAGGTTGGCAAAATGTTTTTCAAAGCTTTCCAAAAGAAAACTGACCTTAGCGGGGATATGAAGGTACCATAGATTTTCTAGCAATGGTTTGGACTGTTAGAAGAGAAAGAAACCCCCACCTTTAGAGACTGTCTTCCCAACCAATATCCACTTTTCACAGTGTATTCCCATTGTTTGTATAATGCCACATAAGTTCATCTTCCACCTCCCTGACACTTAGAGGGATTTGAAGTATAGCTTGTAGATCTTCTTCCCAGACCACTGCTCTTAGATCTTCAATTTTTCAATTCTTGTCTTGAGAAATAAAGTCCTTGACTCTGTAGTCAATGGATTCTAGCATAGGGGTGTTAGGTCTGAAGGTAAGTGGTCTTGGAAGCCATGGATCATGTTTGAAGTGAATCTTGTCTCCATTGCCAACACGCCATCTAATACCTTGCTTCAACAATTCTCTTCCCCAAATTATGCTTCGCCAAATCTGAGATGAACCGGTAGATGCCTTAGCTTCCCAAAGGCTAGATCTAGGAAAATATCTAGCTTTGAGAAGTCTAGCCACTAGGGAATTTGGATTCTTGACAAGCCTCCAACATTGCTTGGCTAATAAAACCTTGTTAAAAATCTCCAAGTCCCTAAAGCCTATTCCACCATTTGCTTTAGGAGTGCATAAATCTTCCCACTTCTTCCAATGGATCTTTTTACAGTCTTTTTGGAAACCCCACCAGAATTTTGCTATGAAGGAGCTCAACTGCTTACAATGCTTGGCTGGAAATCTGAAGCAGCTCATTGAGAAAGTAGGAAGAGCTTGGGCCACAGCCTTGATAAGAACTTCCTTCCCTCCTGCTGAAAATAATTTTTCCTGCCAACTCTGTAGCACATTCTCACCCTGAGATAGTCAAACATTCGGATTCTGTTTCTCTTTTACTGATTGCTGAACATTTGCGGTAAAAGAGATAGAGGACTTCTCCAAGTTGATTTGCTGACCTGATGCATATTCATTCAACTTAAGAATGTCCTTCATAACCTGAGCATCGTTTTATAAAGCCTGACTAAAAATAAGACTGTCATATGCAAAAAACAAGTGGGATATTTTTGGGCCCCTTCTAGCTATTTTTAGCCCTTCAAGTAAATTTTTATTTTCAGCTACCTGCAACATTTTAGAAAGACCTTCAGCACAAAACAAAAAAAAGGTAAGGTGATAATGGATCACCTTACCTTAAGCCTCTTTGAAGAGAAAAATCACTAAATATGCTTCCCTTAATTTGAATCGAGAATCTAACTGAAGAGACATTTGAGGATTAAATTCACCCAATCTTCATTAAACCCTAACTTCAGCATAACTAATTTGAGGTAATTCCACTCCACCCTATCATAAGCCTTGCTCATATCCAATTTAAGAGCCAAAGAACCCCTCCTTCCTTTTATTTTATTTTTCATATGATGAAGTAGTTCATGGGCTATGATAATATTATCTGAGATGAGCCTCCCTCTCACAAAAGCACTTTGATTCTCAAAAATTAAACTTGGAAGACAATGTTTCATTCTATTAGCCAAGACTTTGGCTATCAATTTATACACCACATTACATAAACTGATTGGTCTGAAATCAGACACTCTTAAGGGGCTACTAACTTTCGTGATTAAGACAATTAAAGTACGATTTAGGTCTCCCAGATCAGTTTCACCATTCAAAAAGGAGAAACAAGTTATGGTTATATCATCACCAACAATATGCCAATATTATTGATAAAATAGGGCGGGAAAACCATCAAGGCCAGGACTTTTAATGGGACTCATTTGATTAAGGGCAGAAATTACCTCTGAGTTGTGAAAGGGCTGCATAAGTGTTCTGTTCATCTCATCAGCCACCTTACGGGGAAAATTTTTCAAAACATTTTGTGAAGCTTCACTGGAGGTACCATTGGATGTGAAAAGCTGCTAAAAATAATGTTCTACTATTTCAGCCCCCTTTTTTTGGTTCGTTACTCAATTCCCTTGAGAGTCCAGGATTCCTTTTATCATATTACGCCTTCTTTTCTCATTGGCTTTAGAATGAAAGAATCTGGTGTTCATATCACCTCCTGCGAGCCAATTCTCTTTTCCCCTTTGTTACCAATATTGTTCTTCCTTAATATACAGCTTCTCTAACCTTGCTTCTATTGACTTCATTAAGTTATAGGTTTGCTGATTTTGAGGGCCATTATATAGTTGTTCCAGCTGCTCTCTAAGACTTTTGATCGATCGAGCCTCTCTTTACTCCACTTAGAAAGCTCCTTAATGCATGCAGCATTAGTGTGAGTAATATCCCAATTGCTTGATGGATTCTTCATCTTCAACCAGACCTCTCTATCTTGACAAAGCTGGAGGTCCTTGACCTCTCTCGGAATAGATTCAACAATGGCATCCTGGCATCCTTGAATGCATTTCCATCTCTTAAGAAACTCTATGTCGGTCGTAACTTCATGATGGATGATAGACCAAATTTTCTTTCACAAGGTATGTACGCACATGTGGTATTATCACGTACTCTATCTATAGCTCTTAATAATTATTTCAATGCATTAATTAGCCAGGCTAAAACAATGTAGAAATTCCACATGAATCAACAAGATTTTATGATGGCAAAAGCTTAAAAGCGTTGAAGCATGAGGAAGAGAGGTAGGGATGGCTGGATGGGTACGTATTAGCAGCTAGATAGCTAGCCTAAAAGCTTTATGGTGGCAAAGGTGCATATAAAATCTATGTTGTTAAAAGAAAAATGTTAAGGATATTGAAATTTCTAATTACTAAAGATGATTTGTCGAATATTTACAAAATATTTGTAATTTCATTAAAAGATATATTGTTTTAATTTATTAAAGTTAAAAGTTGATCATGAGACAGTTATTTGTAATAATTGATGTAATATTTTTAATCTTTTTAATATTATTTTTTTTAAATATTAATTTTAAATAAAGAGAAGGGAGCAGGGTTAGCAGTTGATTTACATGTATAGTTTGACTCATGGACTTTAGAATTAACTAAATACTTAAAAAATACAATAGCTTTATGTCTCTTTTTTTTAAAAAAATAAAATAAAATTGGATCAAAGGTTATATTACAATAGATTTATATCAAATCATCTTCTTAATTTCATTCATTTTAGCCAAAAGGAAAAGGAAAACTGTTGCATTCGAACTACAATATTTTTTGTTGCATCTTCCTTCTCCTATTCTAATTTCTCTATTTGATGTAAGGAGTTGTATTATTATAAACTTATAATAGACATAACTGCAGAATTAACCTTATTTCATCTTCTTATTGAAGGGTCAAATATTTTATTTGGGTTGAAAAAGCTTGAAGTACTAAACCTTGAGAGGAATTACTTAAACACTATCATTCTGCCATCTTTGGTTGCACTAACATCCCTTAAGGAATTATACCTTGGCTTCAATCGATTAAATAGATCATCACTTACCTCAGGTATAATATATATATATATATTCCTTAGGTGTGATACACCCACGAACTAATATTTACACACGTGCATCGCACAATTTTAATTATAGATTAATTATAATAAAATAACTTTTTATTAAAAAAATTATGTATGTTTTGTCTTTTAATATGATCAAAATTACTAAAATTATTTAAAAATATAAGTATTAAGTATTCATTCATCCTTTTATGTAGACGCATGGTCAGCATTATAGTACTTTCATTTTCATCTTATTTAATTTGCAATAATAAAACTAGAAGATGCATGAGTAGTATGTTGTGTGTATATTTTTTTTTTTAATAAAAGTGTGGATGTTTTGAATAATTACTTTATGAATAAAGAGTCCATTAATTTGATCTTGGGTATTCTAATTCTAATACCCAATTCTAGATTTCAAAGTGGAACTGTGGAAGAGGTCATGGGCTAGAGCATAAACTCCAATAGTAACAATAAAAACGCCATAAAAATCTGAAAAAGCCAATATCTAATTTTCCTATCATTTGGTGTGTTTATATGAATATTTTATATGCAATTTGACAGTTGAATATGAGGTATATTCATTCGCATTATTTAAATAGAATCAGTCAAGATAATGTAGTTGTAGAATTCGTGGCATCCAAACAAGATTATGAATTCCTAGCAAAAACCCAACTCTGCTCAACAGCGCCAAAGCACTTTTAATTTTTATTAAAAAAACGCCCTAAAAATCAAATTCTAAGATTGTAAATATCAAATGTTCATCATACTTACAGTCCTCTGATTTGATTCATCATTTCTATTTTCTCTAATTGAAATCTTGCGTCGACTTCTTTGTCGGCTACACCTAGAGTAATCACTAGATCTCTTGCCATTATCCTCGAAGTTTTACCAAACATCTCCTCATCGGTTACCCCTCCTTTTGAGGCAAAAGTTTTGGAAAAGGATTACAGTCTTACTTCTTTTGTTATTGCTATGGATGTTCTGTCAGAGGTATTGATGTCTGCCTCTTTTAGAATCTTCATAATTAAGGCACCATAACCAAGGTATTCCTTCTTAATAGGGTTTTGGATTATTCTAGTTATTTGTTGGATAATGAGGTTGGGTGAGGAGACGAAGATTTCGTCCTTTAAACAGTATAAAATAAGGAGTTGAGCTTGACATTGGCATGATATTTTTTACTATAATCTTCCCAAGACCTACGAGTATTGATATTAAAAAGTTATTTGGGAGATGGGCGTACTTCTTTTCAGTGTAAGGATTTGCTGTGAGGGAGTTGAATAGTCGTTCCCTAGATTCAACAATTTCAATAACGGCTTCGGGTTCATGTGGATCAATGATCTTTTCTTCAATCGGTATTGCCATTATTCGAGAGATAATTTCGGCACTGACAAAAATTTTTACTCCCTTGACCATTGTCTCTAAATTAGGGTTGATTCTCTCCTCTTGGTGTCCCACTACAGTCATGTTTTCATAAAACAATCTCACTAATTTGAGGGAAACATAACCCTCAACATTAGTTATGTTCAACCACCTCAGCTTTGCAAACTTATCGTGGAGGACTGGACGGAGGCAAAAATCTCTGTTGTCTATGCTTCTCATTAAAACAACCTTCCGATTGTAAAGATCTGCAAGTCTTGTGGAAACTTGACTACTAGATATTCTTTTATCAATAGCGGTCATTGCTTTGCTGAAATAGTGATAAAACTTGTGAAGTATACAAAACTTTTGAAGTATACAAAACTTGTGGAAACTTGTGAAGGATTTTTAAGTTTTATGCTTTATTCGTTGGACAATTTTTTTTTTCTATTTTTCACTTGATGTTTATGCTAACATTTCATCAGAATTTCTTTATCAATAGTTTAGATATATATATATATATATATATATATATATATATGTAGAACTATAGAACATATATATATATATACTTGTTTTCAATTCCTCCTAATTGTGGCTTTGGGCAGGCGTGAACCTTTTTACTCTGATATTATTTAATGTCACATCCTGCCCGGAAGCGTCTAAACCAACAGTACAAATTTGATTTTATAAATTTTAAAATGTAATTTGTACAAAAAATAGTGAGGGGAATATCCTCCCAAAATCTCCCTATGAATAAATAAGGAGTACAACGTGTAGGCCAAAAAACCTCCACCCAAGCTACCCTAATCTCATGTAAAAATAGATAACAACAGGAATGAGCTAATGCCCAGTGGATAAAATAGTGTGTGAATGTGACAATTAATAAAGAAAACTTCATAATTAAATATCAAATATATACATCTTTGTATCATAATCAGTACAACATGTATGTATGCACGACATCGTCTCATAATGGTTCAATGATTGTGTATTGTCTTGAGTTCACGTACAGATGTCCCTCCTCAGGTAAACTCAGGTTCTCATTGTACGTCCCTCTTCAGGAAAATATCAAGAATAGTGAGCATTGCTTTTAACTATTTTATTTTGCATTATGTTATGTTTATATACGTATAATATAAAATTTATTAGATACATAAAATTTTTTCTCTATTTATCTTTATCCTTTATTTATTTTTTAGGAAAAGTCTCATTTTTTATTTATTTATTATTTTTCATCCTCTCTTTATTTTTTATAATTTTTTAATGGGTAAAGTCGTAATTTTTTTTTTCATTTTTTATTTATTTCTCATTCATAACGGTTACTAACCTATGAATTAGATATTAATTTGAGTAGCCATAATGAATAAAATAACTAATGGAGAAATATTTTTTTTATTTTAGGTCGATGCCCATTAGAAAAATAATAAACAAAATAATTTTATGATTCAAAAGAATAATTACTAGGCTATCCATACAAAATAAAAAATAATGAATAATAATTATTTAACTAATTAAACAATTTCATAATAAAAAAAGATGCTTATAAGAAAGAAAGAAAATACATATTTCTTACTTACGAGTATGGCCTGTGGTTATGTAATTCATCAACGGTGCAATAAAGATTTTATCAAAACCTAGAAATTAGGGTATTTGGTCAACCAATATTTGTGACGATAAAACATGATTTTTGGCGTTTTAACAAAGTACTTTCTAACTAACTTCTCTAATTGTCAGTTGCATTTGAAAAAAAAAAAACTTCTCCTCTAATCACAGAAGAAAAAAAATAACAAATTTTTTTGAACGAGAAAACTGAGCCATTTATTAGCTGATCATCCCTTGCTTAAATAGCAGTATCAGTAGCAGTATTCTTTTCCACACAATTAGTTGGGAGTGCCAACTTTTGCACCCCACTACTCAAAGTCAAGTCGGCTAATCAATAGTCAAAGTCGTTGCCTAGTACTATACTAAAATAGACTTATAGATTCTTCCCTGTTAAATACGCTGTGGAAGATAACTACCATATGTTAAAATAGTCAAAGTCAAGTCATGCTATATGGGCCCATTGAAATAGTTACAATTATTGCTCTTTTCTTAATATATAGCCTTATTTAGAAAAACAAGTTTTTTTTTTTCTTAAAATTATTGGCAAGTGACCGGGTGACGGGCCAATTCAAAAAAAAAAATGTAAATGTTAATTTAATTACATAATAAAATATAACTAAAATATAACTATGTACAAGTGGCAAGTGTAATTATATAATTATATTTATTAAATATATATATTTTACACATTAATGTATGTTATAAATATTCTAATAAATATAAAGATGTACTTACACCTCTAATTATATTTTTTTTCTTTTTTCTTAAAAGAAAAAGGAATATATATTGGCTATTCAAACTTGAAAATTAAAGTTTTACTCAATAAACAAATATTTTTTTAATAAAAAAAGTGATAAAAATAAGTTTTTAAGGTTTTACTATTTGAATTGTATTCTACTATATATTTAAATCATAATAAAAATATAATCTACTTAAAAACACAAATTTATCAACTTCAATTCAAAAGTCTCCCATGTGCATAGACATCGGTGCTAAAAACGTCAATTTGTAAATAAATTATTGCTTATGAGTTAAGTGTATTCTATATACAGGCATATAGAAAGTGATGTTTATCTAATGAGTCTTCCATTTGCATGGTCATTGGTGTCAATTGGTCAACTGAATTGATCGTACCCCCAATTACACGTTATGAATGATGATGACTCATAGATTATATGACATTGCATGATCTCAAGTCTTTCCTTGTCAATCCAATTAATATATAGGAAAAGGAAAAGTAAAATAAATTAGTCAATTAGATATTGTATTCATGGCATGACTGTCGTGATTTGGACCATTTAATATATTAATCTCATCCAATTTATTTATTTATTTACTTATTTATAATTATGAGACCAACAATTGCCTATTAAATTTTCAAGTCACGCGACTCATATCCAAAATATTTTCATCAAGATAAGTCTTGTTAGTTATGACCAATTTTTTTATTAAAATACCACTAATTAATAATAATAGTATCATGTTAAAATAGTCATATAGAGTTAAGTCGTTACATAAATCCTTATCCCTTTTCATACTCCAGACGACCCATAGAGTAAGTCGTCGCCTAAATTCTTGTCCCTCCTCATACGCCACGGAGGATAACCACCTAATTAAATTTTTTTTCTTTTTCAAGTTAAATGGCCCAATAAAATAGTTACAATTATTGTTCCTTTTATAATTAACCTATTTTTACCTATAGCACGCAGGTGACAACTTGACAGTTTGGCATTCTATGTATATATAGTACTCTTTTCTTGATGCAATTTACTTAACATATAGCCTTATTTAGAAAGATAAATTAATTTTTTTTTAGCATATGAATAAAAGACTTAACTCATGCAAAAGTATAAAATGTGCATTTCATATAAAGATAAGCATGCCAAACTTTTTACTTTTTGAGTTGTATTTTTAATTTAAAAAATTTATATAAGGTCACAGACCACTACTTAAATGTTTTAAAATAAAATAAGGTCAGTCTTGGTATTTTGAAAAGTTGATAGGGATGAAGTTGTAATATCTCACAAACACCTATTTATAGTGCGTTTGATCACGTGTCTGGTTCAACGCGATTTTCAGTACGCTCTCAAACACGGCCATATTGATCGAAAGAAAAAAGTCACATTTTCCACACAAATTAATTAGTTAGAATAAGAAACAAATAATAAGCAGTTCCATCAAACATTAATATGATGGTAATTATCTGGAGGTATACTGGATCAAGACTCTAAATCTTAGTAAATTATGTAATTAGGATGAAATTTCTTCCTCTATATATAGAGAGATGAAGAGAGAATTGCAGTATAGTATCGCACATAAACTAAATAAAAAAATGGAGTGGCGATGGTTGATGATGAGGAATAATCTGAGTTTGGTGTTGGTGATGGTGGTGATGTTTCAGTACAGCAAAGGGTGTTTGGAGGAAGAAAGGGCTGCTCTCTTGCAATTCAAGGCCTTTGTACTGAAAAATCCAAATAGTACTAATGAAGCCTCTGCAGCTCTGTCTTCTTGGGTTGGTGGTAGCAAAAGTGAGTCATCATCATGTTGTGATTGGGAGAGAGTGGAATGTAGTCTCACCACTGCTCGTGTCATCCGGCTCTCCCTCCATTCCTTAAGGAACTTAGATTCTAGTTATGATTATTTATACATGTTAAATTGGAAGCTGAATGCCACAATGTTCCTTCCCTTTAAGGAATTGCAACATCTCAACTTATCTCACAATCACATAACTGATTGGCTTGAGAATGAAGGTACGTACATACGTATGTGCAGCCACTTATTATATGTGTATATATATTGCATATATATATATATTATTATGAAAACAGCAAGCATGTATATATGACAGCAGGGTTTAAAAATAAAATTTTATTTACTGATCAGTACCGTTAATTTTAGAAACTCATATTATTATATGTAACAGGTTTTGAGAGATTGTCTATCTTGACAAAGCTGGAGGTCCTTGACCTCTCTTGGAATAGATTCAACAATGGCATTCTGGCATCCTTCAATGCATTCCCATCTCTTAAGAAACTCTATCTCGGTTATAACTTCATGATGGAGGATAGACCAAATTTTCTTTCACAAGGTACGTACGTACATGTAGTATTATCACGTACTCTACCTAGCTCTTAATAATTATTTCAATGCATTAATTAGCCAGGCTAAAACAATGTAGAAATTCCACATGAATCAACAAGCTTTTATGATGGCAAAAGCTTAAAAGCGTTGAAGCATGAGGAAGAGAGGTAGGGATGGCCGGATGGGTACGTATTAGGCAGCTAGCTAGCTAGCCTAAAAGCTTTATGGTGGCAAAGCGTGCATATAAAATCTATATAAAATCCGCGGATGCGACACATATTCACATAAGTTGAAATTATTAGTAGGGATTTAGGGGCCATTGAACAAAATTAAATTATTTTTAGTGTCAATGTCAAGTAATGTGAGATGAAGTTATTTTTATCTCATCTCATCATTTTATTTCATTACTATAAAATAAAATAATTATTTTATCCACCTCAACTTTTTTTTTTATTGGCTGCAACTCCATCCTCACTCCAAATTTTGCAAATCAGATTTTTCAATTTCATTTTTATTTGTAAAATTTTAACTTTTTTTTTTATTTAATTAAAAATTTTAATTATTTTTTTATTTCAATCCAAAGCATACCACCAAATACAATATTATTTTATTTTTAATCTCATCCTATTTTTTCCAATCTAATATCATAAAAATATAATGTTTTTAATTCCTCTATATTGCTCTTTTTAAAAATATCAATTTTAAATGGAGAGAAGGGATGAGCGGTTAGCAATTAATATATATATATATATATATATATATATATATATATATATATATATATATATATATATATATATATTTTTTTTTAAGGGATGGTTAGCAACTGATGTACGTGTATAGTTTGACTCATGATTGGACATTAGAACTAATTAAATAGTTAAAAAATACAATACTTTGTCTTTTTTGAAAAAAAAATTTGATCAAGGTTATATTACAATAGATTTATATCAAATCATCTTCTTAATTTCATTCATTTTAGCCAAAAAGAAAAGGAAACAGTTGCGCTCCAACTACAATATTTTCTGTTGCGTCTTCTTTCTCCTATTCTAATTTCTCTATTTGATGTAAGGAGTTGTATTATTATAAACTTATAATAGACATAACTGCAAAATTAACCTTATTTCATCTTCTTATTGCAGGGTCAAATATTTTATTTGGGTTGAAAAAGCTTGAAGTACTAAACCTTGAGTACAATTACTTAAATACTACCATTCTATCATCTTTGGGTGCACTCACATCCCTTAAGGAATTATATCTTGGCGACAATCGATTAAATGGGTCATCACTTACCTCAGGTATAATATATATATATATATATATTCTTCAGGTGTGATACACACACGCACTAATATTTCCACACATGCGTCGCACAATTTTAATTGTAGATTAATTATAATAAAATAACTTTTTATTAAAAAAATTATGTATGTTTTGTCATTTAATATAATCAAAATGACTAAAATTATTTAAAAATATAAATGAAGGTAGAAGTAAAACTTAATTAGTAGTTCAAAGGGTAAATTAGAAAACAAAAAAACTTAAAAATCTTAAAATGTAAGGTACAAAAAAAAAATTAGTTAATTATAAAATTAGTATTTTAGCCCTGTTGGACAATGAAATTATTATTTTTTTAAATAAAATAAATTTTTCAACAGTATTTTGGATAAAAAAAGACTTTAATTACCGTCAACTACCCAAGTATTCTTATTATAATAGTACTAACATTTGTGCATGTGCGTTGCACGTAGTTTTACTAAAAAATAATTAAAACAATATAAATTTTTTATAAAAAAGAATTATATACGTTTTGTCTTTAAATATGTTCCAAATAACTAAAATCACTCAAAAATATTAATGAGGGCAAGTAGGGTAAAATTAGAAGTTAGAAGGGTATATTAGAAAAAAAAAAAAAAAATTTTAAAAAGACTAAATTGTAGGGTCTAAGAAAAAATTAAAAATTAGTTAATTACAAAATTACTGTAAAATATAAAATATTTATAACTTGATCTTAAGGAAGCAAAAACATATAAAATATTTATAACTTGTAAAAAATTATTGAGGGGGCGAATAACATAATCTATCAATTTTTTTATAACATAACATAGTTATATGAAGGGTTTTTTTTAAATGTTAGGAGGCGGTCGCCCCTCCCCCTCCCAGGGATCCACCACCGCTTCTAATTATATTCCTCTCCAAACAATACTTCTAACCAATCTGAATCCATTTAAAATACCATGGGCGAATCAATTTGGTGTTAAATTTTTTGACAAATTAATGCTGATTCTAGCCATCTAACAAATAACTTGATAACATCATGATCCTAGTAAATTATAAATTTTAACACATTATACTTGAAAGTTTTTTTAAAAAATAAAAATAAAAATTATACAACAAAAAACTTGATATTATCAAATAATTTTTATTTAATACAAGTATTCATCAAGCACTATGCGCATTTGCTTTTAGAAAAGCAATTTTAAAAAACTTTTAAATGGTAAAATCAAATAAAATAATAAAACAAAAATATCTATATATTATAGTTATTAATTCATGATTGAGTATATATGTTAAAGAAATTATTATATCCTATTAATAATGATTTTTAAAATTTTTATAGCCAGTGATTTCAGTCCCTTTTAGAATTCTTTACCTTGTAATTTTCTAAACTAAAATGAGTACAAAACAAATTGAGGGATACTCAAGCCCTCTGCACAAAAATATTTTTATGTGTAAATAAATTAAGATAATAAAAAAAATAAAAAATAAAAAATAAAAAACCAAAAATATTTAAGTATTTAATCATTAAAAAATTTGGCTTTTGGGGATATATTGTCATTTAATAAATAATAATCTAGTTAAATATAAAAAGAAAAAAGCAAAAAAAAAAAAGGTAGAAAAACTTGGAAAGACCTATAAAATTCATAAGAATATGCCCCATATCACTAATGATTTTCAACATAAAATTATTAGTATATACATACACCGTGGTTTATAACATAGTCTATATTAATGCATATTACCATATAACACCCTACAATTTCTTTAAAACTAAAATTATTTGATAAAAACCAAATGTTATAAGGACTTGCTTTTATTTGTTTCTCTTTTTTTTTTTTTTTTTACAATTTTCAAGTGCCATTCATTACTTAATTAGACTTTTCTAATTGGCCACTACTGTGGATATGTCAACAGAAGTTTTTTTTTTTTTGGAAAGGGGGTGTGTGAAGTTGAAATATACATAGACGAGAAATGCTTAAAAAACTCTCAACATAATTCAAAATGAAACTTTAAGTCATGATGAACACTTTTGTCCTAATCAAAAGAAAGAAACTAAAAGAGTGTTAGTGTTGCAACTTAAAAGAATAAAAACAACAATCTTAACTGAAAGTTTTATTATGAGTTATTGTAGCACCTCTTTAAATGGATTATTAGAGAGATGACCGAAAGACAGATGTGGGAGAAGTTCTGGGTGCCACATGATGACTCCTAACGCTGTGTTGTACGTTTTTGTAAACTCACTTGCTAGGTCGGCATTTTTATTAGTATAATTTAAGATGAAATAAACTTTTAAACCACGAAAGTATTTAATTATTTTAGAAATCATGATCCTATTGTTAGCTTGATCCAAATAACCACGAAAGTATTTTATTATTTTCAATCTTTCTAATATTATTAAATTTGTGTTATTAAATTGCAAGATGCTAATATCTTCATAACTATTAAAAGAAAAGCAAATGACCGTTCGTATTTACTTAGGAAATAAAAACATAGATTGCCACGTGTAAAGAAAGAGATAAACATTTTATAAATGCTTTGGAGCCTAATGTCAGCTGAGGACGCAGATCAGAAAATTGCTGTCACGTGTACCAACAACACGTTGGTCAAGTGGTTGCTGGTGGAGGTACGTGGGTTTGTCCCATTTAGGCGGGGCCCACCTTCTACGAATTCGTTTAGAGTGGGATTGGAATTAGAATTGTTTCTTGGTAACGTGATGAGAAACAGAGAAAAGTATTAAGCAACCAACAAAGGACCGGTTCGCCGATCCTTTACTTATATCAGTTGTAGTTTTAATATGATCAAAATGACTAAAATTAATCAAAAGTACGGATGAAGATAATTAGAAGTAAAACTTAATAGTTCAATGAGTTAATTAGGAAACAAAAGAAGTTAAAAGCCTAAAATGTTGGGTATAAAAAAAATTAAAAATTAGTTAATTATAAAATTATTGATAATAAAATTATTTTTTTTTTAAAAAAAAACCAAATTTTTTAAAGATATTTTAAGTAAGAAAAAGACTTTATCATCAATTGCCCCAAATATTTTTATTATAATTATAATAGTATTAGTGTTTGGGCACGTGCATTGCACATAATTTTTATTAAAAAATAATTAAAACAAAATAATTTTTTCTTAAAAAAGAATTATATATGTTTTGTCTTTTAATATGATTCAAATAACTAAAATCATTCAAAAATATTAATGAGGGCAATTAAGAGTAAAATTAGAAGTTAGAAGGGTACATTAGAAAAGAATTTTTTTTTAAAACAAAAGCCTAAAATGTAAGGTGTAGAAAAAAACTTAAAATTAGTTAATTATAAAATTATTATTTTAGCCCTATTAACAATAAAATTATTATTTTTTAAAATATAAATAAAATAAACTTTTCAGGGATATTTTGGGTAGAAAAAAATGTCTCATCCTTAACTATCCAAAGTATTCTTATTATAATAATATAGATATAGATATGAATATCTGCAGCCAATTTTCTTTCTTATTTTATTTTACTGCACGTTACTAAACTTCGTCATTGATGAGTTTCTTTCCTCTCTATGCAACCGTTACATATCTAACAAAAATTAGTTACTTAATATCTTTATTAATTATTAATTCACTCAAAAGAATAAAAGTAAATAAATTTGAACAACAGAAAGCGTTTTATTAAAAAATATTTTGTAAAACTTTCATTTATTTTTTAAAAAATTTGTGTTATTAAATTGTAAGATGCTAATATCTTCATAACTATTAAAAGAAAAGCAAATGATCATTCGTATTTACTTAGGAAATAAAAAACTAACACTAGTTACTTAACCGAAAAAAACTTCATGATTATAAGCATAATCAGAATGATATTTATAAATATTGGTACAAAATTTGACCAAAATCTAACATTGCAACATAGATATGTATATATATGTATGTATGTATATGTATATACATATAATCTTAACAGAAAATGTCCTCCCGGCTGGTGGGCTCTCAACATTCAATCATCACTTTATTATTTCCTCTGTTTCTTTCTTGACAACCAATTCTATGTGTGCTGACACTGATATTGAGTATCTAGTGGTGTGGCACTCATCAATTATCATTTATATATACATGGGATATTTAATTAAATTAACGCCTCAAAATATGTATATATTCTTTGTCGCTGCAGGATTTTTGAGATTATCTAGATGGAATAAGCTGGAGATCCTTGACCTTAGTTACAATCGACTGACCGACAACATCCTACCATCACTGGCTACTTTCACGTCCCTTAAGTCTCTATCACTTAGCGGGAATAAGCCTTTATTTCCTCCCCAAGGTAAGCTCGATTACTAATTTGTCTCCTTAATTGTAAAGTCAAACTTATTATTTAAATAAGCCAAAATTTGGCATGTACCTTACAGTACTATTTAGAAGTTTTTCATTAATTAATAAGAAAATCCATAATTAGCAATTTATTACTATTAAAATAATCTTTGATAACGAACCTTATTGTAAAACTACAGCCGCAGAAGGACCTCACGAGTATGTTTTTTCTGGATTGAAAAAGTTGCAATCTCTAGGAACACTCACGTCTCTTGAGAAACTGGATCTTGGTTCCAATGGTTTAAATAGAACATTTCCAAAAGGTACATACTTCACTTTAATATTTTTAATATTTGGTACCTACAAATATGTATATATATAAATAATTCAAACCAATTTCTTTCAAGATCTCACTTTTGTATATTATAATAAAATTTACACTTTCATATATGAATGTAATGGAGATTTTTTCAAATATTCAATATTACAGGCTTGTGCAATCTGAAGAAACTTCAAGAACTACGTCTAAATCGCAACAACTTCCACGGAAGCCTTCCAACATGTCTTGGTAACTTGACATCTCTTAGAGTGCTTGATCTCTCCCGAAATCAATTTACAGGAAATATTTCGTCTTCATCTCCAATATCTTTCATGACATCATTGGAGCGCATCTCACTTGCCCACAATAATTTTGAGGCTACAATATTCCCACTCATCTCACTTACCAACAATTCCAAACTTGTGGAAGTCAACCTTTATAGTTACTCTGGCTCCAATTATTTAGAGGTAGAAACTGATCATCATGAATATCCACAGCACAAATGGCTTCAATACAAGTTTCAGTTGAAGATTCTGGCCTTGTCAAATTGCAATTTCAGCAAGCACATGACAGATGTTATTCTCGAGTTCCTCTATGGTCAATATAACTTGGAAAAACTGTATCTCTCCCATGCCGGCTTACAAGGAAATTTTCCTACTTGGTTGATGGAGAACAATACCAACTTGAAAGTTCTAAAATTAAGAAACAACTCTTTGGAAGGTCCTTTTCTTCTGCCAAGTCATTCTAATATGGGTTTGACTGTGTTAGACATATCTAACAATCGCATTCAAGGGACTCTTCAAGAGAATATTGGTGAGATTCAACCGAACCTAATATATCTAAATTTGTCAAAAAATGACTTTGGAGGGAACATTCCTTCTTCAATTGGTGCAATGAGAGAGCTAAAAACTTTAGATTTGTCCAGTAACCACTTTTCAGGAGAATTACCAGAGAGTTTGGCCATTGGTTGCATTTCTTTGATTAGTTTGAAGCTATCAAGTAATAGTCTTCATGGTCCAATATTTCCAAGAGATTACATTAACTTGAATAACTTGGAGTCTCTACATTTGGATAACAATAAATTCATCGACGGCATTCCAATTGGAGTTTCGAAATGTCCATACTTACGAGTACTCAATGTTGGCAAGAATAATTTGTCAGGTACGATTCCTGCTTGGATGGGTAACTTAACATATTTAGAAATACTTGTCTTGAGAAAGAATTCATTTGACGGAGTTATTCCCCATGAGTTTTGTGGATTGGTTGCACTTAAATATTTGGATCTCTCTCAAAACCATGATCTTTCAGGATCTATGCCATCTTGTTTGAAGTTACCCCAACTTCAATACCTACATTTGCAAGGAAATAGATTTACGGGATTGATTCAAGATATTAATCTTCTCCAATCTAGTAAAACATCATTGGAGACGTTGAAGCTAGGAGACAACAACTTCTCAGGAAGTATTCCTAGTTGGATTGGTGGAATTGTCAAGTTGAAAATTCTCAGTTTGAAAGGCAACGATTTGAGTGGTTCAATTCCTTATCAGTTATGCCAATTGAACCAAATAGGGATACTCGACCTTTCCCGTAACAAGTTGTTGGGATCAATACCCTCGTGCTTAATAAACATCACATTTGGAAGTATTCCTAGCCATGCTTTTGATTTACAGATACTTTATGGATATCTTCGAGTCCTCTTTGATAATTTGTTAGAAGATGAAATTGTGGAAGACGAATTCATGGAACCGGTAGAAGTGGAGTTAACAACCAAGAGTAGATCCAGCTCTTACAAGGGAAGTATGCTTAATATCATGTCTGCAATGGATTTGTCATGCAACAAATTAACAGGGGAAATCCCCCATGAAATTGGAGAGCTAAGTGATTTGCGTGGACTGAACTTGTCTCATAACCGATTAAATGGAAAAATTCCCGGTGCTTTGTCACATATGAAGCAATTGGAGAGCTTAGACCTTTCGCACAACAAGTTGAGCGGAGAAATCCCGTCAAATTTGAATCAGTTGAATTCTCTTGAGATATTCTCAGTGGCATACAACGACTTATCAGGAAGAACACCGGTTGGAGGACAGTTCGGAACATTCAACGAATCTTGCTACGATGGAAATCCACTTCTTTGTGGTGCACCACCATTAATATTGGCAAAAAATTGTTCGTCATCAGCTGAAGAGAATCCAACAATTACACCATCACCTACAAACTGGGGGGATAAATATGGCATCGACACCGAAACTTTCTTTGTAAGTTTTATTGTCTCATATGTCATGTGTTTGCTGAGCTTCTTTGCTGTTCTCTACGTCAACCCACATTGGCGACAAAGATGGATTCATTTCATTGAAGGGAGGATTATTGATTCATGTCAATACTTCTTATCTGACGTATACTACAAGGTATTCGTTCATCCTTTTATGTAGATGCATGGTCAGCATTATGGTACTTTCATTTTCATCTTATTTAATTTGCAATAATAAAACTAGAAGATGCATGAGTAGTATGTTGTGTATTTTTTTTTTTTTAATAAAAGTGTGGATGTTTTTAATAATTACTTTATGAATAAAGAGTACATTAATACTAGTTTCATTCTCTTCCCATCGTTGCTATCACATAAAAATTTGACACAATCTTCTAAAACAATAATGTTGATTAGTAAACAAAATCAAGACTTTCGTTGTAATAGAGCCTTCAATTCTGCTAGCCCCCCATTCTGATCTAATTTGAGGAGGTTAATAAAATAGGCCAATAGAGAATTAATTAACGAGCTTGATGTAACCAACAACTTGGAGACATTATTGTGCAAAAGATACGAACAAGAAGAACATGTTTGACTTGAAAAAAATGAAGTATTAACATGTACAGATTGATCGAATTCAGAAATTGCGACCTATCGATAAAATCCAATAAAAAAGAAGATCAGAACGAGCTTAAACATTGAATTTGATGAATAGAAAGTAAGAAATGAAGGCAAATTTAAGAGCTAGGTTATATAAAAGCTAGCGCACCTGGTTAGAGGTAAAGGGAATCGAGAAGAGACGCGACGTTCTTCCTCAGAGACGAAGAATCGGAAGTCGAAAAGCTTCGTAATGCAATCCAGGAGTTAGGGTGGGTTTTTGGTGCGCAAATCTGCGAATCAACTGCATTGTTTTTCCTCTTCGATGGTGATAGTTGAGCGTTCTGATGACGAGGATGGGTTTAAATGATTTGTGCGATCTCGCACCACTCTTCGCAACAGAGATGCTCCGTCGCGTAGCCCTTTGTCGCTAATTTCCTATTGAGCGACAGAATCTTCATTCTCCTCAGCGACGACACCTTGTTTTGTCATTGTAAAAACCGATTAACTGCGAAATCTTCTTCCTCGCTAAAATTGTTGTTGCCAAATAAGCTTCTGTTGTAGTATAATGGTGTTTCAGTTGCAAGTAATATTCTCCCCATATACAATATTATTCTCAATAATATTCGATGTAGCATAACGGTTGTGAAATGATTTTTAAAAAGTTTAGTTAGAACATTTTTTATGATAATGTTTAGTTAGATTTAAAATAATTATATATATTTATATTTTGAATATTAACAATTTACATATCTTAAAGTCTGTAATAAATAATTTAATAGATATATACGTATAATTGTACATATAGTTATAAATTTTTGTAGTTAAATTAGTATTTTCCTTATTAAAAAAGAAATAATAATTTAACTGTAAAAATTACAACTACATGTGTGAACTACATATGTCTATACTTTGAATATTAATAATTTACATATCTCAATCAATAAATTTTTCTTGTACCATCGAGGTTTGTCTAAGAAAAATTTTTAGCCCACCCTAAATTAAATTCTGGCGTCCTTAAGCCTAGAGGTATTTTATTTTTGCTTTGTTTTTTTTTTTTTTTCCTTTTCTCTGTATTTTCCACTTTCTATGTAACCCTTAACGCCATTTTAAGGATTTTTTTGTTTTTATTTTTTGGAACATCTTTGCTACTTTATTGTTTGATTTGAACTAGTTTATTTGTATGAATATGATGAGAAGATTTTTTATTAAATGAAATGCAAGTAAATATATAAATATTTTGCTCTATTTTGTTAAAAACAAGTCTACTTCCTACCCTTGGTAAAACTCATTAATACACTTTTTGTTTCTAAAATTTTTATTGGTATTGTTATTTTTATTAAGAAATTCTATTATTAGAATGTTAGATTTACAATATTATATAATAAATCTTCTTGGAACTTTCACCTCATGGCTATTTTTGCCTTTTTTTTTTTTCTAGTTTTGCCCCCTTTTTTGTTCCTTGAAAAAAAAAAAACGTTTTAAATTAATGAGGGTATAATAAACAATTTGACTATGCTTAATGCTAATTAACTCATGAAATTACTTAAGATTATACTCACTCATTTTTTATTTATTATTATTTTTCTACCCATGCAACTAACAATGAAATTAAAATTGAATCCTATTAACCATATATCAAATTAGTTTATAAAAATATTGTAGTCTCAACGTCTATTGATCAAATTTTGAAAATATTTCATTTTAGTATAAGATGATAGAGAAACAATAAGATTAATTAAATATAATATTGAATTTGAATATTTTGAGATTTTTTAGATAGATACTTTTTGCTATTTTGTTTTAACAAGTTATTAAATATACTGGGGATTTGTTCATAAGTTGTTGTTTTATATATAAACATGCTGAAGTGACAAAGATGTTATGCAGAGCTATTGGCGAGATAGATTGAAGTTAGATATAGTTATCTAACTTTGAAACTACATATTTATTTAAAAATCTAAAAATCGTTATAAACTTTGTTTTGTTATTATTAAAAAACATAACAAAATTGAGCATATGTTGCTCTAAGTACATTATTATGTTGATATGGAGATGATAAAAGAATGATAAATCACTACAAGAGAATGGACATTTGGCGACGAAAGTTTTAGCGACGCGCTTATTTTTGTCGCCAAATACTACATACAACGACGAAAGTTATGGTATAACTGTAGATGTTAACAAGTGACAAAAAATTAGTTGCGAATTTTTCTTTTGTTAAAGTGAAAATCTGGTCCCAAAAAATGATGTTTTTTCACCGTGTTAACAACGACCAAAGTTTCCTTGCCGAATACATCTTTAAGCGACAAAAAATACCTCAACAAAAAATATGATCGCTGAAAAAGGCAAAAAAAAAAATCTGCACGTCTTTCCCTCTTTTTTTTTCTTACTTAAATTTTTACTTCTTACTTTTACTGGCCCTAAACCTTTAAATATGGACAAAAATACGGCAACAAAACATGTTCGTTGCTGAAAAAGGTAAAAAAAAAATCCTCCTTGACAAAAATTACTGTGCCCTACTTTTTTCACTTCATCATATTTTTACTTTTCACCATTTTACGGCACCGCATCAAGGAGAATACCTCGCCGGCGTCAAGGGGGAACAACTTGTCAGCGTAGAAAGAAATAGCTTGCCCGAGTTAAGGGGAATAGCTCGCCAGCGTGGAAGTATTTTATTTTTGCTTTGTTTTATTTTTTTTTCCCTTTTTTCAGTATTTTCGTCTTTCTATGTAACCCTTAACGCCATTTTAAGGGTTTTTTTTGTTTTTATTTTTTGAAGCATCTTTGCTATGTTTATTGTTTGATTTGAACTAGTTAGTTTGTATGAATATGATGAGAAGATTTTTTATTAAATGAAATGCAAGTAAATATATAGTGATGAAGAACGTGAAAACGTTTTGCTCTGTTTTGTTTCTCCTATGAAAATAATTGTTTCTCCCCTTTTTCTTTCTCTCTCTCTATATATATATTTATTGATGATGAGATCCCAAAGCTACTTAAAATTAAAGCAGAAAAGATTTTCTTTCCAAACAAGACTTTCTTGCCTTAATTCATTGAGACATCACTATCCCAAAACGGTTGTAAATTAATCAACTCAATTTGGGTTTTTTTTTTTTCAAAAAGAATCCCTACAAGTTCTAGGAAATATTCAATGGAGAGATTTGGTGATGAGAAGGATATGTTATCATGCGCTGCGTGTTTAGTAATAATACTTTTTAATAAGTTCATACGAAGATAGCCCAAGGCCCCATGCTGAAAATCTCTAATAGACAAATGGCAAAACGCATATTTTTTTTATTTTTATTGTTGGTTTTTTAATAATTCTTATGACACCATCTTTTGTCATTAGAACTCAACCTCAGCTTTCATTACAGGAACCAGTCATTAGCTTCCTTGGATACCATAAGAATTTGATGAAATTTAGCAGCCTTAGTTGTAATTAGGAGTATAATTATGGGGCCAACTCAATTGGTGGCGCACTAAAATCTAAAGGTGTCGCACTAAAGACTCAATAGGGTCAAGTCGTCGTCAACTACATCCACATTTCTCTCCTCACAAGCCGTCCATGACTACAACATTTTAACTTTAAAAAAAAATCCTATTTAGCATAGAAAAATAATAATTCAAGGGACCCGGTGTGCTACGCTAGTTTGGTGTCTTCGAAAAAAAAAAAATAGTGTATATTTTTACATATAAATCATTTTAGATTAAAAATTTAAGGATAGAGGTAGTTCAACTACTAATACGGGAATCAAATGTTGAACGAAAGACCCAATGGGCTCTCTACTCCTAAGAGATTGAATGATATATATTAGAACTAATAGCTTTTCTTGATAAGTTTTTTCTTTCTTTTTTTTCAAAAAATGTTTAAGGAGGGGCGAAATTTTTTCTTAAAAAGTTAGCTTTTTTGTCAAATTTTTAGTTTTTGAATTGTATTTTAACATTTTGGATCATGAACCCAAATGCAACGAAAAAAAATTATGAATGTTTCACGAGAAAATACCGAGTAATGATGCGCAAGTCTTCAAAGTGGATGGTCATTAAAGTCATTAATGTTGTAGTTTTTGTTGAACTTATTAGGTCATTTCACACTATTGTAAATGACTATAAATATAGCTAATTCCTCACTTCAAAATCATCCTTGTGAATACAATTGTTGTCTTCGGTGGACGTAGGCAATTTGCCGAACCACGTTAAATATTGTTGTCTTATTTTCTTTCATGCTTTCACATAACAAATTGGTATCTGAGATTAGGTGAAGCTTTGAAAAAAAACGGACCCTCGGTTGAATTTTTCTAGATTTTATCAAAATTTCAAGATTCTATAACAGTGATCGGAACTGTTTTTTGATCACCCGTGGAGGTAGCTCTCGTTTCCAGGAATCCAACGCAATAAACGGCGAGAAAAACGGACAAGAAACGAGTTCTCAGGAGCCGATTAAAGTTTGCAGAAATTTCTCTGCAATTTTTTTTTTGCAGCGCAGGGAAGAAGAAGGCGGGTGAAGAAGACGGATCTGACCCGGATCCGACCCACGACCCTGACACGGTCCAGCCGACCCAGCCCGATATTGTTCATCCCGGCCCGATACTATTTATTAGGCTTGATATTGTTTATCTGGCCCGATACTGTTTATCCCGATCTGATACTGTTTATCTCGGCTCAGCCCGTTTTCGGCACGCAGTTGACCGAATCCATTTTCGGTTGACCAACCATATCCGACTCATTTTTCGTCTGATTTCACCAAAGTCTGACTCGTTTCCACCATTTTCGACCGTTCCGGACGCAACCGTGCAATCAGTTTTTGCAGATTCAGCTCCTAAATTATTGATATAGCTTAATTAAAGTCGTTTATTATTTTTTAAAGCACTTTTCGGCGTCATACATATCTTCGGTCTTAATGACGGAGGAAATCTCAACCACAAGCAAGCCTTGGCCAAGAAATTGGATGTCCAACGCAAAGTTCGAGGTGGAGAAATTCAACGACACCAACAACTTTAGCATGTGGGAATGCGAAGTTCAAGATCTATTACTCCGGGAAGATCACATATCGCCTTGGAAACCAAGCCCAAGGATATCTCCCATGATGATTGAAATTTCGTAAATCGTCAAGCTTGTGGAACAATCAGACTCTATTTGGCAAAAAATCAGAAATACTTTGTCATGAAAGAGACTATGTGTCACACCCTGGGTTGCACAGCGTGCCCCCTACCCAGGTGCGGGCGCACCCCCTCGGGGCGAACGCCTAGCCATTATATATCCACAGTATTGTCTTCATTGGGGTCCATAGAACACTGCACAGTCCAGGAATGGCTCAATGGGTACTCAAGTTGCGAAATCTAACCTTATGAGGAAGAGACTGCGAGTTCGAACTTGGGGGAGGCCCCTGGACTGTGCAGTGTTCTGTGGACCCCAATGAAAACAATATTGTGGATATATAATGGCTAGGCGTTCGCCCCGAGTGGGTGCGCCCGCACCTGGGTAGGGGGCAAGCTGTGCAACCCAGGGTGTGACAAAAAGGCCTTATAAAAGATTGACATCCACGCCAGTATTGATTTTTCCAGAGCCTGATCAGGAGTTGGTAATCTATACTGATGCCTCTCGTATCGGCTTGGGTTGCGTGTTGATGCAGAAGGATAGGGTCATTGCTTATGCATCGAGGCAGTTGAAGGTGCATGAAAAGAACTACCCTGTTCATGACTTAGAACTGGCCGCAGTGGTTTTTGCTTTGAAGATTTGGAGGCATTATCTCTATGGTGAGAGATTCACTTTGTATTCTGACCATAAGAGCCTCAAGTACTTGTTCTCTCAGAAGGAATTGAACATGAGGCAGAGAAGGTGGTTAGAGCTCCTCAAAGACTATGATTTTACATTGGAATACCACCCAGGTAAAGCCAATGTAGTGGCTGACGTGTTGAGCAGGAAGCGGGTAGAGACTGTTATGGTAGCACGTCAGATGTCTCATGAGTGGAGACTACTTGAGGCTGCTACGGTTATGAGTATATGTGCTACCCTTCAGATCAGATTGTGATATGTGCTCAAATGAGAGCTCAGCCTACACAAGTCCATGAGGTAATTGACCAACAGAGACTTGATGTTGATTATAGGATATACAAGTCTTGGGCTGAGAGCAGTGATTTTACTGATTGACACTTGTCATCTGATGGTGCCTTGAGATTTAGGGGACGTTTATGGGTTCCCGCAGATCCACGACTTAGACAGAGTGTTCTCCAAGAGGCTCACAGATGTCATTATGCTATTCATCCTGGCGGAACCAAGATGTATCATGATATGAAAAGAATGTATTGGTGGCCCGATATGAAGAGAGAAATAGCTCAGCTCATTCAGAGGTGTGAGATCTGTCAAAGAGTCAAAGCTGAGCATCAGAGGCCTGGAGGGCAGATGCAACCGCTTGCCATTCCTGAGTGGAAATGGGAGCACGTCACTATGGACTTTGTTGTGGGATTACCCAACACCCCGAGAAGACATAATGCTGTTTGGGTTATTATTGATCGCTTGACCAAGTCCGCTCATTTTCTACCGGTGAACACTAGGGATTCTATGGACAAGCTGAGCAAACTCTATATGCGAGAGATAGTCAGATTACATGGAGTGCCAGTTTCGATTGTGTCAGATAGGGATTCGAGGTTTACATCGGTATTCTGGCAGGGGTTGCAGAGGCAGCTCGGCACTAGACTAGATCTCAGTACCGCTTTTCACCCCCAGACGGATGGCCAGTCTGAGAAGTTGATATCGATTTTAGAGGATATGCTTCGAGCTTGTGTCCTTGAGTCCAGTGGTAACTGGGAGGAGTACATACATCTGTGTGAGTTCGCGTACAACAACAGCTATCAGTCCAGTATTGGCATGGCTCCTTTTGAGGCATTGTATGGTCGACCCTGTAGATCTCCGATCTGTTGGACGGAGGTAGGGGATGTTGTGGTGATGGGACCAGAGTTTGTACAAGAACACACAGAGAAGATTAAGAGGATCAAGCATAATATGAAAGTAGCCCAAGACAGGCAGAAGAGTTATACTGATGCCAAACGGAAAACCGTAGAGTTCGAGGTGGGTGACCAAGTTTTATTGAAGGTCTCATGTAATACCCTGTATTTCACAAAAAAAAAAAAAAAAAAAAAAAAAAAAAAAAAAAAAAAAAAAATTACTATTTGAAATTTTTTACTATTTAGGCAACGCCCGAACGTTCAGGCGCATGACAGAACGTTCAGGCGCCTGCCAGAACGTTCAGGCGCCTGCCAGAACGTTCAGGCGCCTGCCAGAACGTTCAGGCGCCTGCCAGAACGTTCAGGCGCCACGCCAGAACGTTCAGGCGCCTGCCAGAACGTTCAGGCGCCATGCCAGAACGTTCAGGCGCCTGCCAGAACGTTCAGGCGCCCTGCCAGAACGTTCAGGCGCCCTGCCAGAACGTTCAGGCGCCTGCCAGAACGTTCAGGCGCCCTGCCAGAACGTTCAGGCGCATGCCAGAACGTTCAGGCGCAATGCCAGAACGTTCAGGCGCCTGCTTCTGTTTACACAAAAAAAAAAAAAAAAAAAAAAAAAAAAAAAAAAAAAAAATTACTATTTGAAATTTTTTACTATTTAGGCAACGCCCGAACGTTCAGGCGCATGACAGAACGTTCAGGCGCCTGCCAGAACGTTCAGGCGCCTGCCAGAACGTTCAGGCGCCTGCCAGAACGTTCAGGCGCCACGCCAGAACGTTCAGGCGCCTGCCAGAACGTTCAGGCGCCATGCCAGAACGTTCAGGCGCCTGCCAGAACGTTCAGGCGCCCTGCCAGAACGTTCAGGCGCCCTGCCAGAACGTTCAGGCGCCTGCCAGAACGTTCAGGCGCCCTGCCAGAACGTTCAGGCGCATGCCAGAACGTTCAGGCGCAATGCCAGAACGTTCTGGCGCCTGAACGTTCTGGCAGGCGCCTGAACGTTCTGGCATTGCGCCTGAACGTTCTGGCATGCGCCTGAACGTTCTGGCAGGGCGCCTGAACGTTCTGGCAGGCGCCTGAACGTTCTGGCAGGGCGCCTGAACGTTCTGGCAGGGTGCCTGAACGTTCTGGCAGGCGCCTGAACGTTCTGGCATGGCGCCTGAACGTTCTGGCAGGCGCCTGAACGTTCTGGCGTGGCGCCTGAACGTTCTGGCAGGCGCCTGAACGTTCTGGCAGGCGCCTGAACGTTCTGGCAGGCGCCTGAACGTTCTGGCAGGCGCCTGAACGTTCTGTCATGCGCCTGAACGTTCGGGCGTTGCCTAAATAGTAAAAAATTTCAAATAGTAATTTTTTTTTTTTTTTTTTTTTTTTTTTTTTTTTTTTTGTGAAATACAGGGTATTACATCTCACCTCAGAAGGGCCAAACTAGATTTGAGATAAAAGGCAAGCTCGCTCCGAGATTTATTGGGCTGTTCGAGGTTTTAGAACGAATTGGCCCCGTCGCTTACCGATTAGCCTTGCCACCTCAGTTAGCAGCAGTCCACAATGTCTTTCATGTGTCAATGTTGAGAGTGTACAAGAGTGATTTTGATCACGTCTTGGACTGGAGGAACATTGAACTGAGGCAGGATGAGACTTATGATGAGGAACCTATTCAGATACTTGACCGGAAGGTCCAGAGGTTACGTAACTGCGAGATTCCGATGGTTAAGGTGAGATGGCAGTTCCATGGCGAGGAGCAGGTTACTTGGGAGCGTGAGGACTACATGATGGAGCACTTTGCCGAGTTCATGGGCTTAGGTAATTTCTTAACCTTAAAACTTCGAGGACGAAGTTCATTCTAAGGTGGGTGTGATGTGACGCCCCGAAAATTATTTCATCTAGCCCATAACCCAATTGCATTTTGCCCAAACTCTATGTGTTGCCTTGATATGTTTGGTGTTTGTTTGATGGTTGTTTAATGTTTGTATAGTTGATGCTTGATAATGTATATAAATGTGTATCATAAATTGTATATGGGTCATGTTAAATTAAAGTATAATACATATGTTATTATTTATGCATGGGCCCATTAAATCATGAATTGATATGGGTTAGGATTGATTGAATAAAAGGATAAATGAAAATGAAAATTTGGTGTATTAAATGGATTGAACATTTAAAATATATGGAAGCATGAGATTGGTTAAAATACATGTGGTTGGTATGGGTAGTATGAGACCAACACATGTGAAGGTTGGTGCATGAAAATGGACAAGTGTCCCATGCCCACTTCTAGAATCCAAGAATGTGCTAGCAAATGAGGTGAGTGGATGAGAGAATCCAAGAATGTGCTAGAAAATGAGGTGAGTGGAGGAGAGAATCCAAGAATGTGCTAGAAAATGAGGTGAGTGAAGGAGGGAATCAAGGAAGTGCTAGAAAGAGGTGAGTGGAGAGAAAGGAAAGAAGAAGAGAAAGAAAAGAAGAGAAAAGAAAGAAGAAGAGAAAGAAGGAGAGAGTTGCAGGAGGAAGATCCCTACGATATTTTCATCAAAGAGGTGGATCTTTCGAATATATAATCAGATTGAGCTAAATATTTGTCAGCAAGTTCGTAGCTTATGGTTATTCATTCTGGACGGTGGAGATCTTGATCCGAGGTTTCTTCTAAGAGATCTAACCTCTCAAACAAAGCTGGTCGGAAAGTCTGGATTTCTCGCGCCATTTCGATCAAACTTCTAGATATCCTTAATCTACCGTTCGATGGACATATAATTTGGGTATGTAGTTTATAACGGATATGTATATATTATGAACGGTGAAGATGTTTATAAGTTTAGTATTGTGTGTGATATAGTCATCTGAGTTTGAGTATTTGCTGTAGGAAAGGAGAAATTGTCTGATTTGAGACTTGTTCATCAAAGATACATATCTTTTCGGTCCACCGTTGGATTGGGCTGATATTTGGACAGAAGGTTTTTTTCTTCACATAATTCAATCTGTGTGGTTGATTTTGTGATTACATATTTCTGTTGGTATATTGATACATCTGAACAGAATAGTAAATGAAGAATTGGTAGGGTTTCTTGTATTAGACCTAAATTTAGAATATGAACTTAGATCTTTCCAAATAGCTTGCATGTCAACTATGTTGACCTAGTTGCCATTGTTGATGAACCCATGATGCAAAATTAGTGATATACATGGCTGAATATGGTGACCTAGTGTAAATCGGCAATATGGCCTAAGTATGAAAATTTTCATATTTTAGGGCTTTTGATGCTTTTGGCCTAGAATCATTGAATTGATGCAACTTATGTTAAATTAAGCATGATTAGGGTTGATTATGCTACTGATTTAGTGGTTGTGACCATATCATGAGTTAGGCCTACTTGTGATCAAGTGACCCAATTTAGGCATGTTTATGCCTAAGGAATTGAAAATCAGTATTTTTGATTAATAGAATGGTTTATGTATGAAAACTATGCATTAGAGGCCTAAGTCATGTGATTTGAGTTGAATGATGAGATTAGATGGGATTTAGGCCTATTGTCTATATGTGGGCTGATTTAGGGTTGATGTGTAATGTCTATGTGATTGAGCATAGAAATTGATGTATGGTAGGATATTGATGAATGTTTCAGGATCTTGATTGGGTTGATTCGGTTTGGTGATCGTGTGTGGTTAAGTACTCTCGCGAGGCTTGGTTGTGAGTAGACTTCATTTATGATTATATCTTTTATGTCATCATATCACTTATATATATTGTATGTTGAAAGCATGAATGTGTTCTAATGTTTTGAATGATGCATTGATTTGAGAAAACCTTATGACTTTGGTTGGGCCCATCTATCTGGCTAATAGGGGGACTTAACCTTGTCATAGGATGGTTTTAGGAAAGGAAATGATTGGGATCAACGGTACGGTGAAATAGACGTGCACTAGTAACCCAAAATAAACATGATTGGGATCAACGGTACGGTGAAATAGACGTGCACTAGTAACCCAATGCATGTGGAATGTGGATCCAAATTGATAAGCTTTTACTTGCATCGAACTTATTATAAATGTTAGATATCTATATGTTATGAGCTTTTAATCATGCTACACATTGACATGCATACATGATATTTATTGATGAGTATTGATAGCATATTTGAATTCTATTCACTGGGCACCGTTGGCTCACCCTCATTTTCCTCTTCCAGGTCCTTCTGTCCCAAATAAGGGCAAAGGAGTAGTTATATCTTGAGGGCCTTGCCTGCGAGAGAATCCAAAGCCTCGATGTGAGTTGAGAGGCATTTTGATTGAACTGTGTTTTACATTATGAAGTATTATATTTTGGATTATGTAATTATAATACTTACCACATTGTAGTATGGGTGAGTTGGGACTTGTTGGATAGACCATGTGGGCATATGACGGTTTTTATTTGTACCCACAATTTTGGACTTTATGTGTATGTCAATTTTAATGAACTGTAGGGATTATAATTTTATTTACGGTTCATTTTTATGGATTATCTCTTGTCTTTGATGATTAATACGGTGGGTAGTTTTGTTTAGTACCTTTTGATATTATGTCGTTGTTGAGATAAGGCTCGTAGGGTCTCAACCACCTCACGGGAGTTGAGGAGTGGTCGGAGATGCCTACGCCGGGCGTCCCGCCTCGGCATTCCGCATGCCGTTCCCTGCGGGGTTGGTGGTCCGGGGTGCGGGGTCGCCACACTATGGCAACAAGTTTCTGGAAGAAACTGGATGACAAGTACAGGACAAGTGCATTCTCAGTTTCATCTATAGACAATTAGTCTGATAGATGGATATTAGATTCCGGATGTTCCTATCATATGTGTCCGAATCGTAATTGGTTCTCAAAATTGGATGAGTTCGATGGAGGAGTCATGCTCATGGGCAACAACAATACCTGCCAAACAAAGGGTATTGGAACTATACGCCTAAAGATGCATGACGGTACAACAAGACGGCTCACGGAAGTCAGATATGTCCCAGATCTGAAGAAAAATCTGATCTCACTAGGAGTCCTTGATTCTAGCGGTTACAAGGTAACTATTGAAGGTGGAGTCTTGAAGGTTGTACGTGGAGCACTCTTGGCCGTGAAGGGTACTCAGAAAGGAAATCTTTATTTCCTTGACGGACACACAGTAATTGGAAGTGTATCAACTTGCACCCATTCTAATGATGTTTCATCGGACACTTCCCGACTTTGGCACTTGCGGCTCAGACATGTTGGAGAGAATGCTCTTCAGCCCTTGATAAAGCAAGGTTCTTTGAAAGGTGCAAAAATCGAGAAACTTGACTTCTGTGAGCATTGTATCTTAAGCAAGCAGACGAGAGTCAAGTTTGGAACTGCAATCCACCGCACAAAAGGAACATTGGATTATGTTTATACCGATGTTTGGGGACCCTCTTGAAATGCTTCATTGGGAGGTAAACGAGGGTTTGTTACTTTCATTGATGATTTCTCACGCTATGTTTGGGTTTATACCATGAAACATAAAGATAAAGTGCTAGATATCTTTCTTATATGAAAGAAAATGGTAGAAACCCAAACGGGAAGGAAGATTAAGAGGCTCAGATCTGATAATGGAGGAGAATACAAGTCAGACCCATTTCAGAAAATTTGTGAGAATGAAGGGATAGTCAGACATTTCACAGTACAAGGCACGCCACAACAAAACAGTGTTGTTGAACGCATGAATCTTACTTTGGTAGATAAAGTTCGCTGCATGTTATCTCATTCTGGATTGAGCAAGGCATTTTGGGCTGAAGCTTTGTCATATGCCTCTTATATCATCAATAGACTTCCTGCAACAACACTAGATGGCAAAACTCCCAAGGAGGTATGGTCTGGACAACCTGTTTCAGATTATAATTCTCTGCGCATTTTTGGATGCACTGCATATTTCCATGTGAAGGAATCCAAACTGGATCCTAGGTTCAAGAAAGTGATTTTCATGGGCTTTAGTGAAGGAGTTAAGGCTTTCCGACTATGGAACCCTGAGTCAAAGAAGATTGTACTAAGTCGAGATGTAACTTTTGATGAATCTGTGATGTCAAAACATACAGTTTCTGATAAAGAAAATCGAGATCCAGATTTACATTAGCAGGTGGAGTTAGATATTCCAGTAACTCCTGGCAAGTCAGCAGAGATATCCAACCATCAGTCAACAACCAGAATCAATTACCGCCAGTCGACCAAGAAGAGAAATCCGCAAACCTGCTCGGTACACTGACATGGTTGTATATGCATTACCAGTCACCGGGGATGATATTCCATACAATTACAAAGATGTTAGTCAGAGTATGGAAAGTGATAAGTGGAAAATGGCAATGCATGAGGAGATGAAATCACTCCATCAGAATCAGACTTGGAAGTTGGTTCCACTTCCAAAAGGAAAGAAACCAATTGGCTGCAAATGAGTTTTCGCTAAGAAGGAAGGCTCTCCCAGCACAGATAATATCCGATACAAAGCCTGACTGGTAGCAAAAGGCTACGCTCAGAGGAAAGGAATTGACTACAATAAGGTATTCTCACCTGTTGTTAAGCATTCGTCAATTCGAATATTATTGGCTTTGGTTGCACAGTTTGATCTCGAGTTAGCCCAACTCGATGTCAAAACTATTTTCTGCATGGTAATTTGGAAGAGGAGATATATATGTCTCAACCAGATGGATTTAAAGTACCAGAAAGAGATAATTGGGCTAGCAAATTGAACAAGTCATTGTATGGCTTGAAGCAGTCACCGAGACAGTGGTACAAACGATTTGACAGCTTCATCTAAGGGCAAAAATATACCCGGAGTCAGTTTGATCATTGTGTCTCCTATCGCAAACTTGAAGATGGTACATTTATCTACTTGCTTTTATATGTAGATGATATGTTAATCGCATCTAAAAGCAAGGTGGAGATCAACAAGCTAAAGGCTCAATTGAGCTCAGAGTTTTAAATGAAGGATCTTGGAGAGGCCAGAAAAATTCTTGGGATGGAGATAACTCGAGATAGGGCCAAGGGCACAATCTGTTTGACTCAGACTCAGTATTTGAAGAAAGTTCTTCAAACCTTTGGCATTGGCAATGATACAAAACCTGTGAGCACACCATTGGCACCACATTTCAAGCTAAGTACATTAATGTCACCAAATTCTGAGGATCAGAAGAAGCAAATGGAGAACATTCCATATGCAAATGCAGTTGGTGCCTTGATGTATGCTATGGTGTGTACCAGACCTGACATTTCACATGCTGTAGGTATGGTAAGTCGTTACATGCACAACCCCGGTAAGGCCACTGGCAAGCAGTGAAGTGAATTTTACGGTATATTCACGGTATTGTGGATATTGGTTTAAAGTTTGAGAGAGATACGAAAAGTTGTAAGCATCTAGTTGGATATGTGGATTCGAACTATGCTGGAGATCTTGACAAGCGCAGATCTACTACTGGTTATGTTTTCACTATGGCAGGAGGACCAGTGAGTTGGAGATCAACACTACAGTCAACAGTTGCTTTATCTACTACAGAGGCAGAGTACATGGCAGTAACGGAAGCTTTCAAGGAAGCAATCTGGCTTCATGGATTGACTAAAGACATGAACATTGTGCAAAAGAATGTTGAAGTTTTCTGCGACAGCCAGAGTGCCATTTGTTTGGCAAAGAACCAAGTTCATCACAGTCGAACGAAGCATATTGATGTTCGTTTTCATTTTGTTCAAGAAATAGTAGAAGAAAGGAGTATTCTTCTACAAAAGATCAAGACTGCAGATAACCCCGCAGATATGCTTACAAAGGAGGCAGCAACAATTTTTTTTTGAAGGAAACTCGCCAAGGTAAAGATTGTTGTTCTAGAGCAGCTTTGTCAAACAGAGCTGCTGCAGCCTTTTTTGAAGCAGCTTTGTTTGAACAAAGCTACTGCAATTTTTTTTGAATGCTGCAGTTTTTATTGAACTTATTGGCTCATTTCACATTGTTGTAAATGGCTATAAATATAGCTCATTCCTCACTTCAAAATCATCCATGTGAATACAATTGTTGTCTTCCGTGGATGTAGGCAATTTGCCGAACTATGTTAAATATTGTTATCTTATTTTTCTTTCATGCTTTCACATAACAATGAATATATAATGTCAGGAGAGACACCCACTTGCAAGTTATAAGTGCGTTAGGTATGCAAAAAAGAAGTTGACCCAGAAAATTCTCCTGCTTGAGGACCTTGACGCTAGTATCCTTTGATTTTTATTTTTTTTAACACCTTCTTGCTCTATTTCTTTTCTGTTTTTTCTTCATTTCTCATATTATTATTATTTTTTCTTATACTTTGGTCTTTATATTTATGACCAATTTCTTTTCGCAACTAAACTTCAATAAAATGAAATAATCCAATTAATTGAATTAAGTTTTAAATTTCAAACTATTACATGTTACGATGACAACGGAAGAGATCACCCAAAGTGGCGTGGGTGGCTCACCCCATTGGGTAGTTCGGAGTTTGAATTTAAACTTTCTCTTTTCTTGTGGAGTTATATCTATTTTGGAGAGGGCTGTCAGAAATATCCTATAATTTGTCCGAACTCCGAGAGCATTAGTCTCGATCCGAAGGATAGGAGTACACGCCTCCTCGAGGGGGTCAGAAAACCGGTAACCACAAAAAGAAAACGGAAGAGATCACGTTTATAAATTGTCAATATATAATACTTTAATTAAAAATTATTATCTGTCAAATAATTATCATTAACTAATTAAGATATATTATAAATAGATGAAGCGCATAATGACAAAAGAAAATTATAATCTGTCACCGTATCTTAATTTTCCCACACGTACGGACACCTGGAAAAAGAAATATAATCATATCATTAAATAATAATAATAATTGAGACTTTATCAATGGATTATCACACCTCACTCAACCTCCTTTAACTGAAATTACTAAAATGACTTTTTTTTCAAAAAAATATCATGAAGAGGTTGGCCCTACGAGGCCGATCCTTGTATAGAAGGGTCGGCCATGGTCGGCCGTTCCTTCTTTGTAAGAGTTGGCCATGTCCGACCGACCCTGTTATTTCTTTTTTTTTTTCATTTTTATATACCATATTGCATCAGAATGTATTTCATAGCAATTTTGTCATGTTTACACTCAGTCTGAACTTATTTGAGCCATGGGCTATCATATCCCATACGAGAGTAACGAGTGGGGAACAGTCCCCTTCACCCAAATTAGCTCGGAATGGGTGAAACACATGTCAAAATTGTGACGAAATGCATCTTAATACAATATGGTATGTGATAATAAAAAAAAGAGGAAATAAGAGGGTCGGCCTGACCCTCCGAACAGGACCGACGCTTACAAAAGAGGGTCGGTCGGCCCTACGTGGCCGACCCTAAGGACGAGCTTCGTTCTTGTCTATTTTTTTGCATAAAACACATTAAAAAAATACTCATAAATATTCCATTTCATGAATAAAAGTGAATAGAAATAAAAAAAATCATTACAATATTCATTTTTTACTGATTCAAATGATCAAATGTCAAAAAAATTTCGAAGACGACAAGTAGCGAATCGCTCTAAATAGAGTCCAAACGATGCTTTTTTAGCTCCAATATTTTTCCAACTTAGATAAGAAGATGAAAATGGTGGGCTTTAAAGTTAGAAAATAAGGTTTTGGAGGAGTTTTG